>JAUTXW010005372.1:285000-885000 GCA_030620095.1 Kuschelorhynchus macadamiae
TATATATATATATATATATATATATATATATATATATATATATATATATATATATATATATATATATATATATATATATATATATATATATATATATATATATATATATATATATATATATTATTTAAATCTGTATTAAATCGCTCTTGAGATATGTTGAGATTTTCTGTAGGAAAAGACATATAAACCTGAGAATCATCCGCATATTGTTGTATTTTGGAATAGGTCAAAGAGCCGTTAATATCCGCTACATAGAGAGAAAACAGTATTGAACCCTGCGGAACCCCAGCATATATTGAAATATATTCTGATTTTTTCATAATATCATTCTTTTCAGCTGCAACACATTGCATTCTATCTTCCAAATAATGTTCTAGAAATTTTACGGAGTTTATTGAAAAACCAAAATTGTGAAGTTTCGCTAAAAATAATGTATGATTTATTGTGTCAAAAGCCCCACTAAAGTCCAACATTGCTAAAAGCGTGTTATGTCCATTGTCTCCATTAAACCTTATGATATTGACAATATTTGCAAGAGTGGTGGAGGTACTGTGATGTTTGCGAAATCCTGACTGACAGTCGGGAATTATTTTGTATTCATTTGCGTAACTGTATATCTGGTTATAAATATGTTTTTCTATAATTTTAGATAGAACCGAAAGTATACTAACTGATCTAAGATCTGAAAAGTTTTTAGGATCAGCAACTTTTGCCAACGGTTTTATTACGGCTTTTTTCCACGTGTTGGGAAAGATATTTTCCACTAAACAGCTATTTATTATATTTATTAAAGGATTTAAACAGAAGGGAAGGCACAGTTTTAAATCTCTCATTGATAGCATGTCCTCACCAACCGCATTAGTTTTAATTTCATTTATATATTTTTGTATCTCAGTGAAATTTATCAGTTTAAAATTTAATCCCGTATTATTAGAATACGTATTCGAACTGTAAAATTGTATTTTTTCCCTAGATACAGAATCAGCCACTTTAGACCAGTCTCTGAAAAACATATTTAGTTCTGTTGGACGCAATAGATCCTCGGGTATATCATTAATTTTATTATGCGTTAAACCTAATTGTTTTGCGTTGTGCCAAAAATCTTTTCCTCCTTTTTGCGACACCTGATTGTAATATGTAATCTTCTCTCTTAGGATTGCATGTTTGGTGTAGTTTCTATAGTTGTCTATAGTACTGCAAATTACCTGGGGTTTTATTTTTTTGGTATTTTTTATGTGATTTATCTCTTAATTTAATTAAAAATTTAATGTTTGGTGTTATCTATGGAGTAAACGATTTTTCGAGAATTTTTTTATGCTTCAGTGGTGCATGTTTATTTATGAGATAAATAATAAAATTAGTGAACAACTCTACTTTTTTATCAATATTGTGAGTGCGATAAATAACATCCCAGTCTAGATGCGATGCGTCATTATCAAATTCATTAAAATTTATATTCTGATAGTTTCTACATTTAATATATTTATAAGGTATTATTTGCTTAGGAAATATAAAGACTGCATAAATTAAATTGTGATCGGTTACTGATTCAGACATCGGAACCGATTCTGAACTGTAATATTCACTATTGTTATTTGTTATTATTATATCAATAAGGCTTGAATTATTTGTATTTGTATTCATCCTAGTAGGGTCCGTAATATGTTGATTCAAATTGAAAGTGACAAGCAAATTCAAAGTTTATTTTTATGTATGTTATCACCTAGAAAATCAATATTAATATCTCCTACAAACACCACTGTGTCAAAGAACAATACTGTTTGCCCAAAAAAATCTTCCAAAGCATCAAGAAAGGTATTCACATCATAAGATGGAGACCTATATAGGCTAGTTATTAATATTTTTTTTTGTTTATTACAAGAGAAACGCTTATATATTCAAAGCCGGTAGGCATGTTATCAAAACAAATTCTAGAGAACTGTATAGACTTTTTAATAAAAAAACCTAGTCCACCACCTCTTCCATCCCTGTCCTGTCGTATAAGTCTATACCCAGGAACGCAAAAAAATGAGCTGTCATGACTTGAGGTTAACCAGGTTTCGGACAAACCAAGAATATCAAACTGAAAATTATCTATATAATTAGTCAGTTTATCAAAGTCAGTATTCAAAGAGCGTACATTTAAATGTGCAACGGTAAAACCGCCTGGTTGAGCTTTATTATGTCTGGGGCCCTCTCCTACATGTCGGTAATTACCGCCACCTTCCATTGTATATCAAAAGACATCTTTCGGGACCCTGAGGCGCGCGCAGCTCCACACATTCATTCGGGAGTTTAAATAAATGAACCTTACAATTTAGTCTAACTAATAATATACTATACACAAACATAAAAACGATTTCATTATGCTGTCCCTAACAATCTACGCCGGTAATAACTTTTTTATAATAAAGTAAAAAACAAGTGTAAGTAAGTAAATGATAAAATATCTGTATTAAAAAGAAATATTTGGTGTATTCACTGGTATACAAAAAAAAAAGTTTTAGACTTAAGTATACCTAAGCGCCGTTCCATGCAGTTACACATGGTTTTTATAATTGTATTGAATATTAAATAAAATTGTATATATATATATATATATATATATATATATATATATATATATATATATATATATATATATATATATATATCAGCCATGTAAACAGATTCTAGCAAACTTAAATACATAGATATCCGAGAATATTACCCACTAAATATATATATATATATATATATATATATATATATATATATATATATATATATACAATAAATAGCCCACTAGCAAATGTTTACTACATAGTAGATACTTAGACCAAACATCTAGAGAGAAATGTTTCAAAAAATATGATACGAAGATGGTTTTATATATCCGATCATTTAAATATACACAGAGATAACAATGCGATATAAATAATCTATGATTTCACTTAAATGTTGACCAAAACTAAAAATAATTAGGTACATACCCTTAAAAGTTTATAATATGGTCAATCGGACTCATTCGCACAAACGTATTTAATTTTTCTACTGACTCTACCGGCACCTTTGCACCCTCACTAAACACATACAGTTTCCCGCCGTTTGTCCAACAGGAATTCTTAAAAATAGCCCGTGCACTTTTATATATCTTTAAATTTTCGACCGTGAGCATTTCTGTAAAGAGAATTTGTTTACCTTTTAGTTTGCTCTTGTTATAGAAGACCCGATCTCGCATCCAGCGATGACAAAAACAGACTACAATCGGTCTCGGTTTCTGTGCGTTAGGTTTTAATTTTCCCAATCGATAACAAAAATTTATTTCGTTTTTTGTTAACTGGATACCGATATCGTTTGTTATTATTTTTACGACGGTTTTGTAGCGATCGATGTCTCGGTTTTCCATGATACCGTGAATTAATATATTATTGTAATTGTTGGTGGTACTATTCGTCGGTACTGCAGATTTCTGTATGTCACTCTTCAGCTGGTCGATATCTTTTCTTAATGCATCCAAACTGCCAAGAACCAACCTTTCAAAGTCTTGGAATCTTTTTGATATATTATCATAACTTGTTGTATCGGCTACAGTATCGGAGAAACTGGTTTTTCTTACCTTCTTGCCCAATTCTTTTTTAAGGCTGTCAAAATCCGAAGTGATTTTTGCCGCCATTTGCTGCATACGATCGTTTAATTTTTGCAGATCCTGCGATTGTTTGGAAGGTATTTCGTCTCACTTTGATCTACCCATAACTAGACACCACTCATAAAACTTTGTACACTGTTTTAATAATTTTCGTTATGCTTTCTACTAGTGAAAATCACAAAACTTCAGAACCGGCGTAACAACTGTGTACACTACAGTAGCGCCATCACACACAACCAATTATATATATATATATATATATATATATATATATATATATATATATATATATATATATATATATATATATATATATATATATATATATATATATATATATATATATATATATATATATATATATATATATATATATATATATATATATATATATATATATATATATATATATATATATATACATATATACATATATATATATATATATATATATATATATATATATATATATATATATATATATATATATATATATTTCGGGTTTTATTTTTCTTGGTTTAAGGTCAGCGTGCTAAAATAAAACTAGGCAAAATTACTTCAAAACATACATATATTGTACTCTGAAAAATAACGTTTCAACCATGCTTCTGGTCTTTTCAAATCTACAATTTGATATGAACATGTAGGTATGATAACAGAAATTTTTTTAAAAAATATATCTTACCTTAGAACGTAATGTCAAAATAATCCAAATTTTAAAAAACTAACATAAACATTTACATAAAACACGTACAACACAGACTATTTATAAATGCACGTACATAACTTAGATTTTAAAATATTGGCAGACACGCATTTTACATAGTAACACGACGAAACGTGGGATTTAACTACTGTAATACAGATGTATAGATTTTACTGAGGTTGTTGGCATCTTTTTTGTCATTTATACTATTATTGTTTTTTTGAATTTCAACCATTTCACAAAATTCTCTCTTTTTTAGGTGGTGTTCGGTCTTTAAGATCTTTATTCCATTATAGTTAAAAGTATGGTTTTTCGATTTTTCATGATTCGTTAGGCCTGTTGAATTTTTTTTATCGTGTTTGTGACTTTTTACACGTTTTTCCAAATATTGGCTGGTCTGTCCAATATAAACTCCCTCACAGTTATTACAAGGAATCTCGTATACGACATTACTTTTTTTGTTCTTTGGAGTTTTAGTTTTTAGTTTGCTAAAATTTTTTGATAGTAAATTGTAAGTTCTATGACATGTTATAATATCGAATTTTCTAAATAATGTTTGAAATTTTTGGGATAAACCATTTATGAAAGGAAGCGTAATGAATTTTGCTGACGTAGACCCAGGTTTTTTAATATACAATAAGGTGTTATAATATTTGTGGATTCTGTTTTTGAAAATTTTATTGACTAAGTGTATCGGGTACTGATTTAATTGTAATGCGGATTTTGATTTTTCAATTGCATTTTCTCTGTATTCGGGGTCAGATAGTTGAATAGCGCGATCTGCTAACCCTATTACTACCGATTTCTTTTGAGACGTTGGATGACTAGAATTAAAATTTATATATCTGGAGGACCATGTTGGTTTTGTGTACCATTCTGTCTTTATTTGTTCTCCTATATGGTGTAGTGTTAAATCTAGAAAATTTATTTGGCTATTCTGCTTAATTTCAATTGTGAATTGAAGGTTTTTATGGTATTGGTTGAATTTTTGTATTATGCTTTCAGATTGGTCAAACGGAATGGCAGTTATACAATCATCAACATACCGGAAAAAGAAAGGAATATTGAAACCTATATTACTTAAAACATTCTCCTCCAGATCCTCCATTACTATTTGCGCGACTACACTAGATATTGATGCCCCCATAGCACAACCCTCGATCTGTTTATATAGCTGGTCTTCGTACAAAAAATAAGTAGGGTTTAGAGTTAGTTCTATGGCTTGTATAAATTCATCTTCTGGTATATCGTGAACTTACTTATCTCTGACCACTTCTTCTTAATTATATTAGTCGCTAATGCGACGGGAACGTTGGTATAGACAGATACAACGTCGAGCGATATTAACAGGTAATTTTCTGGAATTATTATATTTTTTAATTTATTTTTGAAATCGAAAGAGTCTTTATATAGTATTTGTTTTTATGAACTATATTTTTAAGGATATTTTTCAGATATTTCGAGAGTGGTGTGTAAGGAGACTGCATACATGACACGATCGGTCGTAATGGTGTGTTTTCTTTGTGTAGTTTGGGTAACCCGTATATTTTAGGTGGTATCGCGTTTCGTATTTTAAGTTCGTCTGTGTTGTACGTGTTTTATGTAAATGTTTATGTTAGTTTTTTAAAATTTGGATTATTTTGACATTACGTTCTAAGGTAAGATATATTTTTTAAAAACATTTCTGTTATCATACCTACATGTTCATATCAAATTGTAGATTTGAAAAAGACCAGAAGCATGGTTGAAACGTTATCTTTCCGACTACAATATATGTATGTTTTGAAGTGATTTTGCCTAGTTTTAACTTAGCACGCTGACCTTAAACCAAGAAAAATAAAACCCGAAATATATTAAAGTCATAGGTCAAAGAATAGCATAACCAAAAAAAAAATATAAGTATGGGTGAAGAAATACTAAGCTACAGAACAATTGAAAGATCTTTTGGAAGAGAAGTAGTGAATGACATGAAGGAATATGAAAAAATTTCGCATAAAATATGCAACCAAAAAAATAGGAGAATTTTTTTACTAAGATGTAAATCAGAAAACCTACAACCAACTTTCTTAAAATTTAAAATATCACATGTATCCTTTGAAAATGTAAACTTAGACCGTAAATATACACAACATATTTTACCAAAATTTATTTTAAATATACTTAGTTTATTAATTACAGAAACAACGCTGTCCATAAAAAACTTACATAACAAAATTAATCAGCTCGAAACTCAACTTACCGAAAAGTTACCACAACAAATATTTGAGAAATTTAAACTATGCAGCACACAAATATCTGAGAATATTTTCCAAAAAATAAAACAAAATAACATAAATAAAATAAACAATTTAATACTTAGACAGAAACCTAAAATAAAACAAAACACAGCATCACTGTGGGTACAAAATTTAACTAACGAAAATATTCCAAATTACGCGTTAGATATCTTAAGCTTAGGGCCGAATTTTGCAATGGAAATAAACCAAGATAAACTCCTACCAACCACAGATATATTATGCAATATTGAAACCGGTATAAACCATTCGAACTGTAGTGAAAGGGATGAAATTAGAGCTAAATCATGTAACATACTAACAAATTTTAAAAACAAATTAAAAAATCAAACATTTAAAAATAAGGAACATTCCATAAACTTAAAGAAAACTCAATCATTCTTAAAAAATAACACTCATATAAAGGTTTTAAAAGCTGACAAAACAAATAAAACAGTTTTAATGTATTCAGACGACTATAGTAAAAAAATGAACGATTTACTAAATGACAAAAAAACATACAAAAAAATTAAGTTGGACCCTACCAATCAATATCAAAAAAGAAATAATGAATTAATTCAATCTTGGGAAAATAAATTTTATATATCTCCTAATACTGCAAAACAACTTAAAATACGAAACGCGATACCACCTAAAATATACGGGTTACCCAAACTACACAAAGAAAACACACCATTACGACCGATCGTGTCATGTGTGCAGTCTCCTTACACACCACTCTCGAAATAACTGAAAAATATCCTTAAAAATATAGTTCATAAAAACAAATACTATATAAAGACTCTTTCGATTTCAAAAATAAATTAAAAAATATAATAATTCCAGAAAATTACCTGTTAATATCGCTCGACGTTGTATCTCTCTATACCAACGTTCCCGTCGCATTAGCGACTAATATAATTAAAAAGAAGTGGTCAGAGATAAGGAAGTTCACAGATATACCAGAAGTTGGAATTTATACAAACCATAGAACTAACTCTAAACTCTACTTATTTTTTGTACGAAGACCAGCTATATAAACAGATCGAGGGTTGTGCTATGGGGGCATCAATATCTAGTGTAGTCGCGCAAATAGTAATGGAGGAGAATGTTTTAAGTAATATAGGTTTCAATATTCCTTTCTTTTTCCGGTATGTTGATGATTGTATTACTGCCATTCCGTTTGACCAATCGGAAAGCATAATACAAAAATTCAACCAATACCATAAAAACCTTCAATTTACAATTGAAATTGAGCAGAATAGCCAAATAAATTTTCTAGATTTAACACTACACCATATAGGAGAACAAATAAAGACAGAATGGTACACAAAACCAACATGGTCCTCCAGATATATAAATTTTAATTCTAGTCATCCAACGTCTCAAAAGAAATCGGTAGTAATAGGGTTAGCAGATCGCGCTATTCAACTATCTGACCCCGAATACCGAGAAAATGCAATTGAAAAAGCAAAATCCGCATTACAATTAAATCAGTACCCGATACACTTAGTCAATAAAATTTTCAAAAACAGAATCCACAAATATTATAACACCTTATTGCATATTAAAAAACCTGGGTCTACGTCAGCAAAATTCATTACGCTTCCTTTCATAAATGGTTTATCCCAAAAATTTCAAACATTATTTAGAAAATTCGATATTATAACATGTCATAGAACTTACAATTTACTATCAAAACATTTTAGCAAACTAAAAACTAAAACTCCAAAGAACAAAAAAAGTAATGTCGTATACGAGATTCCTTGTAATAACTGGAGGGAGTTTATATTGGACAGACCAGCCAATATTTGGAAAATCGTGTAAAAAGTCACAAATACGATAAAAAAAATTCAACAGCCCTTACGAATCATGAAAAATCGAAAAACCATACTTTTAACTATAATGGAATAAAGATCTTAAAGACCGAACACCACCTAAAAAAGAGAGAATTTTATGAAATGGTTGAAATTCAAAACAACAATAATAGTATAAATGACAAAAAAGATGTCAACAACCTCAGTAAAATCTATACATCTGTATTACAGTAGTTAAATCCCACATTTCGTCGTGTTACTATGTAAAATGTGTGTCTGCCAATATTTTAAAATCTAAGTTATGTACGTGCATTTATAAATAGTCTGTGTTGTACGTGTTTTATGTAAATGTTTATGTTAGTTTTTTAAAATTTGGATTATTTTGACATTACGTTCTAAGGTAAGATATATTTTTTAAAAAAATTTCTGTTATCATACCTACATGTTCATATCAAATTGTAGATTTGAAAAAGACCAGAAGCATGGTTGAAACGTTATCTTTCAGACTACCATATATGTATGTTTTGAAGAAATTTTGCCTAGTTTTAACTTAGCACGCTGACCTTAAACCAAGAAAAATAAAACCCGAAATATATTAAAGTCATAGGTCAAAGAATAGCATAACCAAAAAAAAAAAAATAATATATATATATATATATATATATATATATATATATACATAGTTACTATTCCATTGAGAATGCCTGAAATGTCTGGAAATATAAATAACAGAATTTTCAAGGAAATAGTTTTCATTACCCTGTACCACACGAACCATATCCCAAGGAAACAAAAAATAATCTAAATATATATAACATTTCACTAATGGGAAAGTAATTGACAAATAACAAAATAATATTATAACCCTGTTACCCTCTAACTATATTTTACTACAGAACCGAGCCTGTTACTAAAACAGTTGTTGTTAATATAAACTAGATAATCAAAAATTGTACTGGACTTTTCAAAGTTAGTATTTCCTTAACTCCAAGAAATATTGAGATGCGGTTTTTGTTAATTAAGTCATTAATTAATATTTTTCATCGTGATCATCACAAAACCAGACTTATATTTTTCGAGCTTAACATTTGCTCATTTTCTTCTAACCATGGGCAACCATTCTAAAGAAAATTAAACACAAAATAAAGCCAAAATTCACAATTTAAATAGTAAAATGAAACAAAGCCCGTGTGTAAAGTCATTGTTTCTCTCCCAATTTGTACATTATTTGAAGCGTTGACTAAGTAAACACATAAAAAGTGTAATGTCGCAATATATTGGACTGAAACCTGAAAAACGTTTTAGAGTTTAGAAGGTTGCCAAAATGTTAAACTTGGGATATTTACTGGAAGAGCAAGTACATTTCAGGGAGGTAAGGAATCGGCTTGGTACATTTTGTATGCTTTGCTAAAGAGTGTTTTAGGAAGTTCTCTGACAAAAATATGTTGACAAAAGTGTTGTGTTGAGATATCAAAAGGAAAAGAAATATATACGAAATAATTTAATCTGACTTTTTTCTAATTAAAAATTAAGGGTCATATGTAGGTGGCATGGTAAAAGTTGTGTAAAAAATCCCATTTGGCGGAACAAAGTGGTGGCCTAGTAAAATTAAAAAAAAAAATTAATAAATAACTTCTAATCCAATTCATTTTAATTTAGTTTATTATTTGGAAATGCTATTAAACAATCGTCAACATATCTTTTAAAGGATATAGGTTGAAAATTTAGTTTAGCTAAAACTTTTTCTTCCAAGTACTCCATTACTAATTGTGCCATTGTTGAAGAAATTGGAGAACCCATCAATTTCTTGGTAGAATTTTTCTTGAATATTGAAAATAATTTGTTTATAATATGATTTTAATAATTTCTATAAACTCTTCCAATGATAATTGTGTATGATCTTTTAACAGGTTCCATTTTTCATTAATAATAATAGGTATAAGTTCATCAGGTATGTTTGTATACAAAGAAGTCACCTCCAGAGATATTAGGATGTGATTATCTGGTATGACTACTGAATCTATAAAATTTTTGAAAGTAAAAGAGTCTTTAATGTAGAAGTCGTTTAGACCGGTAATATTGGAAATGCAATTTGACAGATATTTTGACAAATAATAAAACGGAGATCTAATACTTGAAACGATAGGTCTTATTGGAAGATTTGGTTTATGCAATTTTGGCAAACCGCAACGTCACGACCGAACTAGTTGAATACAAAAATTTAAATTTTTTTCTTGGGGTAGCGGTCTGGGGCTGAAGTAAAATTCGTTTTTTACATACGCCGAGCTTTCGGAAATTTATTGTTTCCTTTTTTCAAGGCTACAATACAAAACAGAACTTTACAATATTACACCAGCTCTCTAAATTAAGCTTTAACGTTTTTTTTTAATATTGAAAATTATATACAATATCTATATAAAGATATCAAGGAAGAGAGATGAAAGATTTTAACATTTCTGGTTGACTGAAAAATGTCTTTTTTTTGAATTATTACTTTCACTTTCTATTTTATGTGCCTACATTTTACTTAACTACTTAATTTAATTAGTAATTCTATGTTTTATTTGTGGTAAATTATGCTTGTTAAAATATTAGGATTCTACATTTATGTTCAAATTAGTTTATGAAAATTAATTTAAATTTAATTAATACTCTAGGACTTACGTGCAAGGTGAGTTTTTTACTACATCTAGCTTCTATGTGAAACATTCCAATTTTCATTTTTGTGTTATATAAGACTACATATTGGTATATTTACATAAAAATATAATTATTCTTCACGTTTACGTTTTAGATTGATCGCGTCTAATGAAGACGACCGAGTGTATTATTAGTGGAATTTCTTTCTGTGGTTTTTTATAAACTAGGTGAATAAACAAAAATCGATACAAGGATCTGACAGAGTAAGCAGAACACAAGTTCAAATTTAGCGCCAGAAAGAGATACTATTATTATTTATATATATATATATATATATATATATATATATATATATATATATATATATATATATATATATATATATATATATATATATATATATATATATATATGTTTAATGTACAAATAAATACTTTGTAAAGTTATATGCATCGTTTAATGATTATTTCATAAATTCAAACTTAAAATAAAAACTGTATATGCGACAAAGTATCAAACAAATATTTAAGCTTAAAAAAATAATTTGTAACTTCCGAATAATTGTACAGTATTTTATTTCATTAATAAATATTGCATATAAAACGGGAATCTATAATTGTGAACTTTTGTTAAAATAGAAATTGCAGGCCTGGCTGGAAGTTGTTTAAATATTTTTCGGGATATTTAAAATATTAACCCTACTGATATGCAAATGATATTTCTTGATTTTAATAAAATTTAGTGTAGAAAACTAGCCACCCTGTCAGTACATCTTTTTGGTAAAGTATTTTTCACAATTGCTTTGGTTTGGCTTAATAAAACGGTCTTCTTATACGGCGTAATAAAAAAAAATTATATAATAGATAAAACTCACCAAATTTATTTTTTATACCTATACAAGTGTCCGCTAATTAATAGTATACAGCAAAACCACAACTTTCCTACACGAAAATATTAAGTTTAACACACATTTTTAATATTCAAAAGCTGAAAATATCATGATACGGGGTGTCAAGGTTTAAAGTTAATTTTGGAATCAAAACAAATCAAATCAAAAAACAAACGTTTTTATGCAAAATTTGGTATCTGGGGGTTCCTAAAAATCTTGCTTTAAATCGTGAAGGGCGCTGGCTGTGAAATGTCGCGTACGATTAAAAAGCCTCAACTTTTTTGCGCCTTAGTGTACTCACGGTTTGAATGAAAAAAATAACTAGATTATTTGTATTACATAAAAAAGTTATAATTTGCGTTGAAATGATTTAATGCGCACTTTTAGGTTCGTTATTTGGTAAATGTAACAATTTTCTAAAATACAACAGGCCACCCTATAAATTTAATTACTGCTAAACATTCCCGTTATTTATTTACATTTTGGATGTTTGTAATAACTTTTGGACACATACAGGCTTTAAGTTAAGTGCAAAAAACCGAGACATAATTTATTTTTCTAACCAGGAGATGCATTATATGCGCCTTCAACATCAGGAATAAATTGGACGGTATTCAGAAAATCCACACTTAGCACGTGAACCTCATTTTTAACACGAATTTAAGATTTGCTTATGGTATAGTTTTATTGTAATTGTTTACTGGGGCCATTCGAACTACCTCCTAATTTAAATGGCGAATTGTACCTTAATTTTCTACAAACTCATTTACCCGAGTATATCGACGACCCTCCTCTACAGATACGACAAAATTTGTTGTTGATGCAGGATGGAGCACCGGGACACTTCTCTTGACCCGTCAGAGATTACCTGAATGCCCATTTTCCCGTTCGTTGGGTAGGTCGTGGAAGCTATAATATGCTTTGTCTGGCTCAAAGCCCCAGTTTCAATCCACTTGATTTTTGTGAGTGGGATATATAAAATTGTTTGTGTCTGAAGAAACAGTAAATATTTGAGAGGTATCATGACAAAAAATTGTAAATGCTGCGTCGCTTAATATTAAAGTGCATTAAAGAGAACGGAAATCACTTTGAACATGTAT
Source organism: Kuschelorhynchus macadamiae (assembly GCA_030620095.1). Classification (NCBI taxonomy): domain Eukaryota; kingdom Metazoa; phylum Arthropoda; class Insecta; order Coleoptera; family Curculionidae; genus Kuschelorhynchus; species Kuschelorhynchus macadamiae. The sequence continues at coordinate 298,054 of JAUTXW010005372.1, forward strand.
CACAGAAAGCGGACATATTTTATTATTAGTTATTGTTTCTCTATGATTAAAACGAAATATGTATTTTAGTAAAAATATTAGTTTTAATGCAGCTGTCTCATTCTTAGAAAACATGTTTTTTTTTTTCAAAAGTATGTATTAAAAGATAGAAATTTAAGAAGAACTTAATTACTCCTAATTATCTATTAAAAAACTCTTCGTACAATTCGGTAGTTAAATTAAAAGGTTATACAAGACATAGTATGGAATTTTCAATAAATTGTTCAATAACCGTAGACACATTTAAACGCAAATTTAAACGTACGCGACACATCCTGGCTGTGGCCCTCTACAATTTACATTAATTACATTATATGTTTTTAAGAATATTGAATTTCTTGTCCTCAAAAACACCCAAATACCAAATTTTGCACCAAACCGTGGTTTTTTACTTCCCTCGTAAAATAGTACTATTGTAATCGTGAAAAGAATCACCCTTAGATGCCGAAAAAGATGTTTTCTCAATTCCGTCGGTCTATCTGTATGACTGTCTGTTCGCGGCATAGCTAAAAACTACTTACCTGATTGACTTCAAATTAAAGTAAAAGAATAAGGTTCACATGGGGATGACTTGGTAACATTTTGGTAAAAATACAATATGGCGAAACAAAATGGCCGGCTAGTAAAATGTTACAAAATTGTTATTAAAAAACTGCTTATTCAATTTTCAATTGACATTTCAACATTAAGTGTTATGTTGGAAATAACTGGTAACATTTTGATACGAATCCAAGATGGCGCAACAAAATGGAGGCTTAATAAAATATTTAAAAATTCAGTCTGCAAAACAACTTGGTTGATTTCAAATTTTGTGCCATAACTAATTGCGGTATAGAGATCAACAAGTAAAACTGTGTTACTAATTGAAGATGGCGGAACAAATTGGCGACCAAATAAAATAATGTAATCTTGAAAAAATCACCCTCTCAGGTTTTACATATCTTCACGTTTTAGCGTCCCTAGATGCCAAAAAATATGTTTTATCAATTACGTCGGTCTGCCTGTCGGTCTGTTTGTCAGTTCCAGATTGACTTCAAATTTTAGTCAAAAATTAAGCTTCATATGGGGATGACCTAGTAATATTTTGGCAAAAATCAAATATGGCGGAACAATGTTAAAAAACTAATTATCCAATTTTCCTCAAATTTTGCACAAAAATCAAGTGTTACCTAGGAATGACCTGGCAACATTTTGATATGAATCCAAGCTAGCAAAACAAAACAGCGGCCTAATAAAATATTTAAAAAAACCAGCTTGAAAATACTACTAAATTAATTTAAATTTTTGGGCAAGAATTAAATGTGATGTAGAGATAAATTGGTAAAGTTTTGGTACGAATTTAGGATGGCGAAACGAAATGGCGGCTAAATAAAGTTTTTCAAAAATCAACGTTAAGAAATTTTGTTCAGTTGACTTTGTAGACAAATGCAACACACATTTTATGCAAGCACTAAATGTGAAAATGGGATAAACCGATTCGCATTCAACAAGACCTCACAAAATAACGGTATCTGTCAATATAAAAACTACTTGTTGAATTTATTTTAAATTATGCCCAAAACCAAGTGTGGCATACGTAGAAAGAAATTGGTAAAATATTGGTAGGAATCTATGTACTCAATTAAATTGGCTCACACTTCACTATTCCTAACAAGCGAAAAAAAAAATCATAACGAGGGAAGCTCCGGGTAAAGGAAATTTACCGATTTTTTCCAAAGATATTTAAAAAACGTTGAAAATGAACTTTAAACGTAACACCCTGTATCATGGATATTATTCACTTTTGAATATAGATAAATTTAATTAAATCTTAATATGTTTATATAAGGAACCTTTGGTTTCGCTCTGTACCATTATCTGACACCTTGTATATCTATTATGTCACAAAATTACATATTAGTTTCTCTTTGTGTTTAACTCGTAAAAAGTTGAATTATCGAAATTGTGGCGTTCGTAACAATACGTTGGTCATGGCGCTTCCGGTTGTGTTACGCTTATAAAGGAACATTAATCCCGCGATACTAAGGAAATTGTGAAAATGTGTGTTTTATTGTTAAAATGTGATAATTTGATAAGTCTGCCTAACAGGTTCTAGGCGCGGTGGCTCTAATGACCCTTTCAACTTTTAGTGGAGAATAAACTACCATGATGTAAAATTAATCAAAAAATAACTAAGCCTAAAATAACTTTTTTTTTAAATAATAATATAATATATTACATATAACAATTATTTCAAAATTCACTGCTCTTTGCTAAGTAATATAAACAATTTATTTCTATGAACCTGAAATAGATGCTTTTGAGTAAAACAAGAATAGGGAATTTCACCTATACTGAAACAGTTTGTGTGTTACCCGTCCCTAGTTCTAAAATTAAAAATAAAAAAGATGATAAAATTTCATGCAAACCGGAAAGGAAAGAAGCGAATGCGGTGGCAGAATCCAGCTGATTCAAGGTCAGAAACAAGGCAAATGAGAGTCCAGAATCATGCTGTTGTGGGAGGATATGAAAAAGATAGTACTATTTAAAATAATAATAATAATTATAATATTTGTTATCAGTTATGTGCATATAAATATATCGTTTGTTAAGAAGATATACCTTTATCTGTTACATATTCTAATAAATAATGTTGGATTTCTCTGAAATAATAATCTTAGTTTTATTTTGTAAGGACGTGCTTTATATAAAATTTGTTGTAAAGAAATTGGTAATAAATTATACACTTTTGGGATAAAGTACAAGAGAAATTTTTGACAAACAGATTTTTGTAAAAGTGGAATTTCTGAGTTTTCTTTTTTATTGGCTCGTGTTTGATGTCGATGCGTTATATTAGAAAACAAATCTAATATTTTTAATAGATATGATAGACACGAAAATACATAAATATTTCTTAAATTGAACACATTGTAGTTCGAATATAGCCAATTGATTGGAGACAAACGGGGTTTTTTTTAATAATATTTTAAGTGCTGCGTTTTGGCAAACTTTAATATTTTTAGCGTCGAGTTCTAAGCACCCCCCATACGATTATGCAGTATCTGAGGATGGATTCTATCAAAGACCTGTAAAATAATAAAAGCAGTTTTATATAGAAAATTTCTCTTAGTTAGTAAATGTTTCTAATTTTACTGCTTACAAGAGATAATATGATTTTGTTTTTTCTGTTCTTTGTATACCTAAACAGTTACAATTCTGGTGGCGGATTCTACATGAAATATGGTGAACAAATTTTTTTTCGTCAATTGGTTCCGGTAGGTGAGAAAGTAATCAATTTTGTTTTCGATATGTTTAAGCTTAGCAGACTGTAATTAAGCCAGTTATTGACTTTGTTTATACCATCCTCAGCCTTTCGGTAAAGATCTTGCCAAGAAGTGCCCTCAAATAACAAGAGAGTGTTATCGATCTGCATATGAAATAATATTACATAATATGTATTAATATAAATTGAGAAAAGCACAGGACCCAGAACGGTGCCCTGTCGCACCCATGATTTAATGGTTTTATATAACTACCAACTCGAGGTGTTTAGTTTTGTCTTTTGCTTCCTATCTATTAAGTAGCCTTTTAAAAGATCCAAGGGACCACCTCTAATGCCAGTCTCCTTCAATCTCTCAAATAAAATATTATGCGAAACCGTATCAAACGCTTTTTTAAGATCAAAAACATTTTTTATGATTTTGGAACGAATCCATAATGATTTTAGTCAATTGAAAGACAGCATCCTCAGTGTCCTTTTTATTTATAAACCGTACTGACCAGAATATAAAACTGATTCGTTTTCTAAAAAGTCGACAATTCTAGATTGTTAATTACTGAGATTGGACGATAATTGGTTGTTTGTAAATTTTGGATCCCTACTCTGAAATGTTGGCGTTACTATGGAAATTTTCTACAATTTTCAAGTATATGCTTTTTGTTAACTGGGAAGTTATTTCATCTTCTCCCGGACAAGAATTATTTTTAAGTGAGTTTATGTGTATAATTAAATCGTTTTATAACAAAAGTCGCAAATAAAATTATTTGCAATTAATATTGGTTATGTCTTCATAAACATATCGTCGAGTAATATTTTTTTGAACTTTAGTACCAACATCGATAAAGAAAATTCCAAATTTTTTTATAATTATTTTTTGAATGAAAAATTTTAGTTATTTAATATTGTATTTTGGCACTTTTTATAGTTTTGTTTAAAAGATTTCTTTAATTTTTGTAGGAATTTAAGAGTTCTTGAGAGTAAGATTCGTTTAAGTTTTTCTAAAATTGACCTCTCCTCTTAATGGATTGTATTATTCCTGCAGTCACCCACGGTTTCCTTTTTCTGTTTATACTATTTTAGTTTACTAAACAAATTTGTCTTCCAAATAAAAATTAATACTCAAAAGTTGCCTCTGTTGATATCTAAAACATTAATATCAATATCTCAACTGGAATCCCTTTTATATGAGGAACAATACCTGATAAACCACGCTACTATTTAGGACGGTGCAATTTGCTCGGCTCTGTGGCTGATTTTACTATTATACAGGGTAAATACTACATCGTGTTCGTGCTAAACAGATAATCATTTATTATTTAGGCTGAGGCGTACATTTGTTGCTCGTTCCTGTTCATGCATAGAGGCTATCAGATAATGGTTAATTATAACTTAGTACTGCAAGCGTAAATCCTGCTCAAAATGGCTTCATTAAAGGTATGTTCACTTTGGTCCAAATTTGACTAATAGTAAAATTTGGAATCCTAATGTAGCTATTAACATTTTAAATAATGATTGAATTTGAATAAAAGTTCTTGTTTGAAATATAATATAATTCCAATTAAGTCCCAGGCCTGAAAATTTTCTTTCTAATTGAATTATTTGTAAAGTCTTCACTGATATTAATTCCACTTGATGTGCTCATACATATAAAAAATGGATAAATGTCCTTTCCCTTCCTATGGATCTTTTTTTTTATTAGGAATGGTGAAGTATGACCCAAATTAGTTTCATACATAGTTATTTAGTAACACATATACAGTATTTTCAAACATTTTTATCTGGCACTATTTCGTTCCACCATATTGGATTCGTATCAGTATTTTACTAATTTTTACCTGTCCAACACTTGAGTTTTGGGCATAATGTAAAATAAATTAAATAAGAAGTTGTATTACAGTGATTTTTTAAATTTTTTTATACCGCTATTTTGTTCCCTCAATTTGAATTCATACTAAAATTTTACTAGTTTATCCCTATATAACATCTAATGTTTGTGCAAAATTTGAAGTCACTTGAATAAGAAAATGTTTAAGCAATTTATTTGGATGCCATTTTGTTCCGCCTTTTTAAATTCACACCAACAGTTTACAAGTTTATCTCTATGTCACAATCCATCCTTACACAAAATCTGAAATTATTCTAATAAGTAGTTTTTTTTTATTAATTTATTAGGCCGCCTTTTTATTTTGCCAAAGTTGGAGTCAATGGGGTAAATAGTTTTTAAGCTATGCGTCGAACTGTCAGAATGACATACACATCAACAGACAAACCGACGTAAGTGAGAAAACCTGTTTTTTGGCATCTAGGGACTCTAAAAAGGGGAAGATCTGTAAAAACCTGTGAGAATGATTTTTGCACGATTATAAACATTTTATTTGTCCAAGTTAATCTCTATATCATACTTAATCTTTGCACAAAATTTGAAATCTATCTAGTAAGTAGTATTTCAGGCTGATTTTTAAATATTTTATTAAGCCGCCATTTTGTTCGGACATCTAGAATTAGTGCCACAATTTTACTAGTTGTTCCCTAACCACAATTAGTTATGACACACAATTTGAAATCAAACCATTAGGCAGTTAAGCCGCAATTTTGTTCCGTCATCTAGTATTCGTACCAAAATTTGACCAGTTTATTCCTACATAATACTTGATTTTCGTGCAAAATTTGAATTGAATTGGATAAGCAGTTCTTTAGTAATTATTTTTTTAATATTTTAGTAGGCCGCCATTTTGTTTCGGCATACTGTATTTTTACCAAAATATTACCAGGTTATCCCCACATGACCCATAATTTTGAACCAAAATTTCAAGTCAATCGGATAAGTCGTTTTTAGCTATGTCGAGAACAGACAGACAGACAGGCAGTCAGACCGACGAAATTAGCAAAAGCCTAAAACATGAATATCTGTAAAGACCTAGGAGAAGGATTCATTGATATTTTTACGATTGCAATACTTCCGAGGGAAATAAAAAGAGGAAAAAGTGAAGAAATTTAAAACTTTATAGTTCATAATATCATAATAAGTTGCTTTGATTGTTATAGTCTTTAAAACTTCTTTTCTGGCAAAAAAACTATTAAATCATTTTGCGCAGGTTCCAACAGCAGTCCGTTCTCATACTTATTTCCTATCTGTCGCTTTAAATATCGATTACCATTTTATTATCTTGATATAATTCAGTTCCTCATGAATGAGGTCCAAATGAAAATCTAGAAAGTTACTTATCGACCAATTAAAGCCTTTAAGATTTAAAAATATTTTTTCTACAATAAAATTAAAAATTCCGATATTTTAACAGCATTTTAGACAGATATTCAAATTGAAAGATGTAACTCACTTTGCCGTTATTTGTACCCAGGGTACCCACCATATAGGCATCAGGCGCTTTAACCAAGTAAGTTTTGATTTACTAAGGTGGTCTTATCTCATTTGTTTCTATAGCACACAGAGAAATTTATTACAAAAATATCGCATATAGTCTATTTTTAACTTGTGATTTAAGATTTTTTCCTGATGAATCATAAAAAAGGATGAAATCCTCCTTTCTGTATTTAGGCATTGACAAAAGGGACAAAAGCAAAACACGTATGTTTTTTTCTTTAACTAAGACCCTAATAGTACGGTGAATGTTTTTGAAGGAGGTAAGTCGTGCATCCAACCTTCCAAAAGTTGATAGGTAAATATTATCCTTACAATCTTGGACCCTCCTTAAGTGATCTGGTACGTTTTCCATATTTTCAGGGATCTCCTTTAACCTTTTTGAAAATAGTACTAATGACTATTAATTTAGGGCTCTCTCGACCATGAATTTTCTATGACGAGACGAGTCCTTTTACTTTATTTTTGGATTATTTTCACGGGTCTTATAGACATTACACTATATGGGACTCATATTACTTATTGAGTTTATAACAAAAACTCTGGGTTGAATTACAAAAAAACATTAGTTCTGAGTAAAACCAAATCTTGTTAAATAAACCGGATTGCACATAAATTTGATTTCATATAATTCATTTCAATATTATACACTTATCTCATCTATCGGAAACTTCTACAATTTGTTTCAAAAAGGACAATACAGATCGTTTACAGTCTAAAGTTTCAGAACAATAAATCTGGCTGCTTATGATTTAAATCTTGCTATAAAATATAAGCAGATGTGGCGCTTGGTACACAGTGGTGTTTTCCTTAGTTTTAAAATCAATGTCGATTGCTTCTCGATATCTTTAGTATTAATTGAAGTAATAACGGGATTTTTTTTGCAATACTTATAACTTATGGAATATCCGAATATTTCTCTACGAAAAACTGCGGAAAGAGTAAATATTTGCTTTAAATTTGTTAAAAACATTCGAAAAAATTCACAATTTTTATCCGTCCATAATAACTTTAGTTAGTTAGAACTAACAAACAATGATTTTGATAGTTGTATTGAGTTTTATGACATAATGATATCAAGATGTTGAATAATACAATCAATCACAATTGCAGACACTGGTGCTGAAAAGACAAATTTGACAACTGAAATTTATCTGCACATGTTACAAAATCGAATAGTTCCTGCAATTGAAATTGTCGTCTAGACAGCTTTCGTTACTACAATACTTCCTTGCTACGAGGGAAGTATAAAAAAAATTAAGCAAAAACCGATGTATTGTTTTCAAAACATTTTATAATCTGTACAACCAATAATATTTGCCCTAGTTCAAATACCCGATCCATTGGACTTTTCGTCACTCGACGTGATAGTTCACATATCAGCCGTGTGTACGTTGGATATATAAACCAACAAATCTTTGGAATATCTGTTTAATATTTATAGTTTACCTAATTCTGTGCGTTCCTATCGTATAGTGCATCAATTGTGTGGTCTAGGTGTGTTTACACAGCACAGAACTGGGAGCAAAACAGCACATTGGCCAAATGTATTTGCGTGAAACAGTAAATAGAAATTAGTAATCTCGCTAGGATTATCTAGATGACTGCTCTACTATATAGGGAGATAGACAGTAATTCTTAACAATCCTCTCCCAAATTAAGGGTTTACATTACCATTTTATGTTAATTCTTCAACCGTACATATGAATATTTTATTCGGAGAGGTATGATTAAAGAATTTTTTTTTTTTAAATTGACTTTTTATTATTTTGGTTAATGCTATATACAGGACGACCAGCAAGTTCCCAAACTTTTGAAAAAAATAAGGGAAAAAAGTGGTTTCTTTTTTGAGTTTCTAGCTGTGTCAAATTTTAGCGCTAATGGTTGACTTCGAAATTTTACCACCTTTTTCTTAACTTAATGCATTTTAACTTTACCCAATGTAAGGAAACCTGAATTAAACTATTTATTTTTGATAAATTTATCGCTTAAATGCAATTTTCTGCAAAGTTTATACAGGGGGTTTTATTTGAACCTCACGCAAAATATGATATTTCAAGGACTGTGAATTTTTTTTTTTAAATTGACTTTTTATTATTTTGGCTAATGCTATATACAGGACGACCAGCAAGTTCCCAAACTTTTGAAAAAAATAAGGGAAAAAAGTGGTTTCTCTTTTGAGTTTCTAGCTGTGTCAAATTTTAGCGCTAATGGTTGACTTCGAAATTTTACCACCTTTTTCTTAACTTAATGCATTTTAACTTTACCCAATGTAAGGAAACCTGAATTAAACTATTTATTTTTGATAAATTTATCGCTTAAATGCAATTTTCTGCAAAGTTTATACAGGGGGTTTTATTTGAACCTCACGCAAAATATGATATTTCAAGGACTGTGAACTTCATATCTGACATAATGTATATTCGCGTCACATTCAAAATTAGCGATATTCGCTAAATTTATTTTGTTTTTTGTATATATATTTTTTTCATGATACAGAGTAGCAATAAATAGATGAGGCAACCCCCTGTCTACGAAAAACCAAATTATTTAAAATGCCGTGAAACACGTCAAATATTTTTTTTTTTGTTTTATAAATTATATGTAAATACTTGTCCCATTATACAGAGTAGTCCTAGGGATAAAAAACAGTCCCCAAAGAAGGAAAATGTTTTTTTTTTTAATTTTTAAACCCTAGGGCATAAAACGGTTTCATAAAAATAAAAATTCCATAACGCTTACCTAAAAAAACGGTTAAACCGGAAATACTTTTCTTTTATTGCATATAGAGGCAATTTTTTTCTATAGGCTTACTCTAACGGGGTGAAAGAGCTTCCTAAAAACAAAATTAAAATTTTAAGCTTTTTTTAGCTTGATTAAAAGTTTTTCTAATTCAGATTTAATAAGGTAAATACAGAATAAATTTACAATAATACAATCAACAATCCATCAAACGGACAGATAGACAGAACGGCGAAAAAGAAAAAAAACATGTTTTTCGGCATCTAGAAACCGCGAAACTTAAAGATTTAAAAAAATCTCGGAGGCCAATTTTTTCACGAGGGAAGTAATAATGCAATCATCAACGCATCAAACGCAAGCAAAATCTGTATAAACACGAAAATTGAACAAGAAAAAATTCTCAGCGTATAAAAAAATCGAGATTAATCCAGGAATTGATCGGTCTATTGAGAAAAGAAAAAAAGCTTCCGTTCTATGATCGGTCTAATCCTGATATTTTCGAAACAGGTTTTTTTCTTCGAGATCCCGTTTAATGTATGACTTTTATTGTACCTTCGATATTCCAGAGCCCTTTTAAAAAAAATAGTGTGTTCGAAAAATTGGACATTCGGTTATTGACCGCGTTTTTAATCAAAAACATGTCTACTTTATTACGAAGCAGATATGTTTCCAGTCGACCGATAAACCTGCTGGTTTGCCATTTCAAATCGCTACACACCAATAACTTTCCAAACAATAAGCGAATTTGCTTGTATTCCGATTGCTGGCGTTGAAACAACCTATTCATGAGGGAGATTGACGTCCGTCTAAGAGGAAAATATGTTTTAAAACATTATAATATATAAACTTTTGTTTAAGCTGGACTCATTGTAATCGTGAAAAAATAGGGAGATTGCAGATCTTTGTGTTTTAGGGTCCCTAGACCTTGAAAAACATGTTCTCCCATTTCTGTCACTCTCTAGTTCTGTATGTACGCGGCATAGCTGAAAAATTACTTGTGAAAATCCGATATGGCGGAATGAAATGGCGGCCTCACAAAATATTAAAAAATCATTAAAACGAAATTGTTTTAACAAATTTCTTTTTTGGATTTTTCGCTACTGAATAAAAAAAATTGGTAAATTCGCATTTACCCACAACTTCCCTCTCATAGAATTCAACTACTTAGAATACACAGTTTATATGCATATAATTATTTGGTAATAATTGTATACAAATCCTGTAAACCGTAATTTGTTTAATTTTTTTTTGGTTTTGGTTTATTTATTATTATTAACATTATTTACGCAGCCTACGAAGAATAAATTACATCCTATATTATTTTCGTCCTTAAAAATAAGGTTTTATTCCAGAAATTGCAATTTTACCGATTATTTAGACATTTTGTCAGGCATAATGGATTTATACAGAAATTTTATCAGTTTATGCTTATATAACACTTTTTTACCATTGGGGAGGCCACCATTTTGTTTCGTCATATTTGATTTTTATCAGAATGTAACCATTTTATCTCCCCTTGACTTTTGACCAAAAGTCAATCAGATAAGCAGTTTTTGAGCTTAAAGGTAGAACGACAGACTGGCAGACTGAAGGAAATGGGAAAACATATTTTTCGAAGTGCAGAGACCCAAAAATTCAAAGATCTGCAAAAATCTCGGAGGGTGATTTTTTTCGCGACTTTCCGCTTACGAAGGAAGTAATGTCTAACTTTAAATTGATTGAAACCAATATATAAAAAATAAATTTCTTATGGAACGAACTTTAAATTTTGCACAAAAATCAAATGTAAAAGAGAGATATATTGTTAAAATTTTAGTGGCATTCCTATATGGCAAATCAAAATAGCAGCATAATAAAATGTTTAAATTATAGATAAAATTCTATTTTCTGGAGGAAAATAATAAATGACATAGTTTATTTTTTATAGACTATGTAAATAAAATTATGAAAATTAAATGATGACATAATTGAGTACTCGTGTATACAATGTCATAATGGAACATCCAGCATTTAATCCCTGGATCTATGGCTATGGCAAGCACAGAATATAAAGCAAGGCATGATAATGTGGCAAATAATCTTCATGAGTCATTAACATTCAATTATTTACTAATAGAGGAGAGAATACTACACTACGGTACACACCAGCTAATGTGGTAAAAAATAAACATGTCAGAACCTATTGCGATGGAACCATTTTAACTAAGAAAACCACTTCACATAATAGACCAAACATTATACCTATAGATAGAGACAAAAAAGTAATTTCAGTTGATTTGGTAATACACAACTGTAGCAATAACATGTGGTAAAAAAATAGGAAACACTCAGAATTAGTCATGGAAGTTAAAAAAAATATGGCACATTGAATCAGATACCTTTCATTATTTCAACTATAGGAGTGGTACCGTGCGCACTCCACGAAGCCATAAAAACGGAACTGCCCACTGGAATATATATTAAGATGCAAAGTCGGTTAACATTGATGCCTGTAGCATTGTAAAAACAATTAGGAGAAAATTAGTTATAATGATTGTGGTTAATCTTGCCCTTCAAGATCCGTGATACCAGAGACTGAATACCAGAGAAAATCTGTTAACCGTTTTTCATGAAATTTACTTTACTGAAATATTTGGGCGACTCTGTACTTTTCACAAAATGGCTGTGTTGTCATATCTTGAAGAGCAAGTGAAATGGAAAATTGATAAATTGGGATAACGATAACGCTGGCGTGGGTAATAGGAATCCATGAAAGTGAGTGTGAGAGTTGCACTTAAAAAACGAAGTTTACTTTTTTTCTGCATAACTAGCAACATTAGCAACATTGTCAATATTATCACAAGATGATCAGTAACCTAGGCATATCAAATTTGATGCATCTAGGTACCGTAGGTTCTGAGATATTTAAAAGTTCCTGTTCTTTTGAAGTACCCTGTATGTCATCTTCGTGTTACTCATTTAAAAGAAAAATGTTCTGAATACAAATTGGATTTTTTAAATCAGTGAATTAACTTGAATATTAAATAAATGTATTGTCTTCTGAAAATGGGATTATATTACAGCTTATGCAGTCAGCAGAAGATATACTCTATCATTTTTACAAGAGAGTAACATCTCGTTTTTGTTCCCTTTCGAGATGTTATAATTTGGTTTTTTTACTTTTAATATATAAACCATAACTTTACCTTTCATTCTCAAACTCGCTTTTATGTATATACTATTAATTTATTTTTGTTTTATTCAGTTTTGTAATAAGCTTCAGAAGATAAGAGGCTTTTCGTAAAATCACCTTTTCTTAAAATGAATTATTATATTATACACAGCTTTAAAATACGAGATTTAAGTATCTTAGTGGCAAAACAACTGCACCTGCATCAATTCTCTAAATACTGAACAAAAGTGAAGATTGGTTTATATTTTTATGGTTTTTCTGATCGGAATGCTAGTATAATGAACACATAAATTCACATACTTTTTCTTGTTACTAATATGCAGTTTAATGTAATATTCTTGATGTGTTGCTAATGTAAAAATAATAATACCATTTCCTTTAATTTAATCTATATATTTAAAACACCAAAAGATTTTTCAGCAAGTTCGTGAGAGAGTTGTACCGCACCAATTTGCATGATTTTTTTTTGAAATGTTCGTCTAGTTACCGAGACCTTTCATCACTATTTTTTTTATAAAACCAATATGTTTTTCTTCAACAAAATTTCTGGACGATGTGGTGAATGCGCCCCATATTCTCATAATTTCACCGGAAACTCACCGCGTTATCTAACGGAAGAGGTAGAACAAGATCTGACGGGCCAGCTAGTCTATATATTTAAAACACCAAGCCAGAATTATCAGCAACTTCGTGAGAGAGTGGCACTGCACCAATTTACATGATTTTTTTTAAATGATCGTCTGGTTACCAAGACCTTTCAACACTATTTTTTCTATTGTTTTCTTGCGTACGCTTTATTTATAGCCGTCGAATTTCGACGAGATCTCACTCGTCTATACATATTTAAATCACTAAGCGACATTTTTCAGCAATTTCGTGAGAGAGTTATACTGCACCGATTTATATGATTTTATGATATGACAATGATCGTTTGGTGACCGAGACCATTCAACACTATTTTTTTGTGATTAATTTTCACTGATTAATCACGAATTTTGCTCAAACCGCTCGACGTAAAGAGCTGCATTTTGACACACAGGTTGATAATGGGATATAGAGGTTTAATAAAGTATTTTTCAAAACTCAAATTGCAAGGGGATGAAACAGTCCCTTAAATATTACAATATTTCTTATTTAAAAACGGCTAGTTTCATAAAAACAAACACTTGAACAGGTATATTTTATTATATTTTATACATATTTTTTAAAAATGTATACAGGGTGTTCCATAAAATCGGAAATAATGTATACACAAAAATCTCCCAAGCCCCTGTTGACAAAAATTGAAAGAAAATGCAACAAAGAACATGGTTTATAAAGAAGCATTTAAATAAGGCCATTTAAGTACCTTTTTATATGCCTTTCGTTATCGACATACGCGAACGAACAAAGCGAAATTTACCTTAAAAGAAAAAAAAAACGAAATATTAATCGAAAAAAAAAAATTTTTGATAGGTCAATGCAAATACATAAATTGTAAATATAACATTCACTAGGGCATAACATTGCCGTAAAGCGGTTAATGACTCCTATAAACAGTAAGGAAATAAACAATATACATGCCAGGTGAATAATTTCGATGACATTGAAATTAAAATTACGCCACCTTAAACTCTATTTTGTTATCGTTATACAAGCAAAATAAGTGAAGTTAAACAAAAAGTGTACTGAACTAATATAGTAATGGAAGTTTATTAAAAAAAATCTAATACGTAACAAAAATAATTAATTGTAACCGACTATCAGAGAGAGTTCATTCCCCTATAAAAAGATTTTTAAATTCTATGCTAGCAGCTGGAACATGACACCAAAAAGATTTAAGTAAACAAACAAATAAAAAAAATTTAATGAGACTTATTCATTATAAAAATCATTAACGCAGTAAAAAGGTCTTTCAATGAGGTACGCTTTGGCTTTTTTCGAATGAGTGCAAACATAGGGATAGTTTTTAAATGTTCTGGAAGATGATTGTGAAGTTTTATGGCGTTGTAAATAATCGATTTTTTTATTACTTCTGGGGAAGGAATGGGAAGGTATATATCATGCCTAGAGTTTCTGATAGGATATAAGTGTTGTGGCCTTTCCGGAAAAGTGTTTATATGTTTTCTCATCAAACAGACGGTTTTTAAAATAAATAATGCAGGACGTGTCAATATTTCATGTTTTTTGAAATAGTATTGGCAGTGCGCTCTATTATTTAGATTAAACAAATAGCGAATTGACGCCTAAAAATACTAAGAAATTGCTCGAATAGAGAGAAATAAGTAAGTCTGGTAGAAGACACGTCCAGTTCTTTTGAAACTGATCGAATGGCAAAGCAGGCGGTAGAAAGCTTTTTAGTTACGGTGTCAATATGCTTAGACCATTTTAGGGTGTTAGCTGACTCAACGCATTTAATATAATTTTTAGGTTGGTGATATCATTAATGTATAACAAAAAAGAATAGGTCCCAAGACTGAACTTTGAGGGACTCCACTTGTAATCAATTTACAATCAGAATCAGAACCATTTGCCCTTACAAATTGTTGCCTATTACCGAGATAAGATTTAAACCAATTTAAAGAAATACCACGGATTCCATAAAAATTTAGCTTGCTTATCAACATTTCATGACTAACACAGTCAAAGGCTTTTGCATAGTCACAAAAAACTGAGGCGGTGGGGTGGTTGTTATTGAGGGATAAGTAGACATCACTAAGCAATGAGAACATGGCAAGAGACACCGGTGCACTTGTTGGGTAAAAATCCGAACTGATGCGGGGATATTATCTGATGTTTAAGGAGAAATGACATAAGATGATTCTTCAGTAACTTTTCAATGATTTTCGATAGCACTGGTAGTAGAGCAATTGGGCGATAATTGCAAGAGTTAATTTTTTCGCCCCCTTTATGAAGAGGAATAAGTATAGCTGTTTTAGGGAATATACCTTTTATAAGGGATTCATTTATTGGTGTTGTAAGGGCCTCTATGACTGTAAGCGACAGGTTCAAGAATATTATAATTGATATGCCATTAGTTCTACACGAAGATTTGCTTGTGATGTTATTCATTTCTTTCAATAGTTCCATGCTGCTAGCAGGTCTTAAGAAAAGGCTATCAGCGACATTGTTCGATAGCCAGAGAAACGAAAGAAGGTCCAAACTTGGCGAGATACCAGAGGTAACATTTTTGCTTACATAAATAAAATAATCTACATAGCACCCGGTTATTAGCACTATAACATAAAAGTTACCTTTAGATTTATAGGCAGGCTAACGGCAGCTCTTCTAACTTGAAGAGCAAGGCGTGGATTTTGACTGATTAGTGACTAGGGCAATTGATTAAATTAATGTTAATTAGGCGCCATCTTAGTTATAAAAGAAATATTGAATATTGCCTACAGAAACTAAGAAACATGCAAGTAATATTTTGGATTCAATTCGTTAACAGACTTTAATATTCAAAATGTATATAATTTAAAGCATATCAAAACAAAACATATATTTACAGTACTTCAGCCTAACTATGGAATGGCCTGTGTTTCCATTGACACCACTATACAGAAGAACGTTCTCCGTCTTACTCTCTCACCTTGCCTTTTATGGAAGGGATTTTGTCAAATTCCTGGGATGTCTCTGAAGATAACGGTATCCAACCTACTATACAGGATGTTACATTTAAGAAACCAAACTTGATGTTGATTAGAGAAAAACGAAACACTCTATATATCTGCGGTCTACCTAATGAATGAATATATCCTTTTATTTCGAATAGTATAGCATGACCCGATTTAGTTCCACACATAGACATTTTGTAACACACACACACACATTTCATGGTCAAATGAAATACAGGGTAATCTATTAAAAATATAAATTATCTTTTCAAGCTGTTTCGCAACACTTTATATACCCTAGAATAATCGTAGAAAAAAAAATCAAACTCATTAAGGAAAAAAAATTAAGAAAATATTTATTACTGAAACTCCCATTACCAAATTAAACAATTATGACTTCAATTTTTTGCTATGACTGACGTTAAAAATTATTGTTTATTTTAATATTCAATCCATAATGGATTTTTATTTTGTTGGTTAAGTTAAGAAAAGGCCTCTCATTATAGTGATAAAAAACGTTTTGCTAGAATAATAAGATTTAAAGTTTTAGTAACTTATTTAATAGAAATGCAAAGAAAAAAAAGTTTTCAAAAATTCTTTACCCTTGTGCTGACAGTATGTATACAAAACACAAGTTTTCGGTGTGCGACATCCAATGTACAATTTTTAAAAAGTGTCCTTAAAACTAGTGCAAATCTAACGTAATTCAGTTATTTTTTTTTTAAATTTATACCAATTTGTATATTAGTATAGGAATATACGAAACATAAATATTACAAAATGCTTATTTTTATGAATATTTGTCTATCGTCTAAACTGTATTATAACCTTAAGAGTACAATATATCCACATAAGAGATTTATATCTCGATGGTCGCTGCGTAAATAGACATATTAACTTGCTGTACAACTACTTCCCAGGCCAGTCGCGGTAAAAAATGTTGGATAAATAAAAGCTAATTATTACTTCCCTCGCAAAAGGGAAGTATTGTAATCGTGAAAAAATCATCTTCCGAGTTTTTTTTTGAGATCTTTACGTTTCAGGGCACATAGATGCCGAACATGTTTTCTCAATTCCATCGGTCGGTTTGTCTGTCGTTTTGTCTGTTCGGGGCATAGCTAAAAAACTATTTACCTGATTAACTTTAAATTTCGGTCAAAAAGTAAGGGTCATATGGGGATGACCTGGCAACATTTTGGTAAAAATCCAATAGGGCGAAACAAAATGGCGATTTAGTGAAATGTTAAAAACAGTATTACTAAAAAACTACTTATCCAATTTTGCCCAAAAATCAGTATTACGTAGGAATCAACTGTTAAAATTTTGGTTCCAAGATGGTGGAACAAAATAGCAGCTTATTAAAAAAATCAACCTGAAAACTACTTAATGGACTAGTTTTAAATTGTGTGTGTGCCATAAATAATTGTGGTACAGAAATTAATTAGTAAAACTGTAGTATTAATTCAAGATGGCGGAACAAAATGGCGCCCAAATAAAATATTTGTAATCGTGAAAAAAATCACCCCCTCAGGTTTTACATGATTTCAGGTTTTAGCATCCCTAGATACATAAAAAAAATATATTTTTATCGATTCCGTCGGTCCATCTGTCGGTCAGTCCGCGACAGAGCCTAAAACTACTTATGAGAGTGACTTCAAATTTTAGACAAAAATTAGGGCTCATATGGAGATGACCTGGTAATATTTTGGTAAAAATCCAATATGTAGGAACAAGATGCCGGCCTAGTAAATTCATAAAAAATTAATACTAAAAAAACTAATTATACAATTTTCTCAAATTTTGCACAAAAATCAATGCTTACACAGGATTAATCTGCTAACATTTTGGTATCGATATAAGATAGCAAACCAATAACAGCCTAATAAAATATTTAAAAAATCAGCTCAAAAAAACTACTCACTTGATTAATTTCAAATTTTGTGCAAGCATTAAGAATAATAAAGAGACAAACTGGTAAAGCTGTGTGTGTCAATGTAAAAACTATTTATTTTAAATTATGCCCAAAAATCAAGTGCGGCATAGGTAGAAACTGTTAAAATACTCGTAGGAATGCAATATGATGGAACAAAATGGCGCCCAATAAAAATGTTTGAAAAGATAATATATATGTGTTACTAAATGACTACGTACTAAACTAAATTGGGTCACACTTCATTATTCCTAATAAAAGGAAAGCCTAACGAGGAAAGTTCGGGGTAGAGGAAATTTACCGTTTTTTTTTAGAACCCAGTTTTAGTAATAAGTATAATATGAGGACGTTTGGAACTAAAATAGCTTTATATATCTTAAGTAATAATAATTGAATGCAGAGACAATAAATTATTTTGTAATAACTTTATAAAAATCCTCTACATTGTCTCAAAGTCAATTTTCTTTTAAGTTTTTAATTCTTTTACTATTATTTTCGTCCATAAAAGGAAGGTTCTATTCGAGGAAATGGAATTTTACCGAATATTTAAACATTTTAAGAGGCCGCCATTTTCTTTTGCCATATAGGAATCGCGCTAATAAGTGTATCCCTAAATCACACTTTATTTTTGAACAAATTTCGAAGTCCATTCGATAAGTAGTGATTTTTTTACATTACGTGACGCCACCTTTTGGTTTCCTCATATTGTTTTTTTTCCAAAAAGGAAACCATTTTATCTCCTTACCTTCTTTGATTTTTTACCAAAATTTGAAGTCAATCGGATTAGTACTTTTTGAGCTATGCGGCGTAGAGACAGAACCGCAGGGACCGACAGACTGACTGAATCTCGGAGGGTGATTTTTCCATGATTACAAACATCCGTCTTACGAGGGACGTAATAGTATTTGTATGATATAAAGAAACTTTTGTATTTAACATTTTTATATCTATACAAAATACGAACGATAATGAGGGGCATATTTATAACAAAAAACCCTGAAGATATGTGAATTAAGTAACAATCGCATTACATAATGTAATATATTGCAGCTTTCATTAAGGCCATGAATATTAAGTATATTGCCATAAACGCATCACAATATCAGCTGTTTTGTTCTGTATAATTTATTTTCCGAATAATACATTAAAGCTCCTTTGCATCACACTGTAGCATTAAAAGTGTGACATTTTAGGGAACTTAGGTTGCCACAATGTGGCGTTACAACAGTTCGTTAAGTACTTTAAATCGTCACAAATCCTGTAGGCTTATCCAAACTTGTTAGGGGAACATACGTGAAACTTTACTCAGTGACTGGCAATTTACTACTTTATAAGATCTAACTGATTTGTGTTATTATGTTCCGTCAGACGAAATCTCCCGCATCTAATGAGTATGTTAATTATAGGTGCCACCAATATTTACGTCAAGTCACTATTCTGTATTTATAAATTCTGAATACTACAAGTTCGTTACTCGAAAATGATTGATTGGCTGTTTCACTGACCTCAGGAAAAATAGCTTTTTAACGATAAAAATACATCACAACAAGAATACAGAAACAGTTAATATATTTCATGACGGCCATGATTTTATAATAGAAATTGGGAAATAACGATAAAATAATATATGGAGTGGCACTCAAGATATACAGGGTGTCCCCGATTTAATGTATAATAAATGTTTATTGTAAATTATAGCGTTTTGAATTGTCTACAACTTTTATTTGAAAATAAACTTCGTACTTTCTATAATAACGAAGATGTGAGTCATATCTTTGTTTTCAAATAAAAGTTATAGAGAATTCAAAACGTTATAATTTACATTAAACATTTATTATACAGCGTGCGTCAGGAAATTAGAGGAATAAAATGTAATGTTTTTTAAATTACAAAACTGCAAATTTTTAAAATTTTCAACAATGCGGTAACATCTAAACATACTTACTCAACAATAACATATACAGAGGTACTATGCATCTAGTGGAATTTTTTGATGTAGAACATTTTTTTAATTTCCACCAGTGGCGTCCGTACGGAATCCGACCTGCATATTTTCCCAGATATTGATAGTACGCCACTGATTTTTTTTAAATAAAAATTATTTTTGAAATTCCCATTAATTTTTGAGCAAGTGTGATCCCTTGGTAATTTTGTGTTGGACGCACGGTTTTCGTTTTAAAAAATAAAAACCGTTTCTCTGCATGGTCCAAACAATCCTGGTCATAAGACGGATATCACCATGCATGCAGAGGAATATTATTGTATTAAACTCGAGAAATCAAATCTTGTCGAAAATAAATACTAAAAGTTTTCAAAAGAAAACAAATGAATCAATAAAAATGCTTTATTTTAGAAAAATCAGTGGCGTGAAAGTAATTACTATGTCCATTCTTATTAAAATCAGAAATCGCTGTATCTTAGTGAGAGATATTTGTAGATAATAGAATGTAGTCTTCAGCCACCAATCTAGGAGCACCATGTTTTTCAAAAGTCTGTTCCTTCATAAATACTTTTTATAAATTTTATTAAAATAATATGACATTCTTCAACAATAACAAGTTATTTACAAAACTATACTACTACAACTAGGTACATAATTAATAATTTCATTCATATTTAGGTTTTAAAAAATTGACAGCACACTTTGTGAAACAAAATAGAAGAAAAAAATTAGATAAGTTGTTGAAAATGCCCACCACCTTGGGGAATACACGCTTCAGCCCTTTTCCTCCTGTTGTCGCGAACTATTTGAAGGATACCCTCGGTGATTCTGATAATATCGCAAGAATCTGTTATACGATTCTTCAGCTCCTCCACAGTGTTTACTGGGGTGCAGTAAACTAAAGATTTAAGATGTCCCCATAGAAAAAAATACAAACTATTTAGGTCTGGGGACCTAGGGGGCTATGGTTGCGGTCCGCCACGACTCACCCATCTGTTGTTAAATGTGCGGTTCAAATATTCTCTGGCTTCAATACTAAAGTGAGCGGGCGCGCCAATTGGTATATCTTCTAACAATATCGGCAAATCGTTCTCAAGAAACCGGCGATAATTATGGTCATTTAGTCTTTCTGGGAGGAAAAAAGGTCCAATTAGGTGATTTTCGATAATGCCAACCCAAACATTTACAGAGAATTGCTCTTGATGATGATGTTCTACAATCGCATGGGGGTTCTCGTCGGCCCAGATATGATTGTGGAAGTTTCTGATAGCGTTCATGAAGAAGTTCGCTTTATCTATGAACATTATTTCGCGATCAAATAAGGGATTACGCGCAATTTTTTCCAAAAACCATTCACAAAAATTAACTCGGAAAGGAAGATCTCGGGGAAGTAAGACTTGCACTCGTTGAATGTGATATGGGTATAAAAAAAATCATGTAGAATTCTCCAAACTAGGATGTGCAAAATATTTAGGTTAATTCCAATTTTCCTAGTACTCAGTTCAGGATTTTCATCTATGGAATTTAATACTGCCTCTTCAATTTCTAGAATTCTTACAGTCCGATGGGCCCCTTTTAATTGATTATTTGGCTTGAATGTACCTGTTTCAGTCAACCTTCTATGCCCATTTGCAAATATTCGTCTATCTGGTATGACTCTACCAGGAAAGCGCTCTTGATATAATCGCCTAGCTTCCGGTAAACTGCCATCAGCCAAAACCATACATGTAATGCATGTCTGCCAACTCTTCATTGGTAAACTCAACCATTTCTTTTCTCAGATATATCAGATATTTAGAACACAAAATTAACTAAACCCGACTGAATCTGAAAGCTGAACTGTCAAATTAAGTTACAAGAGAAGTATTAATTCTGACATCCAAAGCCTACTACAATAATAATTATTATTAGTAATCTTTCTTTATTAATGAACTAATAGTATTTTATAGTTTCGTGTTAAAAAATTATAAGCTCAAATAATAATTTTGAAATCTTTGGGTATTAGTTATTCATAAGCAAATTTGATTTCTTGAATTTCAGTCAAAAAAAAAATTTCTTTGCATGCCATGGCGATTGGTGTTGTCATATTAGCGATATTGTTAAAATTCTACAGAGAAACGGTTTTTATTTTTTGAAACGAAAACCGTGCGTTCAACTCAAAATTACCAAGAGATCAAACTTACTGAAAAATGAATGGGAATTTCGAAAATAATTTTTCGCATTTCTTTTTGGGTATGTGTGATTATCCAGGTTCTGCCTGAATTTGTTTTTGTTTTTCAGTGCGTAGATTATACATTTTAATACGTATATTGAGTTCAGTGTTAGAATTTTATGCTTTCCAAATGATTCCATCGGTTTCAACCCAAACATTAACATAATAATTCATTTTTGTGCGACAAAAACTCGGTTGATGTTCGTTGCCTGACCTCACATCATTATGTTGTAATTTAGGAAATGGTACGTAAGAGGATAGTATGCACTTAATAGTATGTGGGTGTAATTGCTTACTTTAGTTTCAATATAGCGTAATAGTCCAGTGCTGAAAATTTATTGTTATTCCGGGAAGCAATAGGTCGTTGACAAACAGTATTGAAACGATTTGTTGCCAAAACCGATCCCTGAACTGCTTCTATATTAACTTCGTACTGGTCTGATTGGAAGTTGTTAATTTC
This sequence comes from Kuschelorhynchus macadamiae, assembly GCA_030620095.1. Taxonomy (NCBI): domain Eukaryota; kingdom Metazoa; phylum Arthropoda; class Insecta; order Coleoptera; family Curculionidae; genus Kuschelorhynchus; species Kuschelorhynchus macadamiae. The sequence continues at coordinate 320,785 of JAUTXW010005372.1, forward strand.
TACACGAAGTTTCCTTTAAGCCAAAAACGACATAACCGGTGATAGAGCATTTCCTCTAGTCCCAAGGCGGTAAAGCTTGTGTTGGATGAAATCGAGGTTCTGAGTGTCAAATGCCCTTGAGAGATCAAAGAAGATACCAGCAACCACATGACTCACCTCAAGCTCTCTGTGTATAAAATCTATCAATTCTATAGCTGCTGTTTCTGTGGGTATCTGAGCCATGCTGGTTCTTGCCATCTTGAATTCTTACCACAATCAGTCTTAGATTTAGGGGGTGCTACTGGTGCTACAGTACCGGACCCATCATCTCAAGGAGTCCAGGGGACAAAGAGAAAAATATACCATTTCCAAGTGTATAAAAGAATATTATTAGGGTTACAGACACGAGACCCAAAAAAAAATTTGTCTGGTATCGGCACTGACTGCTTCTTGTTGAGGAAATTACTTTTTTACGATTATCTAATAATGCCTCCAAATTTGTAAGACGCAACAGTGATAAATACAGATGACATTTTAAAACAAATTATTAAAAAATATATGATTTCCGTAATTCCCAATACCTACATATTTAATATTAAGAATGCGAATGAGACCCGATAAAATTAATCGGCAATTAGGTATAGTTTTACAACTACTACTAAAAACTATAAAATAAATAATGGAACGACCTCAATACTAGTAACATTTACATAAACATAATTTTCAACTGTTAAATATTTCAGTAGATAAGCATAAAATGGACTTATTCCTAATTCCATAATGACTAACCTTGTAAAATAATTCCAAGACAATAATAAGAAAGAAACAATAATGAAAATAATAAAAAAATTATAATCCCTTTCAAACAGGGTAACCTTAAGTCGCATTTACCTCAATGTTCCCAACCGGGACCTTAAAGCCACAATGAATAGAAAGGTTTGAACACAAGTCTAAGCACCGAATTATATTGATAATATTCTGAAATAGAAAAATCAATCAGCAGCAGTCGCAATCGTGTCCAATCGAACTTCGTAGAGACTTCCAGATAATAATATAGAAGTTGGATTAGCAAACGCGACACAACTTTGTCATCTTGAGGGTTATTTCTCGATTTACTGTTAATCAGATCGCCCGCAGGAGGGTAACGGCACTACCTGTCGTTTTCAATTCTTTAGTTTCTAGATGCCTGAAAATATATTTGTTCAATTCAGTAAGTCTGGCTGTTGATTTGTCTGTCTATCAATTTGGGGCATAGTTAAAAAACTGCTTAGACGATTGACTTGAAATTCTGGTCCCAAATTAAAGTATTATGGGGATGACCTGATAACATTTTGGTAAATATCCAATAGGGTGGAAAAAAATGGCGACCTGGTGAAATATTAAAAAAAATTATCACTAAAAACTAATTATCCTAATTTTTTCAAATTTGGCAAAAAAATCAAGTGTTAATAAAAATAAACTGGTAACATTTAGTTATGAATCCAAGATGACGGTCTAATAAAATAGTTAAAAAATCAGCCTACAAAGATTATTAGATTAATTTCAAATTTTGTGCAAGCATTAATTTTGATATAGTGATAAACTAGTGAAATTGTGGTACGAATTCAAAATGGAGGAACAAAATGGCGATCAAATAAAATGTTTAAAAAATCAACTTAAGAAGTTGTTCAATTGAGTAAATGACTAAAGAAAATTTACCGATTTTTAAATCTTTCGTAAAAAGAAAGAATTGTAATCGTAAAAACATCATACTCAGAGATTTTTTTAAAATCTTTACGTTTCAGGGTCCCTAGATGCGAAAAACATGTTTTCTCAATTCCGTCGGCCTGTAACGTTAACCTACATAATGGGTTGACTTCAAATTGTGTCATAACTAATTGTGGGACAGAGATGAACTAGTAAAATCGTGGTACTAATTCATGATGACGAAACAAAATAGCAGCCAAATAAAAAGTTTGTAATCGTGAAAAAATCACCCTCTCAGGTTTTACATATCTTCACGTTTTAGCGTCCCTATATGCCGAAATATATGTTTTATCATTTCCGTCTGTCTGTCGGTCAGTTCGTAGAGTAGTTTAAAAAGTTCTATCAGATTGACTTCAAATTTTAGTCAACAATTATTTCATGTGGGGATCGTAATACTTTGGTAAAAATCCAATATGCCGGAACAAGATGGCGGTCTAGTGAAACGGTTAAAACACTATAACCAAAAAAACTAATTATCTAATTTACCTCAAATTGTGTACAAAAATTAAGCTTTATATAGGAATAAACTGGTAATATTTTGGTATGAATACAAGATAGCAAAACCAAATGGCGGTCTAATATCCTATTTAAAAAAATCGGCCTGAAAAAAACTCTTTATTGGATTAATTTTAAATTTTGTGCAAGTATTAAGTGTGATATAGAAATAAACTAATAAAGTTGTGGTACGAATTCCAAATGCATCAAAATGGCGCTGTACGCACTACTTCTTGAATTTAATTTAAATTATGCCCAAAAATCAAGTGTGGCATAGGTAGGAACTGATAAAAGATTGGTAGGAATCCAAAATGATGGAACTAAATGGCGCCGAATGAAAATGTTTGAAAAGACAGAATATATGTGTTACCAAATAACTATGTACTGAACTAAATTGGGTCACCCTTCACTATTGCTAATAAAAGGAAAGATTCATAACGAGGGAAGCTCCGGGTGAAAGAAATTTACCAATTTTTAGTTTTTGTAGCGAAACCCACTACTTAAATTTTATTTAAAATTTCTCATATTACTCTGAGATAATTTAATATGAAATCGAAACGAAATGTACGGCACATATGACATAAATGAAAAATTTCAAAAAGTCATTAGGATATTTAAAAATTTGTCCTTAAGTACAAAATAACACAATGGAGGGTGCTAATGTAAAACCTAAAATGTATAATATAACGTCTTAACAAAAGCGTCATTTCAAAACCCGAGAAAGATATTAAGAAATATATATATTTTCCTTTCTTTATAGTGAGCGCTGACATTCATAGTGGAATGATTGATATTGTGCTTTTAAAATGTTGCTTTCTCTCTCTCTCTCTCTCTCTTCATGCTCAGAGCTTAAATTATAGGGTACAAGTGAAAAATGATAAATTGCGTTTAATACAATTTAAACAATTTTGCGAATTAATAAAACCGGCGAGCACTTTTTTGTAACGGGGTTTTCGGCTAACTTTTGATTTGTCAAAAATATTTGTATTCACAACGTACATATTTACTAACCTGAACATATATTTCACGTATTCGTCAGGCATGGTATTTTCAATTATAAAACGTAATTTTTGGCAATACGAGTTGCAATCTACGAAACGAAATATAAAAATATATGTTTTATGACGTTAATCTAGGGACATTATAATTGAAAAATAAATTAAAAAATTTTATATATATGAAAACCTAAATATCTAAACTGATTATTTATTCAACCCCTTATTACATTTTTTCCTATGAAACTGACGAAAAGAGCACTGTTAACTTGGCTAGAAAGTGTCTTATATCTTAGGCATGTGAAAAAAAAATCCTACGACTATGTGCGCCAAAGTAAAAAGACTGAAATAAAAATATTATGTACTATTCTAGATTTCGTGTTACTTCAAATAACAATATAGCGTGACCAAATTTAGTTCAGTAGATAGTCATTTAGTAACACATATACAGTGTGGGCCATTTTGGTGATGCATGTATTGGGATCTCAAAAACTATAAGAGATACAAAAATGATTAAATAAGCAAAGTTTTACAGAATTGTATTAGTAATTTAAAAACGTCAGCGGCGTGCTTTTAACTTTTTTGGTTTTCGAGATATTTTGAAAAAACTAAAAAGTGGCATTTTCCGTAAAGCTCTGTAACTTCTTACGGTTATTGCATTAGATTTTCATTACGACGTTTTGGTTATCCTTCACTATCAGCAACTTTATTTTTTCCTATGGACACTATATTGGATTTTTGTCTCTTTAAAATAAACAAAAAAATCATATTTATTGACGTATAACCAGTTTACATTTCCTAAAGAAAAACCATCAAAATATTCAAAAATTGATTTTATTCTAGTAGGCTTTGGTCGCCACGGTAACAATATTTTTTGGTAATGTTTAATAAATATTTAAGGTAGTAATCACAAGAAATATGAAAAAATAATAATAAGCTTTAACTAGAAACATACACAAGTACATAAAAGAATACAATATTTGGTATAATAAACAAAATGCTGTCCATTTTTAACCAAATATTATGAAATTCGTATTGTGCTGCATCTCTAATTGCTGGTAGAATTTGGTTTTCTAGCATATCTAAATATCTTTCACCAGTTAAAGTATGCTGGTAAAGAATTGGACCTATACGTCCATTACCTGAAAATACAAGATTATGTATAAAGCAGTTAAACCAGCTAATATGAAAAACTATTTTACCGTAGATGCCACACCAAACGTTCATGCCAAATCGAGTTTGCAACCTACGTTGTGCTAATAATCTAGGATTCTCTGTTGCCCCATGGTGACGATTGTGTTGATTCCACAGTTACTAAAATATGTTTCGTCAGTCCATATAATGGCACTGCTAAAATTTACATTTTCCCGGCATTTGTTAATGTAACAGTTACAAAAGGTAAGTCTCCTTACAAAATCTCCTTCAATGTGCCCTTGAACAATGGTCGGCTTGTATGGGTGGTACTTATTTTTCTTTAAGATCCCTCTAAGTGTTGTCCTAGGAATGTCTAGCTCTGTACTGCTTATTTTTGTCGATGAAGTTGGATTTTTGGTGAGGTCATTTATAACTTGATTGTCACGATTGTTATTGTCTTTGTTATACTTTTTAGGCCTTGACTGTTCGAAACTTCCACACGTTCTTAAATTAACTACAAGTTTTGAAAAATACCTTTGGTTTGGTTGTTGCCTCTGGGTAAGTATCAGCGTAATTATTTAAGGCTATAACCGCATTTCTATTGTTTTTACTATAACAATCCAACATATCAAATTTCTCTTCGTTGGTATAACGCAAAGCCATTTTTAAGAATTTAAAATAAACGATAACAGAAAATAACTAACAAACTTTGAAACGTCAAAAAATTAAACACTCCAAAACAAAATATAATATTGTTACCATGGCGATCCAAAGCCTGCTAGGATAAAATGGATTTTTAGACATTTTGATGGTTTTTCTTTAGGAAATGTAAACTTGTTATACATCAATGAATAGGATTTTTCTTGCATATTTTACAGAGACAAAAATCGAATATGGCGTACCTAAGAAAAAATAAAGTTGGTGATGGTGAAGGATAACCGAAACGTCGTAATTAAAATCTAATACAATAACCGTTTTCTACACAAAAAATGCCAATAAAAAAGTGTTCATAGATTTTGAAACAAAATACAAATAAATAAGTTACAGGGCTTTACAGAAAATACCACTTTTTTGTTTTTTCAAAATATCTCCAAAACCAAAAAACTTAAAAATTCTGTAAAACTTTGCTCATTCAATCATTTTCGTATATCTTATAGTTTCCGAGATCCCAATACATGCATCACCAAAATGGCCCACACTGTGTACTGTCTTCAAAGATTTTTGATTTTACAAGTTTCTACCCACGCCACACTTGATTTTTTAGGCATAATTTAAATTAAATTTATTAACTAGTTTCTATATTGACACACACCGCCATTTTGTTACGTCATGTTGAATCCTTACCGGTTTATACCTTTAACACATTTACTTTTTCTGTAAAGTCAGTTAAAAGAGATTTTTTTTATGTTGATATTTAAAAAAATATATTTGCTCGCCATTTTGAATTCGCACCACAACTTTACCAGTTTATCTCTATATCACACTTAATGCATGTACAACATTTGAAATTAATCTAATAAGTAGTTTTTGAGGCTGATTTTTTAAATTTTACTAGGCAGCCATTTTGTTATGCTATTTTGGATTCAAACCAAAATATTACCTGTATATTTCTTTGCAACGCTTAATTTTTGTACTAAATTTGAGGTAAATTCGATAACTAAATTTTTTAGTAATAATTTTTTTAACTTTTCACTAGGCCGCCAACTTGTTCCGGCATACTGAATTTTTACCAAAATACTACCAACTCATCCCCATACGACCCTTAGTTTTTGACTAAAATTTGAAGTCAACCTGGTAAGTAGTTTTTAGGCTATTCCGCGAACTGATAGACAGACAGACAGACCGATAGACGGACCGAAGGAATTGATAATCTAGGATCTGAAGATATTTAAAACCTGAGAAGGTGATTTTTTCACGATTACGAATATTTTATTTGGCCGTCATTTTGTTCCGCCATCTTGAATTAGTATCACAATTTTACTAGTTCTTTTCTATATAACAATTAGTTATGGCGCATAATTTAAAATGAATCCAGTAAGTAGCTTTTTAGGAAAATTTACCGATTTTTTAAATATTTTATTAAGTTGCCATTTTGTTCGCCGTCTTGGATTCTTACCAAAATTACCAGTTGACTCCTACATAATGACTGACTTTTGCGCAAAAGTTGAGATAAATTGAAAAAGTAGTTTTTCAGTAATATTTTTTTTAACATTTCACTAGGCCGCCACAACCAAACCGATGGAATTGATAAAAAAATATATTTTTTGACTTCTAACGACGCTAAAACATGAAGATATGTAAAACCTGATGATTTTTTCATTATTACAAACATTTTATCTGACCGCCATTTTGTTACATCATCTTTAATTCGTACCACAATTTTACCAATTCATCTCTACACCATAACCAACTATTGCACAAAATTTAAAATAAATCCATTATGTAGTTTTTTCAGGCAGAATTTTTAAATATTTTATATAATATAATCTTCAATTCGTACCAGTTGATTCCTACATATTACTTGATTTTTGTGCAAAATTTGAGATAAATTGGATAAGTAGTTTTTTAGTAATAATTTTTTTAACCCGTAATTTTTTATTTGAATTCAGTCGGGTAAGTGGTTTTTTGGCTATGCCGCGAACAGATAGACCGACAGACCGACAGTCAGGCAGGCAGACAGACCGACGGAATTGAGAAAACATGTTTTTCGGCATCTAGAGACCCTGACACGTGAAGATCTAGAAAAATCTCGAAGAGTGATTTTTTTACGATTACAATACTTCCCATTTACGAGGGAAGTAAAAACGTATAAACACTCCCAAATCTAAAAAACGCACTTACATGTTGTATGGTATTATATTACATCAGCCAAAGGTGTCATTTAATTCTATGACAGAAATCATTGCCAATATGCTATATTTTCTATGATATAGATGTTATAGATATAAATATGTAATAATTTAGCTTCCTCCTTAAATATAGACTTATCCCTTCATGTTTTATAATACCTATTGCAATTTATTTCTGGCAAATATCAATTTCGACGATAGTTGCGTACAGGTGATTGAAGTAAAAATGCACCGTAATTTGTTTTGAAATCGCCTCAGCAAAGTTTTTTGTTTCGTTTCAATGACACCAGGTAAACATAAACGACATAAACATCTAGTATTTATTGAAAAAATCAAGTAGTTTTATTTTTGAAATCATCTTCAAGCGCCATTTAGCGAATGTTGCGAATGTAGAAAAGCAAAAACACTTAAAAAGAGGTCTTTTTAGCTTATTTAGCAGATAAATCAAGAGTTTGTAAACCGTCCACTTTTTGATGTATATTTTCTATGTTAAAATTGCTAATAAATTTTTGAAATCATCTTCAAGCGCCATTTAGCGAATGTTGCGAATGTAGAAAAGCAAAAACACTTAAAAAGAGGTCTTTTTAGCTTATTTAGCAGATAAATCAAGAGTTTGTAAACCGTCCACTTTTTGATGTATATTTTCTATGTTAAAATTGCTAATAAAGATATTATAAAGATGTTGATATTGGTAAATACCCAAAATTAAGAGAATACATCAAGCCACAGAACGTTGGCTATAGACCAAAAAAAAAAATAAAAAATTCTCTCAAAAGTAGAAATTGAAAATTTTCTCGCGGAAGCGTCTGCCGACGTATATTTATTACTGGAAGTTACCCCCAATGATTTAAATATTTCGATTTCTGTACTCAATACGCAATTTAAATATACTTAAAAGAATAACATGTCTTTGGCGTGATTCACGATTTAAGAAGAAAACTATTTTTGTGTTTAACGCCCCAATAATAATACAAAATTGAAATATTAAAAATTTTTTTGTCTATTTATCTTAAAATTTTAATATGCCATATTCAGGGCTCTTGTAAAGAATTTTACCCATGGAATTTAACAAATTTAAAATATACATTTGAAAGATTACCTTTTTTAAATAATTCCTATACACAAAAATTTATGGATGAGGCACTTTTTCAAATTATATCCCAAAAAAACTAAGGTTTGGGAAGGTTGCATTGAACTTGTTTTTGGCGTATCGCTAAAAACATATTTTTCACAAATTTATTTTATGCACTACGTAAAAGACTGATTATATTATAGTGCTTTACAACACCAAAATGATTATTTCTAACTAAAAGTTCGAAGTTATTATTATATTAGACATTATTAAACGTTTTTAAACATAATTACAGCTGCTAAAAAAAGAGAGAGCGGGAGTGTCGTCTGTTGGACGGAAATCCAGTGTGCTGGGGATGCTACGTTGCCAAGTTTATTTTATATACGATCTATATAATTTATATAAGAAAAACAAAATGCATATGTGGGTTATGGATCGGTACCAGCAGGAGCGCGAAAGCACTAGGTGAATTGGTACCGGGTTAGCACTAGGTTAGGCGCCGTAGGCGTCATCGTTAAAGCCCTAAAAGACGAACAAAAACGCAGGGCATCACTGGCGAAAGTCTAACATTCGGCATCGGCCCAGAGGGCCGATGTCGAATGTTAGGCTTCCGCCAGTGATACACCCGCCTGTTGATTAGTGTTGACCGCACTAGGTAGATTGGTACCGGATTAGCACCAGGTTAGGCGCCGTAGGCATCATCATTAAAGCCCTAATATAAAAGGCGAACTACAGCGAAGTACATCACTGGCGAAAGTCTAATATTTGGGATCGGCACAGGGATCCAAATGCGTTACTGTCGGGAGACAAACATGAAAAATTTAATACAATACAATAATGTAAGTTTGACAACAATGCAAGATAGCCTTTCTTCAAATTGCCATATTAAGAAATACGGCGCATTGGAATACAGTGAAAATATCGAATTTCTTTTTGGTTTTTTTAATAGAAAAAATTTTCTTAAAACAGTTAAATGAAAGTAAACTTCCTATTTTATATTAAAAAATTATCAAATTCCGTGGGTTTAATTGTTTACAAGACCCATTCTGTGCTGGGTCCACTATAAAGGTACCCGAGGAACGACACTAAAAATTATTAATATACATATCAGCAAAACATTTAGTTTTTTATTCTTAGTTTTGCTGAGGACGGGAGTATACTTTCCCCGTTAGACGTCCAAAAAAGTAGATATTTTTCAGTGTCCTTCAATGTCAATATTTTTCAGTGTCGCACAATGAATCTATGCTAATACTTACAATCATTTTTTTCTTTACCTCAAGTGATCCATTTTTATTTAAAATAACTTTTTCCTATTACATATTGCAAATATAATATACCTAATACCTGCTAATACATTTTTTATTTACCTTACGTGATCCTCTGGGAACCTAAAGTGATTTTTCTCCTCCGGTTTTTTGATGAACAGCATAAATAAACACATTTGTATCCCGTTTTATATAAAAAAAATTTACAAAACACAATAACAACACTTAAAAACTACAATAACAGTCATGTAAAAGAAATTCAAAAGTTCAAAAAATTCTTATACGCGTATTCAAAGCAGATACATACAACTACGCACTATCTCGTTCAAACTACAGATTACAAAACGAGTTTCAGCACGTACTAAACAATTGGAGTATTTACACCACTCAGTAGGCGTGTCGATAATGACGAAAGATCCCCGACGCAATCGATCGCTTTCTCATCTGTATTAGGTTAATTTGTGACATAAGGATGATAAAATCACTAAAAGAAACAAGGAAGTACAAATGAGTAAGAGGGAATAAGAGAATATCCAAATTATTAGCAATGTGCTAAGTAAACACAGCCGAGTGTCTGTCTAGCTTTTTTACATTTTTTGCCATCGGCAAAAAACTGTTTTTGTGACGTGTATTATTTTTAGCTGCCACACCATTATAAAGAGCGAGGTTGTCAGTTTTAGGTGTTTATCATTTTATGAAATTTGATTTTAGAATAGGTACACTGAACCTTTATTATATAAGTACAGGGTGTCCCTTTTTAGGTACTTTTGCGGGGTATCTTCGTTATTTTTATAGATAGAAAGTTGCAGTTTTCGCGACAGTGTTCTACTTTTTCGAAAAACTAAAGACGCCGGTAACAAAATTATCATAGCCCTCTTAGTTTTTAAGATACAGGGCTAAATTGAAAATGTGGCATTTTCAGGCCCCTCCCCCCTTATCTCAACTATCAGATAACTTATCGAAAATGTGAAGACTGTTTCTTATATAACTTTTCCCGTAGAACTCAATTCCGCCGGAATTAGTATACAAGGTCAGGTCAAAAAGTTATCGGACCCTACTTAATTTTTTTAAATGGATCAATCTGTATATTTATAGATAAAATTTGTCTTTTTTTACCTTTCCAAAAATATATAATAGTATACACTTATTCTCAGAAACATGCAAATAAATGACAATTTTCTGAAATTAAATGCATAATTTAATAATAGGCCATGAATAGCTATAATAAACAATTGAAAGTTACATATTGCTAACGAAGAATTTGATACCTTCTTCTTATATAAAAATACCTATATAGTTTTTTAACAACAGTAAGTTACAGCAGTTTTATAGCATAAAGTAACAATATAACAAACACAAAAAAATAACATTATTAAAAAAAACAAATTTTTAAAGAGATGTTTAAATTGACAACCATTTTCTCTAATGCAAAATTGGCACATTTTAGTAATTCTTTGAATAGCGGTAGAAAAAACCATTGCTTCTCTTCGCAAATTTCGAAAGGCTTAATGAATTGCTTCTCAATGTTCTGCTAGGCCGCCATATCGTGTTTTATATACTTCATTTTGTATATAGCTCCATAAAAAAAATCTAAAATTGAGAGATCTGGAGATCGTGGAGACCATCCAACAGGTCCGTTGGTACCTATCCATCTTTGAGGAAAATTATTATCAAGAAATTCCCTTAAGAGCCTAAAGTTGTGACTTGGGGCACCATCTTGCTATAGGTAAACAGCGTTATATTGGGCTAATGGAATATTTTCGAGCAGTTCTGGAATGACTTCCTCAAGGATTTCTAGGTATCTACGTGCTGTAAGACATCCTTCAAAAATCCTATAAACTATATGTCTGCCCAAAATAAAACATGACACCCCAACTCCAGAGCTTCCTTGTTGTGTCCTTTCAAACATTAAATGCTGATTTTCACTATGCGTTTCCTGGTATTGTGACGATTAAAAATTCCTGCAATTGAAAAAAAGCATTCGTCTGACCACATAACAAGTCAGCCGAATAAATCGTTAGCATCGATTTGTTGCAAATGCCTCTGGCAAAACAGTGCTCGGAGCTCGGCATCGCCAGATGCCTCCATCGTCAGTTTTTTTCACACCAATTTCCTTCTCAATTTTTCTACAAGAGGACGAATGTGTTGCTTCTATATATCCCAAAACACCTATCTTTTTTCTTTCCCTGTTCTCTTTGTTGTATGTTTTAGGACGCGGGTGAACAAATGATCCGTACTCAACTAAATCTGCTTTTAAACGAGCAAATATCTCAAAAACAGTTGCCATCTTTCTGAATATCTAACAAGTAAAAACTTATGATGATAATACAGATTTTCATGGCCATAATAGCTTACTTACCTTTGGAAATATAATTCCGAGGCTTCTTCAGAAATTTCATTACTCTGTAAGTATAAAACATGCCATATTTTGCATTCGCTGCCATTATTCGAAGAAATTGATAAATATCAATTAAATAAAAATACAAAATGAACGTTTATAAACTGCTTTATAAACGAAAAGTCGATCCAAAAACCGATGAGATGAACAAATATTTGACATTTATGTTTGTTTGTTGTCATAAACAATAGCAATAGGCTAGTATTAAAATATGCATTTAATTTCAGAAAATTGTCATTTATTTGTGTGTTTCTGAGAATAAGTGCATACTATTATATATTTTTGAAAAGGTAAAAAAAGGCAAATTTTATAGACTATAAATATACAGGGTGTTCCATTTAAAAAAATACAGTAGGGTCCGATAACTTTTTAATCTGACCCTATATACTGATTCCGAAGGCGGAATTGAGTTCTACGGGAAAAGTTATATAAGAAACAGTTTTCACATTTTCGATAAGTTATCTGATAGTTTAGATACGAGGGATGCCTGATAACTATTAACGGCATCTTTAGTTTTAAGAAAAAGTAGCACCCTGTCGCGAAAACCTCAACTTTCTGTCTATAAAAATAAAGTACCCAAAATGGGACACGCTGTACAAATCCGACATATAAGAAAACAAAAATATTTCTTACTGTCTAGAAATTAAATTTCAGTTCAGTCATACTGCTTTGCTAAGACAGTCTAATACCTATATATTTTATAATACTAATAAATACCAAAAATTCGGTCAGTAAAATAGTAACTCATTATCATAAATGCAAAAGCAAAAAACTCACTCACTCACATTGTAAAATTTCCTTTTTTCAAAAGTTTCAAAATTATTTGGAGAAGATATACAGGGCGCGACAAAAATACGTGGTATAAAAATTTAATTTTTTTTAAATATAATATCCTGCATTTAGGCTATATTTATTAAGGGTTACCTACTCCTAGCTTCTAGAGTTTAATTTTTTTGAGCAAATAATACAGAAAATATTTAACGTACTCAACGAAACAATAAAGTGCAAGTTTGAAAGGCTATCATCTATCAGCTCATCAAATTTAGGTATTCTTTATTTTAAATGAGACCTTAATCGATTTTTATTCCATCTGTTTTGTTAGATACGTTTTTGAAACATAGGTTATATACGGTCATATTTAGTTTTAACGTCAAAATTATCATCCATTTCTGTTTCGTTTTATTGGTTAGGTTTTATGTTAAACATTTAAGAGATTTGCATTGTGTTTCAGGCTTTAAGGTTTCCTGTAACCAAATGCAATAGTTTTTGAGTAATTAGCGCTTTTCTCAGCAAGTGTGGTGGTATCGTCTACTAAATTAGTTGTAAAAAAATCGGTTAATTTCCTTTGCTCGGAACTTCCCTCGTTATGAATCTTTCATTTTCTTAGGAATAGTGAAGTGGAACACAATTTAATTCCGCACATAGTCGTTTAGTACCCCACCATGTTGGATTCGTACCAATATTTTACCAGTTTCTACCTATGCCATACTTGATTTTTGGACATAATTTAAAATAAATTGAATAAGTGGTTTTACGCTGATTTTTAAGACTGCCGCGCCATCAGTTTGTTCCGTCATGTTGAATTCGTACCAGTTTATTCCTACATCACACTTAGTGCTGATTTTTATATCACACTTAATTCTTGCTCAAAATTTGAAATCAATTTAATAAGTAGTTTTTCCGACTGATTTTTTTAAATATTTGCAGCCATTTTGCCTCGCGACTTTGGAGTCGTACCAAAATTTTAACAGTTGATTTCTATGTAATACTTGATGTTTCTCCATCTTGGATTCATCAAAATTTGACCAGAGATTCTACGTAATACCTGATTTTCGTGCAATTTCAGGCAAATTGGATAAATAGTTTTTTAGTATGTCACTAGGCCGCCATTTTATCTCGCCAAATTTGATTTTTACCAAAATGTAACTATTTCAGCCCCCTATGACTCTTGATTTTTGAACAAAATTTCAAGTCAATGCCGCGTACAGACAGACCGACAGACTGACAGATCGACAGACCAATGAAATTCAGAAAACATGCTTTTGGTATCTAAGGACTTTAAACCAGAAAGATCTGAAAAAACCTGGGAGGATGATTTTTCAAGACAACAATATTTTAGTAGTATACAAGGCGGGGTACTGTGACCGAGGATGGCCTGTCTGTCCAAAGATTGGGTGTGTCCAACTTCTTCGGCGACGAAGTGACACAATCCTGAAAAATTCCTGAAAATGGCCGAAGAAGAAGTGGTCGACAATGACCAGAGGCTGTTGACCAGAAGGGCCTTATTAGTGTACGGGTTCAAAAAGGCCTTTTATATTTGAAGTGTCTTTTTGGCACTCACACACATGCACCCCTATAATTATTACTAATTTGTTTCTTATAAAAAAAAAAGCCCACGCGCCCGCCTGGATTCGAACCGTCGACACCGAGATTTGTTTTTTGTCAAATTTTTAACTTCTAGACTACTACCGCCATGCAGTACGTCGTAATAAGTAAACAATTTAGATGATCTTGTTTATCTTTTAAACGAGCAATAATAGTAATAATACGCAGTTATACAGTACAACACATGTGGTAAAAAAAAAAAGAATGTTTGTAGGGCTTCACGCCGCACCTCTGGTATAATTTCATGAGCCGAGCCTCGCCTCGCCGAATTCCGAGAATTGTTTTTCTGTTAATATTCGACGTAAGACTAGAGGTCAGGTTCGCAGATAAGAAAAGGTCGAGGATGTAGATAAGGAGATCCTTGTGTAGTATTGAGATGATCAATAATAATGTTGTTATAATAAATAATATTTGTTTCGAATAATAGCTTATACCAGATGATAAAAAACGTATAGCACTTAAAGTAATTAATATATATGTAAAATACAGAGGATTTAATAGCAGTCGATCACGAACCAGACTGGTGGTAATATATGCCTGTTCCAGTCAACAGAACGTGTCAAGAGTGTAAAGGGAACTCAATATCTCCAAACATCTGTGCATTTTGCCGCGGTGAAAAAATTCACAAAGAGGTTAACGGACAAAAGAGTATTAATAGATATACCGTTTTGTATTATTTAAAAGAAGAGTACGAAAGAAGGAGAAGGCTGCAAAATAATGAGTAAATTTGTTTTACTTTTCTATGGTATTCTTTTCAATTATTGTGTCCTAACTAATAGTCAACCAACGACGGCGACGACGACGACAAAGAAATATTATCCAGAAGAGCGCAGTTATAATTTTGTTTTAATTAATAATAGACGATATTATATTTTGAAAAATGTTGGTTTAAGAACATTTCAAGACACTGGTTATAATGTATGGTTTCACATTCATTATGATTTAATAAAACCTAAAATAGAAAAAAAATTGGGGGTTTCCATTTAAAAATGTCAAGTGTAATGCGATATCTTATTTTTGGAACACCCTGTATTATACAATCATACATGAAAAGACGTCCCCCTGATGAAAATGTAAAGCCAAACGATAAAATATTTAATTTGGCTAATCAGCAAATAGGTCTAGTGCCTCACTTAAAAGACAGTGTATCAAACTTAACATATGTTCCTGTGAATATTAATGAACCTGCAGATATATATTGTAACTGGTATACTGCCAGATATTTTCGAAATAAAAATATTTATCTTGATTGTAAGCCTGTAGAACTAAAAGACATTTTTAGTGCAAATTCCACTGTTTACAGCACTGGTCAGACAGAATTAGGAGACATTTTTAGTGTAAATTCTACTGTTTACAGTACATGTCAAATTATATATTTATTATAATAAGACCCTGTACGTTACACAAAATGGATTTTGAAAGAATACAATTTTTATGTCAAATATGTAATTGTTTAGTTGAAAAAAATATTAATAAACACTTAAAACATAGAGTAAAGTTATTAAAATTTTGTGATACTTGTTTAGTGAATTATATTTGGTGTAAATAGTATTAGGTCTATGATTTTAATGTCAAAATAGAACAGTACAAAAATATTGAAATTAAAATGTAAAAAAACTACTATGGTTTATTTTATTTGTTTTTAGTTTTACTTAGTGGGTGTGATGTAAATTCACGTGATTTTTACTCACCAATAGAACAATAATTAAAAAAAAGTGGTAGAGTTTTATTTATAAAAGAAAGTAGATTGAACTAGGCGTCAATAGTGTCTCGTAACTCGAACTATGGCAGGAGAAAATTCAATTTTGTGTCTTGATATCCAGGGATTTAATTGTACCTCTGGATTTATTCCAAAAGAACTAGCTGTGTATGATGGAACACGTTGTTCAAATTTTCTTTTCAAACCACCATATAGCAAAAGCATGTTAAAAGGTCATGATTTAAAAACGATATCTTATCTCGAAAACTCATATCATGGTCTAATATGGGAGTCTGGTTTAGTAGACTTGAACGAAATAGCAAATGTCTTAGAACATGTGATGAAAAGATATCATGCCCCAAAAATATACGTCAAAGGAGATGAAAAGGTGAATTTTCTAAGAAAATTTATAAGTGCAGAAAAAAATTTTAAAATACCTCTGGAGAGTGAACCGAAGCTAAGCAAGTTTAAGAAAGTTCCCGAATGTCACTTTCACAAGAATCCATATGGCACTACTTGGCACTGTGCATTATCAAACGCCAAGTTGTTATATAATTATAAATATTGTTTTTCTGTTTGAAGATAAATAAATTATTTGTAGAAAACATGTAAATAATATATAATAAATAAAACGTACATGAAACAAAATTATTTTATTAAGTCACTCTACATTATTTTTATCTATCCAACTATTATGCTTATCACTGAAACCTAACCATTTTACAAATACTTTATTATTTTTACGTTTTAACACTTTTTCCACTAAATAAATGTCTGGATATTTAACTTTTTGCAATTGAAGTTCATAGAATCCTCCCTTGATGTCTTGTTTCTCTGCATCTTGAAGTAGGTATGTCACTGGATTTGTAAGTTGAATATTCTTGATTATAAATATTTCAGTAGACCAATTCGGCCTATATTGCTTATCAAACACTCCTCTAAATTTAGAAATGCGAACATGGTCGCCTACATTGTATTTTGGTTTGGGAGCAATTTTTATTTTGCTATAGGCAGTCTCCAACAAAAGTTTTTCATGCTTTTTTGTTATTTCTGAAGGTTTGAAACCTGTGGTCCTATGTTTTCTGTTGTTATAAACATTTGTAATATTTTTAATCAAGTCAAACCATTTGTAGGACCCTTGAATGCTAAATTCTTTCCACATCATTCCTTTTAGTGTGCGATTAACTCTTTCGACGATTGAAGCCTTTTTTTCACTATACACCACGTAATGTTTGACGTTATACTTTTTCATTAAGTTTTGTACTTCTTTGCCCGTGAATTCTCCTCCAGAATCACTGCACAGGTGAATCGGTGTTTGAGATTTGAACACATTTTCCAGCATTGTAGCGACTTATTTTGACGTTTTCGATTTTAATGGAAATGTCCATACATATTTGGAGAAACAATTAATGACTACTAAGATGTATTTATAACCTTTATTTTCCTTTTCATATTCCCTCATGTCGACTAAATCTGCTTGCATAAGATCCAAAAGGGACTTAATTATAACTTTTCGTCGTTGAAAATTAATTCTGGCTGGCTTATGTATTTCTTGAACAATATGACGTTTTACATCTGTAACGTATTTAGACATTTTCGAAATTATTCTATAATTTGAGCTTCTCGTAATTCCTCGATGATTGAAACGATTTCGTTGTTGTGACTCGAATTACCTGCAGCTTGAGATGCAAGTAACAATCTTAGTCTATCCACAAGTTCATTAGGGTCGTCCCAATGAACATAATCAACTGGTCGGTTTGTTACTGTCATAAGCATTCCTTCTCCTTGTTTAACATTTTCTTCCCTACCACTATCACTATCTGTCTCTTGTTGCATCATAATTGGCTCAATAATTCTTGTAAATTTCTTATTTTTATTTGTAGACACCATAGTTGAATCAAAATATTTTTCAACAGCTTTAGTATTGAATAATATATTTGCGTAATTTTGAGCGTCGTCTTTAGTATAGATTTTAGGAATATTCTGATTGAAAAGTAAACCGTAAAGCCCTTTAGTACCTTTATATTTTTTCCCAGCTACTAAAAGATCAGGTCCGTCAAAATCAATCCTCTTGTTTCCAATGGAAAATCGTTCAATGTCTGGATCAAACTGAACTCTAAATTTTCCATCTGAATTCTCACTGTTTGGGTCCTTAATAAACTTTTTAATATACGTTAAAGGAAGTGGGTGATATTGTTCATAATAGTCGCTAAGTGATTTGTCTTTAATCGTTTTATCTAGTTGTTCCTCAAACTCTTTTTGTTTCCGAGCTTCGTCTTCTTGCATTTCCGTTTCCACATCTTGAATCATTTTTTGTTTTAATTTATTTTTCGGCTGACCGATCGCTGAAAAGGATAATCTTCGCTTTGGACGCGGTGCAGTGGCTGTTAGTACCTTTGGTGTATAATCATATTTTGCTTCTGGTGTGGACTGTATTAGTTTGGGTAGTGATACCGCCGGTTCCGACACTGTGGATTGTGTGTCATAATCGTCAGAGTCAGATACATTATATTCAATTTGTTCTTGTTTTAAACGATTTCTACCTTCTTCGTTGTGAACAGGTATTGAACTTGCATTGCTTAAAGTCACAGTTTCTCTAGGAATTAATTTATTTTCAATATTCTGCAAATGCTTGGTTATGGGTTTGAAAAGATTTTCATGTGTCATTTGACCGTGCTTAAGAAGTTTTAGTTTGTTTTTAATTTCATTTCTTTTGGTTATAAGTTGTTTTTTCACAACTTTTCTCGCAGTTTGTTTCTTGTTTCTATCGAGCCCAACCATAGCTCAACTCAATTTAAGTAGATTTTCAAGTAAACTAATAAAATGTCATTATGTTAGAGATATATATAGTTATCCAAACAATATCGATAACGTCCATCATTCATTTTATTGTCTTTGAAAATTGATAAGAACCCATAAGGTTTTCCCCAGCAGAAGCCGCAAATTGACTTAAAATCTTCAAATGACATATCAGTACCCACGTGATCTGTGTAAACATGACGTAGGTTTTAATTCGTCTTGTTTGAATAATATTAAAACATTGGCATTGTCTCTTATTAGGTGTTTTGGTATTTTAGCATAGGTTTGACACAGATAGAAACAGTCAATGTTATTATGACGTCCCATACTGAAATATTCCCTCATAACATCCTGTTTGTCACATGCCACATCGTCAAAAATGATTACAGAGTTAGATTTACTGTCAGAGGGATCGAGGATAGTGTCACCATTGTTAAAGGTATAGTAACCGATACCTTTGATTGGTGTCAACAGCTTTTCCAGATACACATACTTTGGTTGATAAAGAGATTTTGAGTAGAGATAGACGTTTTCGAATTTCAATCCATTTGGATGTTCCAGCAGACTAATCATAACATTGGTCTTTCCACAGTTTGAAGGACCTGTGATAACTGCCCTTATTGTAGACGGTAGCAATTTACTGTGTTTGATACTTCCTCTTTTAACTTCGTCGTGATTTTGAATGTTTAAAGTTGTTTTTTGTTTCACAACTTTCTTCATAGCGTTAAAAAACAAATCTTGACATGAAAAAGAATATGAATAACAATAATAGACGACAACATAACAATTTATAGTTAGTATGTTTTGTTACGTCTTACAATCATGAGATATTATACAAATCAAAGTGAAACAAAAAAAACCGGAAATGGTCTGCTAAATACTGTAATAAATAAACTACCATTCGAGATGCACATACCTGGCTACCAGTTCTGTGGACCGGGTACCAAGCTGCAGAAACGTTTAGCACGTGGTGATAAAGGAATTAATCCCTTGGATGCAGCATGTAAGCAACATGATATTGCCTATTCAAATAACAAGGATTTAAGTAATCGTCATCAGGCTGATAAGATTCTTCTTAAAAGTGCTTTGAGCAGAATCAGTTCATCATCAGAGGCTGGTTGGAGCGAAAAACTAGCTGCATTAGGTGTATCAACAGCCATGCAAGCTAAACTAAAACTAGGTATGGGTATAAAAAGGAAAGAGAGTTCTAAAAATAATCAGTGTGTGAAACAAACTTGTAACGTTCTACGTAAAGGTTCAACTGTCATGGCACAAAGTGCAAAAAGTATGGAAAATTATTTAAAAAAGATTGAAGCCTTGCTTGAAGAAGTGAATTCTTACAAGAGTAAAGCTCAACAAAAGCAGCAGCAGCGAGTTAGAAAGAATTCTCCCCTTAGTCCCACAAAAAATAAAAAGAAAATCGTTAAAAATTTTGAAGAGGAATCAAGTGATAGTGAACACATTGACAATTATCATGAAAAGAAAATGAAAGAAAAAATGTTAAATCGTAACATAAAAACTGTTAAAAGTAGCCGACCCAGCAGCAGCAGCAGCAATAAAAAAAAAACTTTTCGAAAATGAAATGAAAATGGATATCCAAACGTTTAACAAGCGTAAAGCAGATATTTCGTCTGATATTGACTATGATAACAATACAAAAAAACCGAAGTTAGAAATCAACGACAACGATTTAATTTCACAAAAATTGCAAAAACGTAAACGAAGTGATTCTGAGGACAACAATGTTGTTTTTGAACCGAAGAAAAGATTTAAAGGCTAGATACCGTATAAATATTTAAGATTTTTAGTTTTCAAATTAGTTAATACCGAGCACTATTAAAGTAACAATGTCCTCAAAGAATAAGCAACGTAACCGAAAGAAAAGATCCTCCAAAGTGATGAAAAGACAACAAAAAATACAACACAAAAAGATGCAGAGAAGCAGAAGACAAGGAAAGAAACGTATAAACTTTCCACAGTTAACTAAAAAAATTAAAAATAATGTTTTAAAAAATCAACCTCGTACTATCGATGACGCTTTAAAGATTGCAGTTCAAACAGTTAAGGGTGAAAAACGAAGGATCAAACCACCATCCTCGAGAATAATTAGAATTCCCAAGACAGGAGGTGTGTTACCACTAATACCGATTTTTGCCGGTTTGAGTGCCTTGGGAGCATTAAGCGGTGGAGCTTCAGCCATAGCAAAAACTATCAATGATGCACAAGCAGCGAAACGTCAATTGGAAGAAAATAAACGACACAATAGAACTATGGAAGCAGTTGCACTTGGCAAGGGACTCTACTTGAAACCCTTTAAAACTGGATATGGACTTTTTTTTCCCAACTTAGGTCCAAAACGTCAAATAAGCTAACATTACCAGCACACGCCCTAAACAACTTGGAACTTGATTTCTATGCAAAAAAATTGAAAATACCCTATTTTCGTGGAACTTTTATGAAAGATAAACTCCCCAAAAAAATTTATAGAAATGAATCGGCTATAGTTAATTTGGACAACTCCTACGGACCTGGCACTCATTGGACTGCATATCGAAAATATGGAAAAAATATTATTTACTTTGACAGTTTTGGTAATTTACACCCACCCTAGAGCTTTTAAGATATTTTAATTCTAATGGTACTTGTAATATATTTTATAATCATTCTCAGTTTCAGTCCTACAATTCTTACAACTGTGGCCATTTATGTTTGAATTTTTTATCTCATATGGAACAATGAATAAATAGATTAACATTATCTGGTTTGTTTCATTTATTTTAATAGATTTGTAGTGATCGTTTCTCTCTCTTTTAGTTATAATGTCATATACATTTACCTTATCGGGGAAAGAATAAACAATTTCTGCAAAGATTTACCCACCAATTATATTGAGTGAAAGTGACGAGTACGTTTTAGGTTTAATAAATTTCGAAAGTTACAATTCAATTCCAAATGTGGATAAATCAAACAATGTATTTCACTATGGTAAAAATAAAAAAATAGAACTACCTGAAGGCTCTTATGAAATACAGGATATCCAGAACTACTTGTTTAGGGCGTTAAATTTGGAAAAAGAAGGTGATCCAATTGTACTGCGATTGCAAGCAAACCATAATACACTACAGTGTGAAATAAAATGCAATAGGTCAATAGACTTTTCAAAAGACAACTCAATTGGAAGTTTGTTGGGGTTCAAAAATAAAGTATTGGAAGCAGACAAATTGCATATATCCGAAAACCCAGTAGATATATTTAAGGTCAACTCCATTGCTGTAGACTGTAATTTAGTTACAAATGCCTACAATAACGGTAATCTGGTTCACATAGTTCACATGTTTTATCCCGAGGTGGCGCCCGGTTTTAAGGTTGTTGAAAAACCCTCAAACGTTATATATTTACCAATAAACACGCGCTATGTGGATGAAATATTGCTTAAAATAACCGATCAGGACGGAAAATTGGTCAATTTCCGAAAAGAACTGATAACAGTAAGACTACATCTAAAGCAGGTATAAGAGCATGGTTTTTCTTTATGAAGATAATGCATTAGGGTTACCCATTAAGTACCATAAAAACAAGTCGTCCACTGGAATAATCAACAGTCCAAGACTACGTGAACATCAGTTAACATCTGAAAATAGAGCTTTTTTAATTTCCTTAGGATTTAAACTAAATAATAATAATAATTATAATAATAGGAAAAATAAAGAGATATTGGTGTAGTTTTAAGTTACTTCTTAGTGCAAATCCTCGAGACTTTTTTTTAATATTCAACTGGAATTGTGCTTATAGTCAAAGAAATGAGTTCCAATATTCTAAAAGTAGGAGACAACGTAATAAGTGATGATTCAATAGTTAGTTACCAATATCATACACATCAACCGTACTCTGCTACGACTTTGAACAACAACGATGAAATTAGGATACCTATTCAAACCCAAGATCTCTATACCTTACCTAGTCAAAGCTTTCTATACATTGAAGGCAAACTGACAAAAGAGGATGGTACATTTAGTGACAACATAAAGTTTACCAACAATGGTCTTATGTACCTTTTCGAAGAGATCCGTTACGAATTGGGAGGAGTATGCATAGATCGAGTAAGGAATCCTGGAATAACCTCAACTATTAAAGGTTATGTATCGCTTACGCGAAGTGAAAGTTCTAATTTACAAAATGCAGGATGGAACACTGAAAACCATCCAAGTCGATTAGATGACAAAGGAAACTTTAGTGTATGCATTCCCTTAAAACTTATAATGGGCTATGCAGAAGACTTTAATAAAATTATCATGAATATTCGACAAGAATTAGTGCTTATTAGAAGCAACAATGATTTGAATGCAATATGTCAGTTGGCCGATAGAAAGGAAACTGATAAAATTGCACTTAGTAAGGTGTTGTGGAAAATACCACACGTCACCGTGAGTGATAGCCAGAAGTTACGTCTGTTAAGACAATTTGAAAGTAACAGAGATTTGAATATTGCTTTTAGAAGCTGGGAATTACATGAATACCCTCAGCTGCAACAGAATAAAAATCACAGTTGGGCAGTCAAATCATCAAATCAGCTGGAGAAACCTCGTTTCATAATAATAGGGTTTCAAACCGATGTGAAAGGAAAAATTGCTAAAAACAGCAGTCATTTTAACCACTGTGGTTTAACAAACCTAAAGGTTTACCTAAATTCAGAAGTATTTCCATACGATAACTTAAACGTGGACTATGACACCAACAAATTTGCCATTCTTTACGATATGTATGCACAGTTCCAAAGATTGTATTATTACAAACGTCACAGCGATCCATGTTATGAACCTGCAAGTTTTAAAGGTAAAGCTCCACTGGTAGTCGTCGATTGTTCTCGACAAGGTGAAGACGTGCTGAAAGGAGGGGCCGTAGATGTTCGCATAGAGTTTGAAACAAGTAAAGCAGTGTCTGCCAATACTACAGCCTATTGTCTTATTCTACACGATAGACTAGTTAAATATAATCCTCTAACTAGCACAGTAAAAGTTCTTTAGTAGAAAAAAAAATGTACGTTTTGGATGTTCAAGGATTTCAATATGGAAACACTAGTTTTTTTTGTAAAGAAATTGCAATTCTGGATACTTCAAGTGGTAACTACAAGCACGCAATGGTTAAATTTCAATTTGATCTAAATCTATTTAAGTACAAGATTGAAAACCACATGAATTGGTTAACTCGAAATCTACATGGTTTGGAATGGTTTAGTGATCGTTGTGGTGGTGTCGGAAGTATTATTATAAACTATGAAAACTTGACAGATTTTATCAAGAATTTTATCAATACATCTTATGGTGTTGACACTGTTGATGGAGCAAATGTCATAATCGCCGTAAAGGGAGGTCAAAAGAAAGAGTGGTTAAGCAAGCTGTTGGAAGAGAATTACCATGTAATTGATTTAGAGGAAAACAACTGTCCTTCTTTGGAAAATTTAAAGAAAATGTTAAAATCTAATCACTGTAATAAACATGTAAATAACGACTTAAATTGTGCGTTAGAAAATGTATTTTTTATATACTACTACTGGAATTTGCTACACAGTAAAACCTTGTAAACAATTTTGTAAATAAAACTGTATATTAAATAAACCATTTTGTTTTTTTTTTCTCAAATAGTTAAAATGCTGAAAGTGGGAGTGATTAAATTTAATATAAATACCTGCAGCTCATTCAAAGTAAAAAAAAAATTAGTTCACATTTCGTTCGTGGACTGAGTGGTATTACAAGTTCTATTTATGGAGTCTATTTCAGCCAACTCTAGTTTTAAACAAAATTCTAAAAGAAAAACTAACAACGATGAAAAATGGTTGCTGACGTATGGACCGACTACACTGTGTATTGAAAAAGCAAGAGCGTTAATTCCACCTGGTGTAAATAAGTTTATTTTATGTTTATATATAAATCGAGGATGGGTGAATAGTGGCATAAAATTCATACCTGTGACGTCTTCCATTGAAGAAACAAGAACTTTATTAGAAATTGTGTTTAAAAATTTCACATACAAATTACCAAGTGAGGAAAAGATGAAAAATCGACGGAATATTTATAAACACGCGGCACGGGAAGAAGCAGATGATGGAATGTTTTCTATTTGTATTGCCGAAGAACACGCCTACATATGTGTTGCTAAAGCTATGCATTCAACAGAAAATTATAAGGAAACCTTCTTTGACTTTCTGGAATTTCGTTACCGGAAAAATAAGGAAGAATTACGAAATATGTGATTGTAACTATTTATTATTACATACATGTACATTATTTTTAACACTTGTTATTTTTCTAAGACATAACATAGATAAAGAATCTGCATTTAATTCATGTTCAGTACGCCTTGATATATATTCAACACGACGCGATACTCTTGCTACACAATCTTCAATACTTTTCATTTGATTCATTTTTATGACATGTAATGTATTGTTGATTAAAAGTAATGCTGTTTTACATATATCGAAATCAAATTCCATTATTGTCTTTACAATTAATTCTTCGTAAGTTAAATATATATAGTTAGCTTTTAAAAATATACACTGTATAAGCATATTTTTCTTTTTTGTTTTTAAAGTAATATTTCGAATATCAAAAAATTTGAAAGGTTTGTAATTTACTTCTCTTCTTGTATTAGTATATATTATATCTCTATAATCATTTTCTATTTTCTATGAGTTTCTCAATAAAAATATTTAACGCTAATAAACATACCTCTTCTTTCAAAGGATTGAGTTCGATATAAATGTCTATGTCAGAAAATCTGTCAGTCCGTCCTACCAAAAAACTAGGAAAGCCTCCTGCTACGAAAGATCTTAACGGTACAGATTTTAGAAATAACGTTATAATTTTTAATTCATCTCCCAGATTGTGTGAATATCGAATAGTTTCAATTAAAGGTTTAGAAGTCCAGAACTTTTTAGAGCTGAAATAATCGTAACACTCTCCCAATGTTAAATCTTTCTAAAATTAGTAAAATAAATTGATATTAATAATAATAATAAAATATTTATTTTTATTTATATTACATAGCTGATCCCGCTTGGGTCAAATTCTTCTGCTGCTCCTCCTCCTCCTCCTCCTCCAAATCACTAAAGATGTCTTCAAATAGCATTCTTTTTCCACCCGATTCCAGCATTTTATGTGTTTGTTGTTTTTGTTGTTCTTCTGTATTATCATCCAACAAATTAAATTTATACCTTTTAACAACCTTTTCTAAAATCTTGAAATCTTCATTGTTTTCAATTTTTGTTCTCATATAACGAACCGGTAAATTTCCAAACTTCCTTTTTAAGGTTATAGCCTTAGGACTGTATGTTAGTGATATAAAAATTTTATCACCTTTTTCCAGTATTTCTTTTACACCATACCTACAAATTTATACACAACAGTAGAATTACATCAACCCACTGCAAAACACACACACACACACACACACACACACACACACACACACACACACACACTTTTCCCTAGCGGATAACAATCGGGCAGTGAACTGGTCACTCCGTCAAGCCGATCAAACCATACAGTTCGCACGTAGCCAGACAAAGCACTTGCTACACGCGAGCACATTATGATTCAATATGTAACTTATATCTATTCACACACACACTTTTCCCTAGCGGATAACAATCGGGCAGTTAACTGGTCACTCCGTCAAGCCGATCAAACCATACAGTTCGCACGTAGCCAGACAAAGCACTTGCTACACGCGAGCACATTATGATTCAATATGTAACTTATATCTATTCACACACACACTTTTCCCTAGCGGATAACAATCGGGCAGTGAACTGGTCACTCCGTCAAGCCGATCAAACCATACAGTTCGCACGTAGCCAGACAAAGCACTTGCTACACGCGAGCACATTATGATTCAATATGTAACTTATAATCTAACACTGTATATCTATTAACAAAACCAAAAATAACTTACTGGAAAAGTTGTTTTATAACAACGGACGCATATTTTAGAGGAAAATTAATTTTGTCCTCGGTATACACTACTATGGTGGTTGGAGTGGATGCCATTTCTTATAGTTGTTACTGCTGTTGCTACGTCTTGTAGTAATGAAGAAGAACAAACGAAGACTGGTGATTTTGCATGTTCATTTTAATTGCTTATATATGAATATACAAAAAAAAAATCTATTAATATTTTGTAATTAAAGATTTCACGCTAGTTCCAACACATCATATATTTTGAATAACAACAACAACTAGATAAGCAAAATCAGCAAAACAAGTTCAAGTTCAAGTTAACAAACATGTGCTTATCATTAAAAAAAAACATTTATCAAACATATGCAGCATTTTTTGTAATGAAAATTTTAGTTAAATAGATCATCGAATTAATGAAAATCTCAGACTAGTCAAGTAGCCAGCAGAAGCATACAGCACTTAGATACCAACAACAACAACAACAACAACAACAACAACAACAATGGATAAATATTCAACAGAAACTGTCAAAAAAACTGAATTGGTGAGTAGACTACTTAAAACGAAAGAAGAATACAGACACCATATTCATTTACTTAAAAAAACTATTTTTATTTTAAAAAAAGCTTTAAAAAATAAGGTTTATGTCAATAATTATAACAAAGTTGAAACTAATCTAAGTATTTTAAAAAACTATTTGCAAACGTTTAAAATGAAAAGTAAAAGTAACAAAGTTTTAGCCAAAAGGCAGTTAATATGGCAAGACATAGACTCTTGCTTTAATGGTAGAATTAAGTCCGGAATTATCACAAATTTAAAATTTAAAGAACCAAAAGAATTTTTACGACAAGCATTTAGGATTTTTTCTTTCAGAGTTAAAAAAGAGTTAAATCATTGTTTGTTAAAAGTAAACGTTGTGTTTTCGGGATTATTTATAAAACCTCAAAATCTGGAAACATCAGTAAAGCATTTTTCAACAAAAAATAATATTATTGACCATAATACAAATATTTTTCAATGGTTTCAAGAGAACGTTGTTGATAAAATTTTATGTAAATTAGAGGACTTTCAAGAAAAAGATAGTGGTTGGGCTTTGTGTGAAATTTGGTATCTAAAAGTTAATATAAATAAATATAATCCAATTACAGTAGGTTTCAGCACATATGTAGAAGTACCTAAATTTATTCAAAAAACTAAGAGTGTAATAAATATTAAAAATAATGATTCATATTGTTTTTTGTGGTCTGTGGTTTGCGCCTTGCATCCACCACCTCAGTACAAAAATGTTTATCGTACATCGTCTTATCCTCATTTCAGTCAAGTTTTAAAATACAATGAAATTACCTTTCCTATGACTTTAAAAGATATCCCAAAATTTGAATCTCTAAACAGGTTAGCTATAAATGTATTTTGCATTGAAAAACAAACAATTTTACCATTAACTTTGACCAAAACAAATTTTCCCACAAAAATCAATTTACTAATTTTACCTTGTAATAACTCTAAGGAAATTAGCTATTCTGAAAACAATATTAACAGTAGTAGTAGTCGTTTAAACCATTTTCATTTTGTCTGTATTAAAAATTTAAGTCGATTATTAAACAAACAAGTTGGAAATGTACAAAATAAAAAATGGTTTTGTGAGCGATGTTTTAATCATTTTAAAAGTGAATCAATTTTATTAATTGTATTGCAGGTAGTAAAAGAGGTGGTCGATGGGATATATATTTAAGAACATCCACTCGACGATCATACAGTATCATTCGCTGTAATATCAGTTGTCGCTATTATTTATAACGTATAACCAAATTTTTTATCAAATAAATCTATCTAAATCTAAAGTTCCTAACGATGGCAGAAAATATGATTGGAAACGCTGTCCAAATTGAAGAAAATAATGTGGAGATCGCCGCTCAAATTGAAGAAAGAGAAGAGATTTTTAATAACTTGGAAGGTGATTCCATCAGTTATAAACATTCATTTTTGGACAAATCATCTAGGCTTGTTAGAAGATCATTCTTGTTTAACATTGATATTAATTATATTGAAGAGGAGGAAGAAGAAGAGATGGAGGAAGATGATCAGGAAATTGACGAAGGAGTGGACATGGATGGACAACTGCTAAATTTAGGAACCGAGGCTGACGTAAAAGTAAGCAAGTTTAGGGCTAGTGAATTATTTAATAATTTTGAAGAAAAAGATGTATGTGTTATACAAAGCTACACTAAAATTGAAAGTCGAACACTAGGAACATTTGCTATTTGCCTTCCGTGTAGTGCAATTCACATGAGATATTTACGGAGAGGGGAATCCGATCATGTGAGCTGCCACTACAAAAGAGCTTATGTTGTTAGTGCTTCTGATTTACATTGTGCTATTTGTAGGATACATCTTTTTCTACTAATTCCTGAACATGCTTGCTTTTACTGCAATAAAAATGAAAAAAAAGATATAGACGATTATGTTGTTAAATATTAATATTAAACATAGTTTGTAAATGTGATGGGTAGATTAGTTTAACAATATTAATTTTAAATATAGGTTATAAACGTAATGGATAGATAATGTCAAAAATATTAATTTTAAACATAAATTGTAAAGATAATAAGTAGAATACGTCAAGAATATTAATTTAAAAATGTCAAATGTTACTATAAGCGGTTATATATTTTCAGTGCTATATGCAAAATACTTCTTTTTATTCTAACATCTGACACTGTATTTGTAAATGAAATAGCTAATCATATGTAAAAAAAAAAGTGTCGATTATGTCAACTGCCACTAGAAGCACTCATATATTAGCATAACATTTTGTTAACGCTTGTTTCTGTATTCAATTGAGTTTTCTCTTACTTGATGCAAAGTATATTAATATTATTAGTATAATTAAAAAGTAGTAGATTAGGCTATGCCGGTCCGACAATCAAAACCGTCATTTTTACATGTAAATTCCCATAAGAAAATTTAAGCTTCGATTTGCAAAAGTGGTGCCATTTTAGGGCGTGGCACTTTTTGTGTCAACCCATAACAATTGTTTTGTTATGTAATGTGAAAATTAGTATGTATTAAAAAACTTGTTAGATCATTGTTGTCGTTTCAATATAGGAAAAGGAAAAAATGTGTGTCAATTATTATATATATATTTACATTTACTTTTTTTACAAAATTATTTGTTACCAGAGTTTTCACAAACACAAATTATAAAAAAAATATTATCCTCTTTTTAAAATTACAACAAAATGATGTCTAATTACATCTTTGAAGATTTGTACCAAATAGTAATATCTAGTGCGACATACAGGACAATTGTTTACCATTATAGAACAACAATTTTCATCATTCCGTCTTAAAATACATTTTACAGTAAGTTGTAAATCTCACAACAATGCAAAGCTCATTAGTGCTGCTATTTACCATACTTTTTTGTAATTTTTTTGGATTATCTTCTCAATACACAGAGGAAGAAGAAGAAGAATACAGTTACAATTCAGTGTACATAAACGATAGAGAGTACCATATCTTGAAACATTTAAGTTTAAGGACATTTCAAGACACGGGATATAATGTCTGGTTCCACACACATTACAATCTAATAAAACCAGATGAATATGTAAGACCCAATGATAAAATATATAATTTGGCTAAAGTTCAAATTGGTATCATACCGAAACTAATAAACAAAGTTTCGAATGTGAGTTACGTTCCTGTAGATATTAATGAACCTGCAGATATACATTGTATTCAATATACATCTAAATATTTTCAAAACAAAAATGTATACATAGAAAACAGACGAACAATGTTGGATTATTTATTTAACACAAACTCAACCTCTGAGACCTGTCTTATAGTATACCAATAACAATATATAAATCTATCTACAAAATTTCTATGTTATCTGACTTGGGGAGAGAGACGTTATGAAACCAATAAAGTCGGTAAGCTTTAATGAATCAAAAAATCATATACACGTAATGATTGTTTGGAGTTATGCATACAGAAGAGCTCGAAAAGATGAAGAAATTATCAACAAAATTCATTTTCAACGACGAATAGCTAATTTAGAATTAATTTTAAAAAATGTACTTGATGAAAATCATAGGACTAGAATTTATATTGAAAGGTTTAATTGATTTAAATAATAAAAAATATATTAAAGATATAATTATTTGTTTCATTTATTTTCGGTTAGACGAGGCTAGGCTAGGCTCATGAAATTATACCAGAGGTGCGGCGTGAAGCCCTACAAACATTCTATTTTTTTTTACCACATGTGTTGTACTGTATAACTGCGTATTATTACTATTATTGCTCGTTTAAAAGATAAACAAGATCATCTAAATTGTTTACTTATTACGACGTACTGCATGGCGGTAGTAGTCTAGAAGTTAAAAATTTGACAAAAAACAAATCTCGGTGTCGACGGTTCGAATCCAGGCGGGCGCGTGGGCTTTTTTTTTTATAAGAAACAAATTAGTAATAATTATAGGGGTGCATGTGTGTGAGTGCCAAAAAGACACTTCAAATATAAAAGGCCTTTTTGAACCCGTACACTAATAAGGCCCTTCTGGTCAACAGCCTCTGGTCATTGTCGGCCACTTCTTCTTCGGCCATTTTCAGGAATTTTTCAGGATTGTGTCACTTCGTCGCCGAAGAAGTTGGACACACCCAATCTTTGGACAGACAGGCCATCCTCGGTCACAGTACCCCGCCTTGTATACTACTTATTTTCCCTTTTACGCCGGCCGGATGGCCGGATATCCGGCAAGACTTAAATGCAATTTCTTCTGTATTCGTCTCCACCTGTTTGTCCGCCAGGCAGGAGGAATGATGCTCGCGGGGGTGGGGATAGCTAGCGGGAGAATACGAGCCCATTTAGGCAGTCCTGTCGCGCATTTGTTCTGTTTTGACTTAACATTAAAATTTGTTGCGTTCGGGTGTGGGTAACCTGAACTGTTTTTGTATTTGTTTGTGTTAGTGAAAGTAAAGACAAACGAAACTAAAACAACCTACAAAAATGTCAACGCGAAGTAAAAGATCTCCAATTTGGCAATATTTTGATATCAGGAAAGGCAACAACAAGTTTGCTGTGTGCTTGTTGTGCCAAATGCAAATCTCTCGTAGGGGACAAGGAAAAAAAGCAGGTATGCATTGCCTCGTTGAAATCTGAATTAGAAAGGTGTTTCAGCCACTTAGGAGAAGATCCAAATTATTTAATTGCAATTTTTCTGGATCCGTTGTTTAAGACAAATTTTTTAGAGGTAGTCGAAGCTAAAAGAGTTCGGCGGAAAAATGTCTTGGAGTTCTATGATGATGATTCTAAGAGACGAAAGGTGATGATTGTACTTGTGAAGCTCATGACATCTTTTAGGACTATTTCAATGAAATAGCCAACGAAAATAACAGGCGGTGTCAGGCTAAAAAGAAAAGCTCGGTTTTAAACGAAATTAACTCTTATTTAAAAACAGTTCATATCAATCGTAGTTCCGACCTTGCCTGATCAGTCAACGCAAAACAATATCCGAAGTTGCCAAAGTTTCGCGAGAACTTACTTACTTACTTACAACACTATGTAGAAACGCTTACAGTGAAATATTTTTTTTCTGAGGACGAGCCTCCTCTATGAACCTCTATTTGCCCTTACACGCAGAAAAAATTGTGTCTTTTCATCATAATTTACCTTTAGTGAACTTTTAATATTGATTAACTGTGTTTGCAATAAAGAAATCATCTAAAATTATTGCACTTTCATTGGTCTGGCACGTATTTTATTATTAAGTATTATACCTTTATCAAATGGAGATTAGCATAGTTTACTTGATTCCAATCTAAATTTGATACTTTTTGCACCATCCGGTATCCGGCTGAATATTGACTTACTATCGGGTATTCGGCCGATAATAGTAAAACACGACCGAATAAGCCGGATACCGGATCGAAACCCAATATCCGTTTCATCTCTAGTGTACACAGGCCGTATTGGCTTGAAAACTACAAGAGTTGATCATAACTATCAAAGGTTGACAGAAAATTAAATTTTACATTTTACTAAATAAATCAATACATACAAATATTGATTCTAATAAATTGATAGACGGTACAGCTCCGAAAAGAAAATGCAAATTATTCAAAAAGTTTTGTAGTTTGGATATAGGAAACCCTAAGGTAGTTTGATAACGGAATAAAATATTCTTTCTCTTGGTGTGAAAATATACGGGTACTCCCATTTAAAATATGGAAGTTACTTATGAGCGAATTTGGGAAAAGTATGCCACTGATTTTTGTACACCCATATAATATATCTCGACCATAATACTGAAAGATTAAAACCTTTTACCTTTGCAGTTTATTGTTCAGTTAATTACGTTGATTATTTTTGGTGTCATTCACTCCCACACCGTCTTTTCATAATCTGTGAAAGTAAATCGATATTAAAAAAAAAATTAAAATATTTCGAAAACCCTATACATTTGGTATACATATGTAGTCCTTAACAGATTTAAACTAAATGTTAATGGGTAATAGTAATATTTGTAGCTCTAGCTGATCTATATGATCCACATAAAAGCCCCAATAATATTTAAATGGAAAGTACCGTTTAACAGCTAGAAACCAGGAGGTATGGGGTGCTCTACCCTGGCAAAAATAGTATCAAAATATATTTCTCAAAATTAAAAAAATTAAATCAGTTTGCGTGCTTTTTGCAACGAAAATGGCACCAAAAATATCTTAACAAACGTTAACATTGTACTACACCAGAATAATATATTTTCTAAATGTTCCTGGAAAAAGTCTTTTGTGTTAAGTTATAAATTAAAAGTGGGATATTCGGCTTTGAAATAATTGTACTGCTACCAGACATTTTCATTCAGGATTTCAAAAGAACGCTCTGTGAATCAGTTGTTCTATCTGCACTAAATTATTGTGACAATATCTATGGGCCTCATTTAGACATTTTAATACCAGCCGTGTTTCAAAACTGGAAAACTCGAGTTTAATATTAATTTTTGGTATCCGCTGAAGGAACAAAATTTTAGTATAATATGTAAAACTATCCACGAGTGAGAATTAATATTATATACATATGGTATCCCAGGAAAGCGGCCTATTCTTATTCCCTTAATATTGAGTTAGAGCAAAAATTGAAAAACTGACTTGTGTAGTTTTTTTTTGGTTATCGAAATATTAATTTGAAGAAATAACTAAATGTCAAATAAAACAAATCGGTAAACTCACCTTTACCCAGAACTTCCTTCGTACAGAATTTCACTACTCACAATAAGCAATCTATTTATGCGTTTGGTAAAAATTTGAATTTACATC
Source organism: Kuschelorhynchus macadamiae (assembly GCA_030620095.1). Classification (NCBI taxonomy): domain Eukaryota; kingdom Metazoa; phylum Arthropoda; class Insecta; order Coleoptera; family Curculionidae; genus Kuschelorhynchus; species Kuschelorhynchus macadamiae. Next base: position 354,882 of record JAUTXW010005372.1, read on the forward strand.
TAAAAAAAAAAAAATATGTCCTTTACTATTTTCCTCCGTAAAAGAAGGTTGTATTTCAGGAAAAATTTTACCGAATATTTAATCATTTTTATAATGCCGCCATTTTGTTCTGCAATATAGAATTTATTTTTGCGCAAATTTTGTATACTTTTTGTGACTCCGCCACATCGGATTTTTACCAAAATGTATCTATTTCAACCTCATATTACCCTTGATTTTAGGTCAATCAGATAAGTAGTTTTTGAGCTGTCACATACAGTCAGAACGATGACAGACCGACAGACTGACGGAAATTGGGACACAAGTTTTTCGGGTTCCTGGGACCATGACACGCTTAGATCTGCAAACATTTCGGAGGGTAATCTTTCACGATTACAATAGTTCCCTCTTACGAGGGTAGTAAATATACGGCGAAAAATCAAAGTTTTTATTAACAACCCCCTCCTTACAGAAGACATAATTAGGTATATTGTTAAAATTATATTGTCGTGTATGTTATTTTATTATTCACTTATTTTCATTATTACGAATGTAAATCTTTAACATTGTTTAGTTATTTAGCAGTAAAGAACAGACATTATATAGCGACCTTACAAGAGGATCCAAAAAACAATTTGTATGGCTAGTTACCAAGCTTTTTATAAAATATAAAAAATTATCAATTTTCATCAAATATAAATATAACTTGCATTTTTTATATGAAGCACATTTTTTGAATTTCACTTTCAGTAGATAGGTCTCTTTTTCCTGATTCTTAATATAATATGTGCGGTTTAGGTGGGACCGTAGCTGAGCGTGTAAAGCGTTAGCCATCTAAAGTGTGGTAACCGCATATGGCCAGGTCCTTCAATATTTTGATGGATTTGCTTATGATTGGAAGAAACATCTATATATTTAAAACGCTAAGCCAGGTTTTTCAGCAAGTTCGTGAGAAAGTTGTACTGCATCAATTTACATGATTTTCTTTTGAAATAATCGTCTGGTTACCGAGACCTTTCAAAACTATTTTTGGTATTGTTTTATTGCTTATTTTTCCTATAAAACCAATAGGTTTGTCTTTAATAACATTTCTGGACAGTGTGGTGAATGCGCCACATATTCTTATATATTCCAATGGAAATTCATCGCGCCATCTAACGGAAAACGCGGAGCAAGGTCTGCCGGGTCAGCTCGTGTCATTTTTATTCATACAAAATATTTACGACGTAAGCATCTGTTTTATAAGCATTTGCTCCACACTTCTAAGTAAAGGGTTATAATTCAATATTTATTTATAATGGCTAAATGATTTGCTTCATATCTTTTTATGGTTATTCATAGGGACCATTTTTACTCTCCTTTGGATCACCCTGTACATATCATATTTTCTAAGTCACATTTGCTAACATACCCTGGATTCACGTTGTTGTTGTAATTAATCTAAAAATAGAATTTTCTTTCGATTTCACTTCGAGGTGTCTCTTCCCTAATGCGTTAGAGCGACCGAGATTCGCGGCGTAAAACCTGAATTGAAGACAAATAATCTAAAAAGGACTCTATAGTCAGCGACAGTGACAGGCAACCTTTTAATAGGGCCAGGGCAAGCGAACGTGAGTTCTTTCAGAAGGATTAATATGATATAATAAGACTTCATTTATTATTTCAAAGGCACAATAAATCACACCAGAATAAAATTCGCCGTGGAAAATATATCTTTTCAGTCCTAAAATTATTCATTTTTCTGAAATTTTATTATAGCTTCGCTAATATTTGTACGCTCGAAATGCACTTTGGGTAATTGGAAGAGATTTAGGTAAACTGACGGAAATTACGGATATAAGGAAACTTTTCTTCTATATCCTTTTACAAAAATTCGTTAAACTTATTAACGGCAATTTACTCAGCATTGGAAATGCACATGTTTTACCAACTTGTTTTACTTATGTTTTGTTTCGTGTTTCGGTTGTGAGGTTCTAGCCTTTACCTTCTCAAAGGACCACCTTCTGCCTCCCATACAATAATAACACTCACTTACTGACACTGCTTTTATTATTATTAAGTCTAACAAAGCTAACAATTATTAATTTTATTTATAAAAAAAAAAAACGTCCATTTTACTCTCGGTCTTTTCGTTGCTCCTCTTTTTTTTCCCTCTCACCGCTGTCGTCGTTCGCAGCGCGCACTGTTGCCACGTTGCCTGACACATCCAGCGTAACATGCCGCCCGCCTTGAAAAGTCCACTTTTCAAAATAATAGTTATGTGGAAGAACTTTTGACGAACGGTAGGTAAAGTAATACAAGTTAGAACTGAATTGAAACTAAACTAACACTAATAATGTCCAACTTAACTAAGTCTTTAATATGAACTTTTGGAGACTAGGCCCGAACTGGATAACTTAAACCTGATACGATTCTTCATCTTCATCCTCAAGGGGTAAGATACAAATTTTTGTAATGGCTCTTTTAGTCACGTTTCCATTAGGTAAACATACTGAGATTACTCTAATAATGTTATCACCGCCTCTATGTAACTCCACTACTCTTGCCAACGGCCATTTCAGTGGTGGTAGATTTTCCTCCACTAACAAAACCAAGGCACCAACTTTAAGGAGCGGTTGCTTAATGTCAGTTTTCCACCTTGTTCTGATTTGCAAATGGTGCAAATAATCTTGCGCCCATCGATCCCAAAAATGCTGATAGATTTGCTGAAGACGCTGATACCTATTCAACCTGGACATCTTCATGCTTCTAAATTCGTGTTCTGGAGGACCAGCCATGTTTTCTCCAATTAAAAAATGGGATGGAGTCAAGGGTAAAAAATCTTGGGGGTCATCAGAAATAGAGGTCAAGGGCCGGGAATTTAAACAGGCCTCTATTTGAACCAAAAGCGTATACATTTCTTCAAATGTTAACAAAGATTCACCTAAAACTCGCTTGAGGTGATACTTTGCGGATTTTACGGCAGCCTCCCAAAGGCCACCCATGTGAGCCGATCTCGCGGGAATGAAATGCCAAACTATTTGATCGTCAGCTAAAAACCGAGTAACTTTTTCAATGTGATCCCGATCATTTATTAAATTGTAAAGCTCAACAAAATAATTCTTGGCACCAATGAAATTCAAACCATTGTCTGAATATATATTTGTCGGTTTACCCCGCCTGGCACAAAATCTTTTTAATACGTTCAGGAAACTGTCTGTCGTCAAATTTGTTGCTAATTCTATGTGAATCGCGCGAGTCGCAAAGCAAACAAATATGCAAATATATGCCTTAACTGATTGACTTCTGCGCAATAAACCTTGCTTCACTAAAATTGGTCCGGCGTAGTCAACTCCACAATTGGCAAAAGGTCTACTTGGGGTAACTCTTTCGCTAGGTAGTTCACCCATTAAATTTTTACAAGGTTTTGGATTCACCTTGTAACATCTAATGCAAGACTGTAAAACTTGTTTTACTGAGTTTTTTCCTCGAATTGGCCAAAAGGTAAGTCTAATGATAGAAAGTAAGTTTTGCGTACCTGCATGTAAATTTTTTAAATGTTGATCAAGAATAATTAAATTCGTTAATCTATGTTTATACGGTAAGATTATGGGGTGCTTTTGTTCAAACTTAATTAATTTTGATTTTCTTATCCTGCCACCAACTCTTAAAACGTTTTGTTTGTCTAAAAAAGGATTTAAATTGTAAAGTTTACTATTCTTATTTACTTGAATGTTATTTTTTAAATTTTGAATTTCTGATTTAAAAACTTGACTTTGGGCAATTTTTATTAATATTTGTTCTGCATCGTTTAATTCTTTAACTGTTAAAATTTTAGAAGTAAGTTTAGTTTGTTTTAAACATTGAGTTTTAAACCTTAAAATATAACCTATAACCTTTAATAAAAGGGAGTATGTTGAAAACCTTTGAAAAATGTCAAATTCTTTTTTATTTGTATCTTCACGGGTATGAAGTGTAATTTTGTTTATTTTCAGTTCCGGTAAATTTTCAGATGTAGGTTCAAATTCAAAATCTTCATTAAGGGTTTTTTTTTTGTAAAAATTCAGGTCCGTTAAACCAAATATGATTGTCACATAAGTCTTTAGGATTAAGTCCTCTCGAGATAACATCTGCCGCGTTATCGCTGCTTTTAACATGTCGCCACTCCTGGATTTTCGAAACATCCATTATTTTTGATACGCGATTTGCAACAAAGGTTTTTAAGTTGCAAGGCTCGTGCCTAAGCCATGCTAATACAATTGTCGAGTCTGTGAACAAAATAGTACTCGAAATAGTTACATCTAGGGTATTCTTTACTTTATAAACAAGTTCCGCTAACAAATGCGCTGCTAGTAGTTCAAGCTTTGGTAGCGTTACTTTTTTCAGAGGTGCTACCCTTGATTTGGCTGTTAATAATCTAACTACCTTCTTACCATCTACGATAGAACCTAAGTATATGCACGCGCCGTACGCCTTCTCCGAACTGTCAGAGAATCCATATAACTCGATTTTTTGTACATTTGGTAGTAAAACGTGTCTGTCAATTTTTATATGTTTAAGATGTTCGATTTGCGTTATAAACTCCAGCCAAATATTTTTTAAATCCGCGGGAATATCTTGATCCCAGTCGATTTTTAAATGCCACAACTGTTGGATAATCAGCTTGGCTCTTATTATCGCGGGACCCACTAAACCCAGAGGATCGAAAATCTGCGCGATTACTGACAAAATGGTGCGTTTTGTTATTTTACTTTGGTTTATAGTTAAAGTCATCGCGTATTTTAACACGTCGCTGTTCGCTTCCCAAGTCAGCCCTAACGTTTTTAGCTCTTTTTTATCGTGAAACAACACTAAGTTTTCATCCGTGCTATCCGTGTTTTGTAAAATATAATTTAAAATGTTTTTGTTGTTTGATGACCACTTTCTCAGTTCGAAACTTGAACTTGATAAAATTTGCGATAGCTCGTGGTATCTTTCAATGCATTCTTGTTCCGTGTCTAAACTTATCAGTAAATCATCCATATAAAATGATTTTTTTATAATTTTTGACGTTATTGGGTACTTATTTTCATTTTGAATGGCTAACTCATTTAGACATCTCGTTGCTAGGAAAGGTGCGCTTGTTGTTCCATACGTTACCGTGTTTAATTCATAAACTCTCATTTCTTCTTCAGGATTTTCACGCCATATAATTTTTTGATAACAACGTTCGCTTGGATGGATTTTTATACACCTAAACATCATTTTTACGTCCGCGCTTAAAACGTGTTTTCTTAGTCTTAATCGTAACAATATTGAAAAAAGATCGTCTTGTACCGTCGGTCCCGGTAAAATTTTTTCATTAAATGATATACCTGTACTGGTTTTCGCACTTGCATCGAAAACTACGCGGCATTTCGTAGTTAACGAGCCCTCTCTAAGTACTGCTGTGTGAGGTAAAAAGTAGGATTTGTTTTCGAGCGATTTGTCCATGTCTAATGTCCCTTTAAACGTCATGTGTCCTAGTGACTCATACTCACGCATAAACTCTACGTATTGTTCTTTTAAATCGCTATTTTTCATTAATCTCGTTTCTAAACTCCTAAACCGTTTTATTGCCGTCGTTTTTGAATCACCTAACTCTCTTTCACAGTCTTGGTTAAAAGGATATTTTACGACAAAAATACCTTGTTCGTCGCGTTTCATGGTTTCTTTAAAGTAATTTTCGCAGTATTGTTCGTTTTTTGATAAATCATGTTTTGTATCTAGTTCCTCTATTTGCCAAAACTTTGTTAATAAATCATATAATTGTCTATTCGATATATTCGCTGATACGTTACATACTTGATTTTGTTTTTTATTTAAAGTCGTGTTTACACAAAAATTTAAATTTCCGGTAATTACCCATCCCAAGTGTGTATCTTGTAAAATGGGCCTGTCGCTTCCTAACCTCATCCTACCATCTTTTAATAAGTCAAAAAATATTTCAGCGCCGATCAATAAATCTATGTCTTTTGGTTCGTTAAAGTTTTCATCTGCTAATTGTATGTTTTTTGGTATGTTGATGTGCATTTTATCAAACCCTATAAGCGGTAATTTTTCCGTCACTTTTGGCAATATTAAAAACTGTAATTTAGCCTGAAAATTAGTAAATTTTGATTTTATGCAAGTATTTGTTCTGCCAATTATTTTTGTCTCGATTTGTCCTACTCCCGATAATGGTATATCAATTTTTTCGTACGGTAAATTAAGTTTATCGCATAAATTTTTGCTTATTAAATTCGATTGTGATGCATTATCTAAGAGTGCGTTACATTTTATCCAAATATTTTGATTATTTAAAATTAAAACCCTTGCCGTGGAAAGTAAACATTGATTAGTATAAATAGTTGCATGTGTAAAAGTTTTTTGGTTGTAAATTTGTGCTGGTATGTCCGTATCTACGTAACTTTCATTATTTTCCGTGAATTCCGAATCATTCTGTTCAATTACGCCCATCGCAACTTGCGAACGTGCGCCCTGTTGACTGGTTGAAATTTTTCCGCTCCCGCTTCAGCTAGCGCCGGTTAATGCTGCATCTCGGATAGGAACATGGTGGGGGTTCGCAGACTGAGCATTGGTTAGCTGTTGGTGTGGTGCGGTGTTGCCGGTTGTACTTCTTTGGAAACTTGGATTTGTTTGAAATTGGGGCAAATTGGTTGAAACATTATTTTGGTTTTGAAAATTACTTCGCGTTGGGTTTTGGATATTTTGACGATAATTATCTACGTGTAACGCTGAGTTGTGTTTTAAATTGCATTTTTTACAACCTCTTGCAAAACAGTTTGATTTAGAATGTCCGGGTCTTAAACAATTGCTACAGAGTTTATTTTGGTTTATTTTGTTATATTTTTCGTTTAAAGGCAAATTTAAAAATGTAGGGCATTGATATAAAAAGTGTTTTTGATTGCATACATAACATGTTGCAACGTTTTGATTTTGTTGTGCGTTTTTGTCAAAATTCGTTTGCTGGGTGATTGGACAAGAAACTCTTTTCTGATATTGATGTTGATAGTTTTGTTTTTGGGCGTTAAAATTCTGTATGTTAGTTTGTGATGATTTTTTGGTTTATTCGATACTCGTTACCGCTTCCATTGTAAAACATTTTTTTGTTAAAAAGTCTTTAAATTCTTTGAAAGTGGGCATTTTGTCTTGGTCTGTTTGTTTGTTTTCCCATTCTCTTCTTGTATAATCGTCGATTTTTTGTAAGGTTAACGGAATAAGAAGTGCATCCCAGTGCTTTACGGGTAATTGTAGTTTTTCGAGTGCCGATAAATGTTGATGCAAGCTATCTAGTAATTTTCTTAAATGGCTTGGTGATTGACGAGTTACCGTTGGTATGTTAAATAAAATTGCGTTTACATGGGTATTTACGATGGCTCTTTTATGATCAAATCTTTGATTTAAAATGTCCCAAGCTATTATATAATTGCTATCGATTAACTCCAAGGACTCAATTAAAACCGCCGCATCATCTTTTAAACACGATTTTAAAATCAAAAGTTTGTTAATATCACTTACGTCCTGTCTACTATCTACAACTGCCTTAAAAACATCCTTAAAACTATACCAACTCTCATACTTTCCGTGAAACGTTGGAAGATTTAAGTCCGGTAGTTTGGAACTGGCAACCACGCTCAGCCCGGCTGGAACCTGCGACCCTGCACCTGCTCCGAAACTCAGCTGACCCGCGACAACGTTGCCGGCTGTGTTGATGCTTTTACTTTGCTTTAAATCATGAACACCAGCAATTAATTTTTTTGCCTGCGATATATTGTTATAAAAAATCGATTCGGTATCTAACCTGTCATTTTTCGTTCGCTTATCTAAAAATTCTAAACGCGTTTGTATCGTGTCGTACTCCGAAAAATCCTCCTCTACGCTTTTTAATCTGCATTCGATCTGAAACCTATCTATATTTTCTGTACCTTTTCCCGATTCAATTTCCAAAAACGTTAAAAACCTTTTTAATCTTTCTGTAATAACTTCTCTCGCGTGCCATAGTTCTTCTATTTGACTTTCGTTGGTGTCCAGAACTTCTTCTGTCGATATTTTCGCGTTTTTCTTGGTCGATTTACGTGTAGGCATGATTATGTTTACGATTAAATTACGATAAATACGATTAATATATGATTTTTAGTTCGATACGACTGCGACTGTTTTGTTCTTTGGCTGACGATGCATTAAATTTGGTATATGCTTTTGACTAAATTTTTGCTAATTACGATTAGGTACGTCCGATTTACGATAATCAGCTTTGTATAACCTGCTTGCAACTTTTAGGCGATTTTTATTTTAAAAAAAGAAAAATAAATATACATACGATTCTTTAACGATTAATATTTTATACGATAAATAACTGTGATAAAAAATAAAAGCTTGTCTAAATATGTTGGATAGGTTAAATATAGGAGACATCAGGAATAATAATTAAAATTGATAACGATCTCACCGGTCTGGATGTCTGGTCTGTGTTTCCGCCGCCATCTTCACATCGGGCTCGAATGGATCATGTTTTGTTTCGTGTTTCGGTTGTGAGGTTCTAGCCTTTACCTTCTCAAAGGACCACCTTCTGCCTCCCATACAATAATAACACTCACTTACTGACACTGCTTTTATTATTATTAAGTCTAACAAAGCTAACAATTATTAATTTTATTTATAAAAAAAAAAAAACGTCCATTTTACTCTCGGTCTTTTCGTTGCTCCTCTTTTTTTTCCCTCTCACCGCTTTCGTCGTTCGCAGCGCGCACTGTTGCCACGTTGCCTGACACATCCAGCGTAACAACTTATTAGGCTTAGTTATATAGGAAAACCTGAATCTACAAATGTAGTTTAAAACATCCGAAGTTCAAATTATCGACCAGTGTCAATACTTCTCGTGTTTGCAAAAATAATGGAAATTTGTGTTAACGAACAGCTTCAACCTTTCCAAAATAATCTCAAGTTTAGTCATTACAGTTTTCGCAAAGTCAGGAACACTGAGATCATGGCGTCATATTTAGAAGATGTGATCAAATTATATATAGACGACACAACATTATTGTCCTAATATTGAACTTGACTTAGATAAAATAGTGTTTGTGGTTAAATATCTCATAAGTTAACAGCTTTAACATATATTTACAGGTTGTACCAAAGAGCGATTATACTTACTTCGCAAAGACGGTCCATCAGATACACAATAAACTCACCACTTTTAATAAGTCGTTCACGTGGAAGTTTCATTGAAATATTACCTCGTGCGCAACAAGATTGGTTGCTGAGAGCGCGAGATCGATCTATTTGTTTAGCAATATTTGTATGCGTAAATCCGTTCTGCGGTACGAGACTGCTACAACAATAGCCGTGGAATTGCACCTAGCTACGCGGAAATATCTTGATGGATCCCTACTATAGGGAATACAATGCAAAAATTGGGATCCATATTGGACGGAACGTCTTAATAATAATAATAATAAAGCTTTCATATACGTGGTTACAAGAAGGCAGCTGTTCCCCGAAACAGAAGGCTTCCTGCTTGCCATCCAGGACAAAGTCATAGCAACCAAAAACTACCAAAAGCACATCATCAAGGACACAACCATTGAAGACGACAGGTGCAGAAGATGTCACCGGCAAAGAGAAACGATCGATCATATAACGAGTGGATGTAGAATAATTGCCGGAACTGAATACACTGCGAGACACAACTCAGCAGCGAAGGTCGTTCATCAAGTATTAGCCACAACATACAACAATCACCGCAAACAGACCCGATATCACGTTTCAATTCAAAAAAGAAAATATCACTAATTTAATTGAGCATGACTGTCCCCACCGACGAGAAGATCTAAGCGTAATATAGTGATCGCCAAATACACCGACTTGGCAGTGGAAATAAAAAGGCTGTGGAAACAGGAAAGAGTCATCATTATTCTTCTCGTCATATCAGTAACAAGTCTCACCCCAACAACGTTTACACCGCATTTGGCTCAATTAGGAATACAGACATTCACAGGAACATCCAGAAATCAGTCATTTGGAAACATGTAGCATCGTTAGATCATTTCTTAATACACAATAGTTGTATTTTTTCCTTTTCCTTTTTTTGTTTTTTTTGTACTGACTTGGTATAATCCCGTCATTATAAAATACAACCACAGGAATACTGTGAGATAAGTCGATGAATTATAATAATAGTAATAATAATAAATTAAGGGAACGTGCAACTGGAAGTCGTCAGGAGTTGACCATTTTCACAATTTCTGGTATAAGAAATTTGAGGTCCTCCACGAAGCTATGGCCCGTCATTTTACTAAACGGAGACAACCCCGGCATTTCTAATGCTAGGCACTACAACTATGCTACCCAAAAGCAATAGGACAGAAAACCCGTCCCAGTACAGGCCCATCACCTGTTTGCCCACCATGTACAAGATCCTAACAAGGCGCATTGCAAATCGTATCTATCATCATATTGACAGTCATAACCTATTAGCCAAGGAACAGAAGGGATGCATTCGAGACCATCAAGGATGTAAAGAACAACTTATCTTCGACTCTGTAGTACAACGCAATATACACACTGCTTTTATAGACTACAAAAAGGCGTTGACAATGTACCACATTCCTTGCTCATAGACGTACTAGGAATATACAAAATTCACCCTATGATCATCAATTTCCTGGCAACTATCAAGCACTAGTGGAGAACTCATTTTAAGGATCTATAATGGCAATCAATCTCTTACCGCCGATGAGATACATATCAATAGCGGTCTGGCTGCTTACTAGAAGTAGGCAGATCAGTAGCTCCCTCATAGGGGTGCTTACGGGCCACTGTCGTTTGAGGAGACACCTGGCACTCCTAGGGATAGAGGATGACTCCACCTGTAATGCTTCTGGTGAGGAGGAGGAAACTCCGCTGCACTATCTGTGTAGGTGCGAAGCTAGGACCAGACTGCGGCAAGACATATTCGGTGTCTCGATGCTTCATAGAGACGTTGTTAAGGACCTTCTTTGGAAGGACATCCTAAACTTTATAAATCGGTCTGGTAGACCGAGAGACCAACAGATGGACAAACTGACGGAATTGAGAAAACATGTTTTTCGGCATCTAGGGACACTGAAACGCAAAGATCTGAAAAAATCTCGGAGGGTCATTTTTTTCACGATTACAATACTTCCTTTTTACGAGTAAAAGTAAAAAGAGCGTAAATTGGCCTTTGGTTCGAATTCCACACAAATCAAAAACAATTCTTTAAGACCCTGTATCTTGAAAATGACCGGTTGGGATTGCTTGGACATATGTCTAGATATCATTTTTGTTTTATCTTCTTATGTCAAGAAAACTCCCATCATGTTTTCTGAAACACCCTATACATATGGCAATAACTTTTAATAAACTCTAATATAGTTCTACTAAAAGGTCTTTACCTATTTTCTTTATTGCTATAACACCCGGGATATCCGTCATAATGAAACTTTCCTTTTATTGTTGAAACATGTGAGTATTTCTATAAATATGAATATGAAAACACAATTACTTTAGCTTATTTTCCCACCGGCGGCTTTCGGATTTTTCATCAGGATCTTCATCAGAGGCAGTTTCCTCGAAACTTATATCCTGGTAATCCATTCTACCACAAACTTACATTCGTTTAGATATCAAAATTAAATTTATTCAAATAAACATTCCAACTCTAAGTATCACAACGCAAAAAAAACAGAATTCTTTATTTGAAAACATTACTTCTAACGGAACCACCTGCTTAAAGTCGCAGGCACTTTTTAATATTCTAAATATTTATTTAAAACTCTCTAAAAATAAACTATACTGGCGATTGTCGCAGAAATTGTACGGACAGCCGTTCTGTGTATACTTGCCATTATGCCATTGTTTAGCCATGGGCTTCTTGATGTTTACAAACACTGTAACCTGTAAGTCAAACTTGCAATAGTTTTTGTGTTTCTACATAAAATGTCTGACGACGAGTCTTGCGCTTACTATTCAAAAAGAATTATAATAGAGGTAATAAAGTTAAAGGAGTATTCCGATAGCAACTTTAGGGCGAAGTGTGTGCAAATATAGTGTGGAATTAGAATTAACTCTCAGGGAAAGAAAAACTAAATAAAGGTATGTATTTATAACATGTTTTTACTTTATTGATCATTCATTTTACAGAAATGTATTTAAATATGTTCATATTGTCACGGAATTAAGCCTTGTGGGTTTAAAAAGTATCGTGATATGCTCTGTTTTGCCCCATATTCAGAAATAATTCATCGAAACTAGCCGAGCTCATCGGATAATACTGAAAATTTTTGCTATGATAACAACCTATTTTTTTTTCGAAAATCACCCTACCCATAAGCACCTAGCTGTATGATTAATAAGTGGAAATCTCCCTGACTTGACAACTGTAATAAAAGCAGTGGCGTAATAGTATATTGTGTACTTTTTCTACCACCGTAAATAATACAAGTACAAATTAAAGTTAAACTATTTAATTTTGTCCTTTATAACAATTGTAATTATTAATAGTCACACTGTTTATACAGTGTATATATCGGCACTTTGACAGTTCGTTACCATGACAACGATACAAATTGCGAAGCATGGCCACCTAACAAAATTATTACCGGTGCCTAAAATTAATGGCGGTCATTGCATTTCTTATGGAGCCGATTACAAACAAACTTTAGCTACTGCAATCAATGTGTAAAATAGTATTTCAGGTACGGTCGTAGAAAAAATATTTTTGATAGATATTCATTTTTAACATAAATATATAGGTAGGTACCTACATATTATTTATCGACAGCATCGGTTATAACTTTCAAATGTTGTAGAAATTCCTTTCTTACCTCTTTTATCCTCAATGGCGAGTAAAATAAGGAGCTGTTGATTTTTTTTACTAAATGTGTATGCTTCATTTGTTGTTTGTCATATGTCATCTCTGCTACATTAAAACAAAGAGGTAAATTGGCCTCTACTTCCACCAAATACAGCTAACACAATATCTATAGGATGTTTAACTAAAGACTAAGACATATTTAAGCCCCCAAAGGCGCCGTTTTCAAGACACGAGGTATGAAAAACCTCTTAAGTCTTTCCATGTATATTCAAACTGAATTTTTAGATTGGCATAAAATTCGATACTAAGAATATGTACAAATACATTTTTTATGATTTATTTTTGCCATTTTTACCGAGCAGTGGCGTACAAAAACACATTTGTAACTATTATTTCGGCCATAACATTTTTTTGGGCTGGGGTTTTGCAAATTTGGTATCTAGTATTTATGATCTGATTAATTGTATAACAATTTCTGAAATCATTGTAAGATAAAAACATTAATTTTTGTCAATTATTGCGTTTTGAAAAGAAAAGTTTATTGAGAAAGATTTATTGTTACATAAACTGTGAAGGAACAAAGTAATTAACACTTTTGTTTCACTCTTAACTGAGAAAACCCTTAAACTTACATAAAAAAAACCAAAGTTTAAACAAACTTGAACCAAGCTACTCTCCGTTTAGCTTAAGTTTGGAGTTCTTTTTCTTCTTACAAACAGTCGCAGGCCTCTTCATTTTCAGGCATAGGAATATTAACAAGATCTTCTTGTAAGATCTGAAAATGCCACTGTAAATTCGGAACCCTAGTACAATTTTCTCGGAATGCAGTTTTCAAAAGTTTCTCAATTGCCCTGTCTTTATCAACCGTTATTTTTGGCTTTTCAGCAATCTCGTTTAAAACCATATTCCCTAAATTTTTGCCCCGTTTAAGCAAAGTCTGTGACTTTTTTTTAACATATCATGATTTCTATAAAATACTTGCGAACTACTTCTTTCTTTGTGATATCTTTTTTAATAGTCACGATTTTTTGTTCACTGATACCATCGTATTTTTTAAAAACGCCAAGCAAACTTTTTAAATCGAATACTCTCCAATCTTTTCCCACTTCCAAATTGCTTGTAAATGTTGACATAATCATTTGGTAGAACAATGCGATCGTGCCGACACAATTCCTTTTCAACACGGCCAAATACTCGATTGGCAGGCAAATACGAGTGGCCTCTCACTGGGTATGTTAGGGTAATCTCACAAATATTTTTTGGTGCTTCCTTACGCAACCAGAACATCAAGGCATGTAGAAGAGGAGAATTCTTATTTTGTCCTCCGCATCCATCACAAAATAATAATCGAATCGCTTAAATAATATTCTTTATATTTGTATCGAAACATTCCGTAGACAGACTAGTCTACATGTTGAGGTATGTAATTATATTAAAAATTTGCTTCAATTAATTTAAAGTTAAATATTTTTATTCAGTTGCGAAAAAGCCAAAAAAGATTTTTGTTTGTCAATCTATACGCAACAAATAATCTGAACACATTTAAAAATAACATAATAGATGGCTGCAAACTATCATTTTTTTCATATCTAGGTTACATGTCAAACAAACTGACACATTTTAAAATTTTGAAATCAATTCTTTTCTATTGTTTAGTGTTTTTCTCTTACGATCGGCGCACTGATGAGTCCCGATGGGATGAAAGTATTTGTACAATTACTATGTGTCTATAAAAACTTAAGGTAAATGATATAATTTCTTATGCTTGCTTAAATAATATTCTTTATATTATGTATAGAAACATTCCGTAGACAGACTAGTCTACATGTTGAGGTATGTAATTATATTAAAAATTTGCTTCAATTAATTTAAAGTTAAATATTTTTATTCAGTTGCGAAAAAGCCAAAAAAGATTTTTGTTTGTCAATAAAAAGTTTCTTGAATAGCCAGTTTGGGCAAATTCTGCACCTGCTGCAAGTCGAAACAGAACACGACAGAATCATTTGGATCATTTTTATTTAACAGCACGTTAAATTGTTTAGCTTTAACTTTATGAACTTGTAAATCTCGTCGAAGATCGTTATCTTGTGGGTTTTGTTTTATTTTATACTTTAAACGCTCACAATAGCCGCATATACCAGTAGGGGAACCAAAACCCAAATTTAAATGTGTAGAAATTTGTTTATGAAAATACCCTTAATTGACATGAAAGTCAACATGAGTTTTTTACCTTATCCACATTTTTCTTATTGTCAATGAAGAATGCAGGTAAACCTTTTCGATTTTAACAGTCCATAGTGACTTTCTTGCCCTTTAAATTTCCCTATAAAACTCTTTACTTTTTGTAGTTTATTCGCCAACGATTTAGAGCTTCTATCACCTCCTCTCTTATCATATACGTTCTCTCCTTTTTTTTTAATTTTTTTTTTGGAATAGATAGAATACGTCTTGAACTACATTCCTCAACTAAAACCTCTCCAAAGTCATTCATTTTGTATTTAACTATGTTTATTATTCTAACGTCGACGGCAATAATACTCAGCACAATAAACACTCTTACAAACAACCTGTCTGATCTGACATATTGGACTTGTATAAATTTGAAACGAAATCTGGACTTGTTCCGATTTGAAAATAATGCGGACGGTTTTGTAAAAAGATATGTGCATTGAAGGTGGTTTACCATGAGAACTTGTTGCAGTCTCAATCGGTAGAATTACAGAAAAGCAAGCTACTGGGTCTTAAATAGCTTCTTTATCTTTATCTAAAAAATTTGAATTTGCGGACTTGTTGCGTTATGAAAATTAGCCCCTCATACGGTGTGCCAAATTTGAAGCTTCAGATTGAAAAATGTAGAAAGAAAAGAAAAAAACCAAAAAAATTATTTATAATTTTACACCCTGTATTTCAAACAGGAAGCATTTCTAGCCATATGTTTGGACGAACTTTGAGAGGAATCTCCCGAAATATTTAAGCAATGATTCTAACTCAAATAAGAACATTGCTTCGGTACTGTTTTAATTTGAGTATGGTATTTATTCTGCATTTAGAATTAACGAAAATACCCCTTAAAATAAATAAAACCCTGTACAAACATTAATCAAATAACGAAGATATATATAGAAAAAATCGAATAAAATATATATTCCTTCTTCCTTTCATATAACAAAGCAGTGCAAACTCCATGAAACAAAAGTTGCTGATTTTATATTTTGAGTACTTAAGATCATAGCTTCATAAATCCCAACAATGTAAACAACTGGCCTCAATCATTAGTGCCTTACCCTTTAGGAATTAATAAGGGACTTATTTTTAATGGCTTAATGCTGTTTTACGGTATCAAGATATAAAGCGGACACATTTGCCAAGTTTTAACATAGACCCGTTTTGTAAATATTTACCATTAAAAGCCGATTAAATTTCACTGCTTCCAAATATAAAACGGTCGGGTGGACAGATTGAAAGAAACTGTCAATGCATCACTTAAAACACGATAGTAAGAATATTATTAGGACACTATTTATGATAGACAATATTCATTTTTTTACCACAGTGCATTATCTTGGGTTGTCTGTTATATACAATTTATAATTCCAGCTTTTGTAACTCTAATAAATACTCTTAATCTCACTTCTATGCGGATGATACTCAATTATATTATTTTAATAGTTGAGGATCAACAATTAATACATTCAGACCCGGCTCACTTTGACGTGAAACTCATTTAATTAAACTAAATCTAACTAAATAATCAATAATTTTCTTTGGTAATTAAACTCAAGTTACATATGGTACTAACAATTCTGATATTAAAATTAAGAATGTTAGCATACTGTTTTGACTACTTATTGTAAGAGTTTGGAGCTTACTCTAGCCTATAGTAATTTAAAACCTATTTATGGCTAAATGTGTTGTTTATCTAGAGAAAGCAAACAACTTTAACTCACTCTCTTGTACTGTCTTTCTCATTTTTATCACTGTTGGGCTGTGTTTTATTCATATCTAAATGCTTCTGATTGAAACAGAATACAACAAGTACAGAATGTGTGCTTGAGATGGATACATGGTGTTAAAAGAAGAAATAGCATAACTCGATTTCTAAAACGATCAAGATGAGTTAGTTAGTATGTTTAATAAGTACATTTTGCATATGTATAAACTTGCATTTAAAATCCTTAAGTATAAACAGCCTAGGAAATTTCCTTTAAGGCGCGATATTCATAAAAGTAACTTACCTAGGAAAAATATTTATTAAAAGTACCACAACACATTTTCTTACAACAAACATGTCTAAGTTTATAAATTCGATACAGGATATGAATTTGCAAATTTCTACATGTCAATTTAAAAAGATAATGAAAGAACGGCTCCTTCGATGCAGTACTGTTGGTTTCTGTGATCGTCTCTGCTCCCCACCAACGGTATAGTCCGCCTGAATTGAAACAATAAATAATATTTTACCGTTTTAGATTTAGGTTATAGCTTTACTTAGGTTAATTAGATCTTGAACAATGTCCAGTGAATGTGGTTGGGTGTCTGATATTCATAAGACCCATTGTTCAACTCAGTGTAATATTTTTGTATTTATGTTACTGTAATTTAATTTTGGATAAACCATACATTTTATTATTATAACTATTATTATTATTATTACTAATATTATTAACAATTTGGAAAGATTTTTAAGATTTGTGTCATGGCGTCATCATCGTCTTTATGGAAACTTCTTTTAGTAGTTGTTTGATTTCTCAGAAAATTTTATTCCTGGTGGAAACTGGTGCATAAAAAATTATTTTTACATGGTCGAACCTTGTCAGATTTAAGTGTCCAAAAATCTAAAAGTATAGGTTAGATCTTTGGAAAATAATAAAAAAAATAAATATCTGTGATAGCGAAATCGTGGACCACACAAATACATGCATAAAAATTAAGTTAGTTTATAACATAATAAACTCAAAAAAAATTAATACATTTTTTTTTCGGTTCAAGGCTAATTTTCTCGGTAAATTTAAAAATCGCGTTAATTAAAATACGATTACACACAATATTACGTGTTGTGATAAAAATCTGCTTTACGGCCGAGAAAAAACACCTATCTCATTTATTTCTTTATTAATATTCCTTTTCGGTGGAGGTAGAGAGAAAATAACTTAATTTTTAATAAACTGCTTTCATCTTCTTTGCACAATGTTCCACTTCGAAGATACTTTTCAAACCTTTTTTAGACTTGTATTCTACTAAACTGGGCATCGACTAGCTTTTTATTTTCAGGAGTACATTAACGCCTTAAAAATTAAAGATCTTAATTCATAATCTTAAAAAATAGACACATGGATTCTACTGTTTCCTATTCACTTTATAGCTGTAAATCAAATAACTATAGCCACAACTTTAATAAACTCTATTTTTAAGAGGAACATTTAGAAGGAAATGGTTTCTGCATTCCTTTGTTTGATTGTTTTAGATGCTTTCTTTTACAACTGTGATTCTTCTTCACTGCAAAGTGAATTATGCTGCTAATTTTATAGGCAGGAAACAGAATGTTTTAAAATGCCCGAAAACTGCCAAAACGTGTTTGAAATGTATAAATTACTCAGTTTTGGCTGGGGGCGAAATTAATTTTGTTACTTGGGAGATCTGAGTCCGCCGCGGACTGACATTTTTGACCCCAATATGAGTTGGGCTTCGCCGAAATCTTTCAGTGGATACCGACTCAACTAAAAGACGGCAAAGTTAGAATCCTTTTAGGGTGTCTTTTATTTCTTATTTGATGGTCGGTTTTAGGTACTATTTTTTATACGCATTCTTTGAAAAAAAATTGCTAACTTAATGGAAGTCCAATATTATATCACTCAAATTCTTTTTTTTTGTTTCAGCCAATGATTATTTTCAAATTGTATAAAATAATATCTATTGAAGCATATGTTTTAATTAAAGGCATGTATCCACACAAGATTCATATAGAAATCCCTTTAAAAATTCCTAGTGTTAATTTTTTTATTTATTTTCCATTTGGTCGAGAATGAATTGCATTGCATTTTTGCAGTAAATTGGCCGAGTTATGTTATTTGAAACTTCACTGCAAATAGTTTCGAAGCTAAATTAAAAATGTGTACTAATAAAATATTGAAAAGATTCCCCTTTGTTCAGGTTTTATAATTCAATATAATACAATTAATATTAAAAATTCGTTTTGCATTTATTGCGTAAAAAGTACACGTATTGTTAATATAAACATATCTAAATTTATAAATTCGATACAAGATATGAATTTGAAAATTTCTACATGTAAATTTAAAAAGATAATGAAAGAATGGCTCCTTCGATGCAGTACTGCCGGTTGCTGTGATCGTCTCCGCTCTTGACCAACGGTATCCGCCTGAATTGAAACAATAAATAATATTTTACCGTTCTGGATTTAGTTTATAGCTTTACTTAGGTTATTTAGATCTTGAACAATGTCCAGTCAGTGTGGTTGGGTGTCTGATATTCATAAGACCCATTGTTCATCTCAGCGTAATATTTTTACATTTATATGTATTTATGTTACTGTAATTTAATTTTGGTTAAACAATACTGTAATTTTATGTATTTGTCTTGTAATAAAACATAAAGATTATTTGGGCGAATTATGATTTATTTTATAGAACTTGTTTTCATTACACTACATAAAATTAACTGTCATCTCCGTGACGTATGTCACAACTCCTCATCCTTAAGGTAGGTTTATACTAATAAAGGTAAGTATACATATTAACTTTCACACTATCCTACATCCCCCTTTCTAGATAATCTCTACTCATTGATTCAGTTTTGGAGGTGGCGTAGATAATCTTCCTGAAGATGTCGTTTGGACTTTTTTAAATATTTTTTTCTCCAAATCTGAATCACTACTTGAATTGTTACTTATTTCTGATTCCCCATTACTACTTAAGTTTTCGTATTGTTCATTGTCACTATTCTCTTCTTCTTCTTCTGTGATATTTGCACTTTCTTCTAAACTTACTTCCCTTTCTGGTATTTCGATCTCACTTTCTGAATTCTGTCTCACATCACTATTTCTTGAGCTATTATCTAACTCTAAATAACACTTTACATCCTTCATTTCCTCCTTTCTTTGAGCAGATGAATAATGGTCTTCTTGCTTATTTAAAAAAATATTATTACCGTTTGGTTTAATAAACGTTCTATTTTGAATAAATATTGAACCATTGTTCATTTGCACTTTGTATGACCTGTCTCGTAACTTATACATAACAATACCTGGAAACCAATTTCATTTAGGCTTTATTTGTACATAAACTTTTTGATTATTATTAAGATCGCCTAAAATTTTAGCAGAATTTTTATTGTAAGACTTTTGTTGTTGAATTTGATTTTTCTTATTAAAATTTTTATTATATACATCAGCAATTTTGGGTTTTAATTGTTTTTTAGTTGAAAAGAGATTGTTTCTAATTTTTCTAAACATTAATATTTCTGCTGGTGAAATTTTTTGAAAAACTGGTGTAGATCTATAATGTAAAAGAACCATGTAAATGTCTTTTTTCTCATCAATGATTTTCTTAAACATTTTTTTCGCAGTTTGTATATGTCCTTCCACCATACCATTTGATTGCGCATATTTTGGAGAAGACATTATATGTTGAAATTCCCATTCTAAACTAAAATTTTTAAACTCTTGTGAGGAAAATTGTGGACCACCATCACTTACAACAATTAATGGTACTCCATGTCTGGCAAATATATTTTTAAGATGATTAATTATTGCATCACTTGTTAGATTTTTATTTAAGTCTGCTATTTCAATATATTTGGAAAAATAATCTTCTACTATAAGATATTGCTGACCCTTAATTTCGTACAAATCACATCCAACCTTATTCCATGGTAACTCTGGAATTTCATGTGACTTTAAAGGTTCTTTGTTTTGAGAATTAGCATATGTTAAACACTGATGGCATTGTGAAATTTTTTGTTTAATTTGATTTACCATATCTGGCCAAAACAAAGAATCTTTTGCTAACTTTATATACTTTTCAGAGCCTAAATGACTATAGTGAATGCTCTCAAGCATTTCTTCTTGCATACTTTTAGGTATTACCAAAGCATTTCCTTTAAAAAATAAATTATCATAAATTGTTAACTCCGATTTAAAAGGAGTAAAAATTTTTATATGTTCTTTAACTTTTTTATTATTGTTAGGCCACCCTGTTAAAATTTGGTTTTTGAGATCTATTAAAACTTTATCTTTATTTCTTTCATTTTTTATTTTTTCTATTTTTTTCAGGTGTTGCATTTAATTCTAATCTTACCATACATACTTGATTTTCTATTTCCTCATCTATTTGATCTACCTGACTATCTTTTAAATATGCACGAAACAATGCATCTGCTAACAATAAATCTTTACCTGGCTTGAACCTTAGTTCTATATCAAAATTGTAAAAGCATTCTCTGCAACCTTGCAGGACATTTATTTTGAGGTTTTTTAAATATAGATGTTAATGGCTGATGGTCAGTTTCCACTATCCACTATTACCCTTTTCCCAAAGATATACTGATAACACCTATTTACCCCAAAACACATAGCATATAGCTCTTTCTCTATCTGAGCATACCTAGTTTGTGTGTCTGTAAGTGTTTTTGAGGCAAACGCAAAAGGTATTTTATTTTGAAGCAAAACTGCTCCTACCCCTGACTTTGAACTATCAATTGAAATTACTGTCTCTTTATTAATATCAAAAAATTGTAAGACCGGATTTGTAGTTAAAATCATTTTAAGATTATTAAATGCTTTTTGTTGAGAAGACCCCCAAGAAAATAAAACATCTTTTTTTAGCAATGACCTTAAAGGTTCTGAATTGCTTGAAAACTTTGGAATAAATTTACTAACATACGTAAGCATACCTAATGCTCTTTGTACATCTTCTTTACTTGTTGTTGTAGTCAACTCTTTTATAGCTTGTAATTTTGATTGATCTAATGACACTCCGTTTTCAGAAATTTGGTGTCCCATATATTTTATATTTGACTTACCAAAATGACATTTATCTAAATTAAATTTTACATTATTTTTATTTGCTGTTTTTAACACTTTTTCTAATCTAAGGTCATGTTCTTTTTTATCTTTTCCATAAACTATCAGATCATCAATATAAATGCCTGTACCTTCACAATCCTTAAATATTTCCCTAAACTTTTTCTGAAATACTTCAGGGGCGGACTTAATTCTATATGGTAACCTATTAAATTTGTAAAGCCCAAATGAAGTGCTAAATGTACGCAGATTAGAACTTTCACTATCTAAAACAATTTGGTAAAAACCACATGTGGCATCTAACGTAGAAAAAACTTTTGCTCCTGGCATTTCTGCAGTAATTTCATCCAATGTTGGGATCAAACACTGTTCCCTCTCGATAGATTTATTTAAATCTTTAGAATCTAAACAAATTCTGAGGTCTCCGTTAGGTTTTCGAGCTAATACTAATGCATTTACCCACTCAGTCGCTCCATCCACTCTTTCAATTAATTTTTGTTTTTCTATCTCACTCAAACTCTCTTTTAATTTATTCCTTAAGGGTAGTGCAACCCTTCGAGTAGCATGAACAACGGGTTGTGCATTTTCTTTTAATTTTATCTTATACTTACCTGGTAAGCAACCTATACCTTCAAAATTTGTTTTAAATTTATTAATTAAGTCTTTATAGTTATTTTCACATTTTAAGGCCTACCTTTTTTATTATTCCTAAGTTAATACATGAGGATAAACCCAAAATTGCTTGTGTATTACATTCTACTATATAAAATTCCAATTTATATTTATTATTATTTTTGATGCAATTTAGCTCACACAAGCCTACTACTTTTAAACTATCCCCTGTATATCACCTTAACCTACAGGTTGTTGACTTAATAGGAATATTATATAAGTTTAATTTTTTCAAGTGGTCTATTGTTAAAACATTACACATTGCACCAGTATCAACCTTTAATTTAAATTTATTTTTATTTATAAATACTTCAGTGTACTATTCGTTTTCATTATTATTTGCCTGATATGTACATTTATTTAATTCATTTAATTCAATTGACCCTATATATAAAAATGACTCGGAATTATTTATTTCTCTTATGGAATTAATTTCATTTATCTTTTCATTTATTTCTTGTACAACTGTGGCTTTACACACTACAGAAAAATGATATTTCTTTTTACATTTTAAACAAAATTTTCCATATGCAGGGCAAGTATTTAAATTATGTGTTCTTCCACATTTTGTACAAGAAACAATCTTTTTACCTGTATTATTTTTGTTATTTACATATCTGGAGCTATTTTGACCTTTTTTCTGTTGCTGTCCTCTTCTATACTGAAGGGCATTGACCTCTGGAAACTCAAAATCATTTTCTACTTTTGTGTGCATTTACTTTACTGTTCCTTGCTAATATCTATTATTTTGCACTGTTCTACAGCTTGTTCCAGTGATAAGGTGTCGTCTTGCAGTAGCTTTTCCCTTAACTCACTGCTACGTACCCCACAAATGATCATGCACTTGATCAAACTTTCTTCGAGATTTTCGAACTTACATTTTAGAGCTTGCTCCTTCAAGGACACAATAAATTGTTCCAAAGACTGTCCCTGCTGCTGTCTTCTTGTAAAAAAGATGTATCTTTCATAGGACAGATTTACTTTTGGCTTAAAATGAGCCTCAAACTTATATAACAATGGCTGTAATTTATCTTTTTCTCCTTCCCCAAAAGAAAAAGTGCTGTATATTTTGAACCCTTCTTTACCCAAATAATGTAGTAGTTGAGCACATTGTACTTCTTCGCATTTTTTCACCACTTCGGAGGCTTTGAGGTAGTTTTCGAATCGGCTTCTCCAAAAGTGCCAGTTTTGGGCTATGTTGCCGTCCATACGCATGGGACTTATTCCACGATGATCCCCCATGGTTATCCTTTTAATTTCTTGTTTAAAGATTATTTTGTTACTAAAAAAAAACAACTTGTTAGTCATGCGGCTTCCTAACCTCAAATCTCAATATGTTTATTTTTGTACACAGGCTCCTGGCGTCCAGATTGATTTATTTTAATTTCACTACCGGCTGCGCCTTGTAATTTTATGTATTTGTCTTGTAATAAAACATAAAGACTATTTGGACGAATTATGATTTATTTTATAGAACTTGTTTTCATTACACTACATAAAATTAACTATCATCTCCGTGACGTATATCACAACTCCTCATCCTTAAGGTAGGTTTATACTAATAAAGGTAAGTATATATATATTAACTTTTACACTATCCTACAAATACATTTTATTATCATTATTAACAATTTGGAAAAACTGTTTTATCCGTCAAATTTATTTATTCGACGAGATTTTTATTAATAACGATTTCTATCATGACGTCATCATCGTCTTTATGGAAACGTCTTTTAGTAGTTGTTTGATTTCTCAAAAAATTTTATTCCTGGTGGAAACTGGTGCATAAAAAAAAACTTATTTTGACATGGTCGAACCTTGTCAGATTTAAGTGTCCAAAAAATCTAAAGGTATAGGTTAGATCTTTGGAAAATAATAAAAAAATAAATATCTGTGATAGCAAACTCGTGGACCACACAAATATATGCATAAAAATTAAGTTAGGTTATAACATAATAAACTCAAAAAGAATTAATAGTTTTTTTTTCGGTTGAAGGCTAATTTCCTCGGTAACCATTAGTTAAATTTAAAAATTGCCTTAAATAAAATACGTTTACATACAATATTACGTGTTGTGATAAAAATCTGCTTTACGGCCAAGAAAAAACACCTATCTCATTTATTTCTTTATTAATATTCCTTTTCGGTGCAGGTAGAGAGAAAGTAACTTAATTTTTAATAAACTGCTTTCATCTTCTTTGCACAATGTTCCACTTCCAAGATATTTTTCAAACCTTTTTAGACTTCTATTCTTGTAAACTGGGCATCGATTAGCTTCTTATTTTCAGGAGTACATACACGCCATAAAAATTAACCCCCGTATTCACTAAAAAGGTTTAAGAGTTAAATCAGGTCTAGTTGCCATGGTACTTAAAACTCTTAGTTCGCCAGTTATGTTTCGCTTATGTCGCTGCCATTTTGTAATTTTGACACTTAGAAAAATTATTTGTTCAAATGTTAAACATGTCATCTTAAATCCATAACTGTCAAGTTAGACCTGGTCTAAATTTAAACCTCTTTAGTGAATACGGGTGTGTATATCTTAATTCATAATCTCAAAAAATAGACAGATGGATTCTACTGTTTCCTGTTCACTTTATAGCTGCAAATCAAATAACTGAAGCTATAACTTTAATAAAGCCTATTTTAAGAGGAACATTCAGAAGAAAATGGTTTTGCATAACTTTGTTTTATTGTTTTAGATGCTTTCTTTTACAATTACGATTTTTCTTCACTGCAAAGTGAATTATGCTGTGGTTTTTGTAAGCAGGAAACATAATGTTTTAAAATGCCCGAAAACAGCCGAAACATGTTTGAAATGTATAAAAAATTACTCAATTTTCGTTGGGGACGAAATTAATTATTAAATACATTTTGTTACTTGGGAGATCGGACCCTAATATGAGTTGGGCTCCGCCGAAATCTTTCAATGGATACCGACTCTACTAAAAGACGGCGATGTTAGAATCCTTTTAAGGTGTCTTATTTTTTATTTGTTGGTCGGATTTAGGTACTATTTTTTATACGCATTCTTTGATAAAAAAATTGCTAACTTAATGGTCCAAATATATCACTCAAATTCTTTTTTTTTTGTTTCAGCCATGGATTATTTAAATTGTATAAAATAATATCTATTGAAACATATGTTTAATTTAAGCATATATACACACAAGATTATAATTCATATAGAAATCCCTTTAAAAATTCCTAGTGTTCATTTTTTTATTTATTTTCCATTTGGTCCAGAATGAATTGCCTTGCATTTTTGCAGTAAATTGGCGGAGTTATGTTATTTGAAACTTCACTACAAATAATTTCGAAAAATAGTTTCGAAGCTAAATTCAAAATGTGTACTAATAAAATATTGAAAGGATTCCACTTTGTTCGGGTTTATAATTCGATATAATATAATTAATATTAAAAATTCGCTTTGCAATTATTGCGTAAAATAGTATACATATTGTTAATATAAACACAACATTTCCATCAGGGTCTAACAATTGTATAAATTGTTAACAATTCAACGACTGGGTTTATGGCAAAATGTCAAGTATTGAATTTATTATCAGCTAGCGAAGAAAAAGCAATTGGGATACATTCAGTGTAGGTAATTACAATTTTCCAACAAGATTTTTTTGCTCGGAATATAATCATTACGAGTTAAACCCCGTCGAAGTTTGACGGCAACACTTGTTTTAAAATTACACCCAAAAGCTAAGATTAAGAGCAAAAAAATGCGTCACAGCGCAACGTTGCCAACTTATTTATTTTAAGGGTTATTTGCCTGTTAACTTTTGAGTCTCATGTCTTTCTTTAGCAGATTTAAAATTTACGCATGTAGTTTTAGAATGCACTCCTTCCAAAATAAAGTAATAAATATCAAAAATTCACAGTACAGGGATATTGATTAGAGTTTGACCACACCTCCATCTTTTTCATTTTTTAAGCTATGGAGCTCAGTCTTTTACCCAATTGTAGGAAATACAGCGTATTTTTATAAAAATGTTTTATGGGAATGTTATATAGGATGTCCGAAAAAGGTTGGCAAATCGATCTTACTTTTTTTAATAGACACTGTATATTTGCAGAAAGTTAAACAGCCCTTTAAAAGAAATTTTCAAAAATATATAATATGATGTATATATAGTATATAGTTTTTGATCTACCAGGGTATAACATGTTAAATATTGGTTATTTATTTAGTTTTAAAATAAAAGTATCGTAATTTTATTAAATTAATGAATTCTAGCTTTATTCTTAACTAACCCATAAGTATACCTGCAATACGAAAGTTTGGTCGACATACAAACAAAAGTATGCTTTATTGCCACAGGAAAGTTGTTACAATTTTATAGACAAAGCAAAATTTACCTCAATAGAAAAAAAAACAAAACAGTGAAACAACGAAATATTAATCAAAAGAAAAAGAATCATATTTTTCGATAGGTCAATGCAAGTACATAAACTGTAAATATAACATTCCTTATATTCGTAACATTGCCGTAAAGCGGTTAATGAATCCAGGCGACTTTAACAAAAGGAAATAAACAATACATATGCGAGGTGACATTGAAATTAAAATTACGCGACCTTAAACTCTATTTTGTTATCGTTATACAAGCAAAGTAAGTGAAGTTAAACGAAAAGTGTACTGAACTAATATAGTAATTAATGTGTACTAAAAAAAAGAAAATGTATAGCTTTAATCTAATACGTAACAAAAATAATTAATTTTAACGGACTATCAGACAGTTCATTACCATATAAAATGATTTTCAAATTCTATGCTAGCAGCTGGAACTTGACACCCAAAAAGATTTAAGTAAACAAGCAGATAAAGACATTTTAATGAGACTTATTCATTATACAAATCATTAACGCAGTAAAAAGGTATTTCAATGAGGTATGCTTTGGTTTTTTTTTGAAAGAGTGCAAACATAGGGATAGTTCTTAATTGTTCTGGATGATGATTGTAAAGTTTTATGGCGTTGTAAATAATTGAAGTTTTTATTAATTCTGTGAAAGGAATGGGAAGGTATATGTCAAGCCTAGAGTTTCTGGTAGTATATACGTGTTGTGGCCTTTCCGGAAATGTGTTTATATGTTTTCTCATCAAACAGACGGTTTTTAAAATAAATAATGAAGGAAGTGTTAATATTTTATGTTTTTTGAAATAGTAGTGGCAGTGCGCTCTATTATTTAGACCAAACAAATAGTGAATTGCTCTTTTGTGAAGCCTAAAAATACTAAGAAATTGCTCGGTGGTACAGCAGCCCCTAAAGGGAAGGCCATAGCGGAGATGGGAGTCGAACAGAGAGAAATAAGTAAGTCTGACCGAAGACACGTCCAGTTCTTTTAAAACTGATCGAATGGCAAAGCAGGCGGTAGAAAGTTTTTTAGTTAAGGTGTGATTATGCTTAGACCAATTTACGTTGTTATTTATATTCAAACCCAGGAATTTAACCGACTCAACGGATTTAATATTGTCGTTAAGTAGTTAAAGCGGTTGTAAAGTCCCCTTATAAGATAAGGCCACCGTTTTATCCACATTGGAGCAAAGCAGATCATAGCAAAGTCGTTGGAAATATTAGAATGTAAAGACGTTGTATCAATATCACTCCGTGTTATGCTTATATCGTCAGCAGAGAGAGAAATTTTTCCATTAATTCTTAGGTTGGTGATATCAATAATGTATAACAGAAACTGAATAAGTCCCAAGACCGAACCTTGAGTGACTCCACTTCAACGTAATCAATTTACAATCAAAATCAGAACCATTTGCCCTTACAAATTGTTGCCTATTCCCTAGATAAGATTTAAACCAATTTAAAGAAATACCACGGATTTCATAAAAATATAGCTTGCTTATCAAAATTTCATGTCTAACACAGCCAAAGGCTTCACATAGTCACAAAAAATTGAGGCGGTGGGGTGGTTGTTATTGAGGGATAAGTAGACGTTAATAGACAACGAGAATATGGCGTCACTTGTTGGGTAAAAATCCGAACTGATCCGGGGATATTATCTGATGTTTAAGGAGAAATGGCATAAGACGATTCTTCAGCAACCTTTCAGTGATTTTCGATAACACTGGTAGTAGAGCAATTGGGCGATAATTGCAAGAGTTAGTTTTTTCGCCCTCTTTATGAAGAGGAATAATTATAGCTGTTTTAAGGCGTTTAGAGAATATACCTTTTGTAAGGGATTCATTTATTAGTTTTGTAAGGGCCTCTATGGCTGGAAGCGGCAGATTCAGGAATATTTTAATTGATAGGCCATCAGTGCTACACGAAGATTTGCTTGTGATGTTATTCATTTCTTTCAATAGATCCGTGCAGCTAACAGGGCTTAAGAAAAGGCAGCGACGTTTTTTGATGGAGGGAGAAACGAAAGAGGGTCCAAACTTGGCGAGATACCAGAGGTATTTCTGAATCCCCTATTTATTAGTATTTTTATAATTGCTTCAAATGAAATGACGAATTCGTTATACCGTATAGTTAGAGTTGATGTTGGAAAAAATGGATGTCGGGAACCGTCAACTTCCATATTATTTTATTTTCATTAGTAACAGCTTGCCAAATGCCTTTCACAGAAGAAGAAAGACGCGGTATTTATTAAACTTTTATAAAAAATAATTATAGTAAACATTAAACGTCGTTACAATATACTAGGCGATATGGAGAAGATAGAATTATTCCTAGTTTGAACAATGTTTATAAACAAGTAAGGAACACACTATCGTTTAAGAGAAAGAAACAAGCAATAATTCGAACAATTGAATATTGTGCTACATTTTTACGGTAAGTTGTTTACATTTCTTTTTTTTAAACTCCCGATTTTTAGATAATCCGAGCACTTCGATACCCAAAGCTGCACAAGAAGTAGGAAAATCTTATTATAAGATACAAACTACATAGGCCAAATATAAATTTTACCCATAAAAAAATTTACTTGGCCAGTATTTAATAGAGGAAAATAAAAGAATTCGATTAAAAATTTAAATGTTATGGACCTTTTAGAACAAGAGAGGCTTTTATTTAACAACATTTTTTTGGGCTGATGAATCAGTGTTTTCAACTCCATTAAAATTTAATAGAAGAAATATTTGGGCGCAAGAAAAGTAAAAAGTTGTTCATCTGTAAATGTGTCGTGTGGAATTTTAAACGACAGGGTATAGGACCCATATGGTTCTTTGAATGCAGACTAATACTTCGAGTTAGTCCAAGATGTAGTTTAAAATTCGCCAGACGACAATAAAGTTTTATATCAACAAGATGGTGCTCTCTACTATAATATCAATCTTGTAACTCGATTTCTAAATAATAGATTACCTGTCTGGCTTGGAAGATTTGGGAGTATCAGATGGCCAACAGCCCAGATTTGATAGTTATGGATATAGGGGGTTTCCTCGAGGGTTTCCTCAAGGGGAAATTGGGTGATAAGCACCATAAAAAATAAGACCTTATAACATTAGACGTTACTTAACAGAAGAAATAAGAGCACTAAGCACAAATGACCAAGGTTACGTTTTGGCTGCAATCGAAAAACAAAAACGCAATTACGTTAAACGTATTGAATCAAATGGGGACCATGTAGAACGATTAGGAATATAACTATTATGTTGTTTTTCACTTTTGTGTATGTACTTGATAATAGTTTTTCTTTTGAGTGATCTTTCGTGTGTCCCATTTTACTTAAAATATCATAACTTATACCTCATACATAATATATTTTTATATACCTAGCATAATGTAACCGCGCTCGACGTTTGTTGTTTTTTTTTAATTATATCGTATAACGAATTCATCATTTCATTTGAAGCAATTATAAAAATAGTAATAAACGCGGGAATCACAGCTAACTTTCGTACTGCAGGTATACTTCAGGGCTAGTTAAAAATAAATCTGCGATTCATTAATTTAGTGTATTGAAAAATAATTACGATAGTTCTCTTTTAAAACTAAATAAATAATCATTATTTAACATTTTATACCCTGGTAGCTGCAAAACTATAAAAGATAAATCATATTATATATTTTTGAAAAGGTTTTTTCAAGGGCTTTTTATAAATATACAGCGTGTTCCATTAAAAAGGTAACATTGATTTGCAATAATTTTTTGGAACACTCTGTATCACATGTCGTAGATTTTTATAAAAATGCGCTGTTGTTCCTACAATTTGGCAAAAAATTCAGCTCTATAGCTTAAAATATAAAAAAGTTATAGCTGCTGTCAAATCTAATCATTATCCCTATACAAAAGCTTAACAATAATTTGTATATTACGACAGCTTTATGTTCGTCATATCAGCTAACATAAATCCAAGCTTAAACTAAGAGGTTTAAAAAATCTAGAGCAATACATACATATCCACACAAAGGTCTAGGATCATGATTGTTAAATATTAATAATTCCGGCAGATTATATCGCACACCACAAGTAACTACAATCTGTATATATACGTTTAAGATTGCATGCAGACTCTTTTCGCATATTTCGTCAAGGGAGGCCTCCGGGAAAACATAAAAAATATATTCTATTATCCTGCCAGAAAATACGTTTACGTTTGTACAACATGCACTTTTAGAGAGGGAGCAAATAAATTTTCCCATGTTGGCGACATGTAATTTTCCAGTCCCTTACATGTAAGTTTAATATAAGTATAGTTCATTTACCCATGATAAGACTGCTAGCTGTAGAATACTTGAACAAAAAATATGCTCCTTTTTATCGAATAAATAACAAATGCAAATATGTAACTCTAGGAAACTGCAAGGGTATTTTGTTAGCGAATTTATTTACCCGTGTTTTTTGCTGCATATATACGATATTTTAAACTGCTAGAACATATGCCTTTTGTGGTAAAATGTTAATTGATATTGATATATAACATTTAACTGTTTTATTGTTATAAATTTAATTGCTCTTTCCATTACCATGCCTTGCCAAAAATAGGATATTTTTTAAGAAGGCGTTATGATTTTACTTCTGCTAATCTGTATTATAGTATACATACACTGTGAGCCAAATTAAACGACGCCATTTTTTCTCTATTATAACATTTTTATTTTCTAATCGATTTTCACCATGATATATCATATATCATAGACCCATAACTTCTAAGAGAGGAACAACAATATTGTTTGAGAAAATTATACAGAACCGGACTTACACAATTAAAATCTCTGCAAAAAAAAACAAACTAAAAAATATCTGTTTTTATTTAATTATTAAAACATTTAAAAAAGTTAGATAAAAAAGGGCTGAATGTGCCCGACACCATTTGTGACAACTGCTTGAAGTCCTTTTCGTGATTGGTTAATAGCTTTATTAATATGTTATTGATTATATTCATTCCAACATTGCACTATTCTTTTTTTTTTAGTTCTCCAACACTGGTAATGTTAACATGTCTATAAACCATTGCTTACAGCGTTCCTTAAATTGAATAATGTACATTTAAATCGGGGGTGTTAGAAAGCCAAAAATCAGGCTTAATAAAATCGGGAAAATTTTCTTGTAGTAATCTTAATGTATGAGCGGAGGTGTGTACTCCATCCTGTTGAAATGTATACTCATCCGCAACCTGTTGAATTTCTGGCAGCATATTGCCTAAAATGTCTCTTTGGTACACTTTCGAATTTATTTTGCCCCAGATTAAAAAAAAAACAAAACTGAAACGGCCACATAAGTAAGTTTTTTGAAAAATGATCTTTAGGAATAAGGAGAGATTGTCTAGGTACATGTGATTTTCTTTGAGCTGTGGAATACACTCGGCTGTTTTGCGAATTTTTAGGAGGTCGCAAACTTTTCATCCGAGACCCATATTTTTGAAATGCTTTGTTTCTCTGGTCTTAAATCTTCTGAGTAGTTTTTCACACCTTTCTATTCATCTTCTCTTATTGAGATCGGTTAGTTTTTGCCAATAAACCTTTTTAAATCAGCGCATATTCAACTCTTTCTTTATTATTATTCTTTTTACTGATTTCGTCATCATTAGCCATTTCAAATATTTGTCTAACACAAGCAATATTCAAGAACTTTTCTTTCTGCCATGTCCTGGATTCATTTCTAGAGAACCACCGGTTTCTCATATATATTTTAAAAAATGATTAACATTGTTAATGTATTTTTGATTCAAGTTACACCAACGTCATAACAAGGATACAATGATTCCTGTCTGAAATATGTTCTGCAATGCCGCAGGTGCAATGATCCATTTTAGTTAAAGGACGATCGCGATTTCGCTCTTTTTAGATCTCATCAGGCCGCCATAGACTAGCGAACCTCATGTAGGGCAAAGGTATAAAATGGAATCACAGAAACAACTAATACGCTTGCTAATACCACGCCCGGCTTTCAATTACACTATTGATTCCTGACATTCGTTGGGACAAATAATTCAAATTCAAATTCATTATATTACAAAGTTCGATTACAATTTTTAGGTAATACAATTCACATATAGGTAAAACAGTTTATAATTGCAATTATTATTAATTCCCTTTCAAAAATATATATGAATTGGATGAGGAATTTTGCCTAATCTGTATAATAACAGGTTGCGTGCTACTTTTCCCCATCTTAAAGTAATAAAAAAAATGTTTTTAATATTCACCTACGTTTCGGCTCAAGGACACCACATATAGATCGCGCGGGCAGATGGGAGAGCGAAATGACAGACAGGGCAAAAAGTCAACATTTGCCTAATAGCTTATTAATATGAAATAATTTAGTTTATCTGATATAATACAAAAGGTAATGTTATATTATTTAAATCTGGATTTAAATGTAAAATCTAAAATAAATTGGAAAATGATGATGAATTTATTAAAATAAATGATTTTAGTTCTTTTTTAAATGATTTTTTACTTTCGATCGCATTTCTTATATGAATGGGTAAGATATTGTACATTTTTGGTATCAAATAAGTTAAAAATGTCTGACAGAGAGAATTATGTAACAGAGGTATTTCTAAATTATCTATGTGATTTGCTCTAGTAAGATGGTTATGTGCTACAGCTGGGAATAAATCCCTGATCTTTGAAAAATACGATAAACTGGAATACACATATAAATTCCTCAAATTAAACAATTCGCTGTTAGAATATAATTCAGATGTTGAATATAATCGCGGCCTGCGTAGTAATATTTTAAGCACAGTATTTTGGCAAGTTTGTAATATATGTAAAATACTATCATATGCCCCTCCCCAAATAACAATGCAGTATCTAAGTATAGATTCAATTAACGATTTATAGAATAAAATGAGTAGTTTCGTAGATAATATATCTCGTAGTTGGTATAGTTTATAATATGTCTTTCTAATTTTGCTGCATAGATATGGGATATGTTGATTCCATTTTAAGTGCTGATCAATCATAATTCCCAAATATTTCGTATGTTCCACTTTTGTAATGCTTAAGCAATTACAGTTTTGAACAAGATTCTGGCAATTTTGTAAATGCAGAAAAATTCGATTTTTAGTAGGTTGATCAGTCTTTGTTGCAGAAAAAGTAATAAAAGATGTCTTACTAAAGTTCAAGCTTAGAAGACTATTATTAAGCCAATTATGTATTGCCCTGAATCCATTTTGCGTCTCTTCAAAAACATTTTTCCAAGAGTCACTACTAAATAGTAATACGGTGTCGTCAGCATAAGATATTACGTTACAATTATTAACTGCAGATTTCATGTTGTTAATGTAAATTAGAAAAAGTATTGGGCCTAAAACTGTACCTTGGGGCACTCCAGTCGTAATTGTTTCATAGGCGCTAAACGAATTATTTATTTTTGTTTTTTGTTTTCTGTTTTGTAAATAATTAAGCAATAATTGCAGTGGACCGCCTCTTATTCCAATATCTTCTAATCTGTTAAATAATATCCCATGAGAAACCGTATCGAAAGCTTTTTTGAGGTCTAGGAATATTGCTAAATTTTTCTTTTTCTTTTGCATATTATTATATATGTCTTTTACAAAGTTAAAAACTGCATCCTCTGTATTTTTATTGTTTCTAAATCCATACTGCCTTATATAAATAAGATTATTTTTTTCTAGAAATTCTACTATACGTTTTTTAAGACATTTTTCAAATATTTTACTGAAGCAATTTATTACTGAGATTGGTCTGTAGTTTGTGAGCAAACCTGGGTCTCCGGCTTTAAACACAGGAGTAACAATAGAGACCTTCCAATCTTGTGGTATGACGCAAGATGAAAAACAAAGGTTAATTATATATTTAAGTGGATTCAAAATATTTAAATGAATATTTTTGATAAGTTCGGAAGTAATTTGGTCGTCTCCTGGACAGGAATTGTTTTTAAGTGAATGGATATGTTGAATTAGTTCATTTTTCATTACAGGTTGTAAGAAAAAGGATTCAGCTATTCTATTATTACTACGAAGATTTTCAATTTGTGGATTTTGTATTTCTTTTTGAATATCAGAGCCAATTGTAACAAAAAAGTTATTAAAAAGATTAGCCACACTTTCATCGTCTGTGACGAGTTTTTGCTCGTGTTCGATTTCAAATTTATTTTGTCTAATTTGTTTCTGAGTTCGTGTAGCTTCATTTATAATTTTCATATTTTTTGTAATTATTTTTGGATTCTGTTGGTTTGTTTTTGTAATATAAATTTTTTGCTAATTTTATTGTTTTATTTAGTGTATTTCTAAGGTGTTTATATTGATTAAACTGCTCTAATGTATAATTTTTATTGAGGGCTTTTTTCAATAAATCCCTTTTTTGTATAGATTTAATTATTCCCTCTGTAACCCAATGCTTTCTCTTTCTGTTTAAACTATTTAATTTTATACTCCGAGTTGATTGTTCAATACAGCTTTGAATTTTATTTATAAAAAGTTGATAAGCTTGATCTACGTTTTTAGTTTCTAATACATTCATCCAGGTTTCGGTCCCTAACAGGTTCCTAATTTTATTATAATCTGTAACTTTTTTAAACTTTCGTTCATCATGTTTTATTTTATTTACAAACATATTCTTCAAAGATAAGCCTATAATGTAATGGTCAGTTAAATTAGCATGTAAGATTAGTGGGGTTACGTTATCTTTTTGATCATTTAAATCTTTAGTTTTCATAAATAAATGGTCTATAATTGTGGATGATGTTTCTGTTTCTCTGGTAGGTTTATTAATAATTAATATAATATGAGTTTTGTGATAAAATATTTAAGTATTTATTAACTTCCTCCCCGTCTGACTTTAATAAATTTATGTTTATATCTCCTACAAAGATTTCCGTATCATTAGTTTTTATATTTAATAAATAGTTTTCAAGATCATCTAAAAATGTATTTATCTGGCTAGAAGGTGGTCTATAACAAGAAGTTAAACCCAAAGATGCGCCATTAAACTGCAGCATACAACGTACAATATTAATTTCACTGAATTTAA
Organism: Kuschelorhynchus macadamiae; assembly: GCA_030620095.1. NCBI lineage: Eukaryota > Metazoa > Arthropoda > Insecta > Coleoptera > Curculionidae > Kuschelorhynchus > Kuschelorhynchus macadamiae. Next base: position 390,823 of record JAUTXW010005372.1, read on the forward strand.
ATATTTTAGAGTTTATCTGATAAGTTTCCTTTATGTATACAATAAGCCCATCATTTTTATTGAAGTACGATTCATTATATATAGACTTAAATCCTTTTATATGAAAAGCGGAAACGTCTATTTTGAAAGTTTCTGAAAACACCATTATGTCAAGGTTGTTCAAATCAAACAAGTTTAAATAAATAAGTAATTGATCAAAATTTTTTTGGAGACTACGGATATTGAGATGTAATATATTAAATTTATTTTGACCTGAAAATATTGTTTTTACCTCGGTGCTGCTGTCCATCACTAACGTGTCCAACCCGCAGTACGCGTCCATCATATCGAAATACTCAAGCATTGCGTTTTCTAAGCCAAGACGTAAATTAAGAAAAATTATATCTAAATGTATGTATTTCAGATATTTATACCTATATCTAAACAAATATTAATTAATACGATATATATAACTAATAAAAATGTATTCAATGAAATGCGATTGCAAATGAAATTATTTTTATTGAGACTCCATAAGGCTAATTTTGTTTTTTACTGAAAAATATCTATATATATATTTTTTTAATACTAAATTACAAACGTAAAGCAATTTTCAAATATTCTACATTTATACTTAAAGTGCTTGTATGTTTAAATATCATTAATACTAGTAATTTTTTTAATATTGTTATCCAACTTAATGAAAACGTTACCATTACGCGTAAACGTGTTTTTATTATATTTCTTAAATGCCGCTTTATATAGTTCTAGTCTCTTTTTATTTAAGTCCTCAGAGATACCTATTTTTGTACCCTTGAGTTTATTTGTATTTTTTAACACAATAATTTTATTACGAAACTGTTCAAATTGCACAACTATTGGTCGCGGTTTACCCTTATTTTCTCCAATGCGGTAACATTTCACAATGTCTTGCTTGGTAATTTGCAATTTCATTTTTTCGGTGAACATTTTTATAATTTGATCGGGTAGGTTCTCGTTTCCACCTTCTTCCAAATTGTAAATACAAATATTGTTTACTTTTATCGTCTGCTGCATATTTTCAAGACGACCTTCTAGTTCACGAATGTGTTGTTCCTGAGTGTAAACAGTTTTTTCTATCTCTATGATTTTGGTATTGACCTTCGCAAAAAATTTCTGTACGAAATCATCGTCGCATAGAAGTTCTTTAAGTGCCTCTTTTATAACATTTTTCATATCAGCGTTTTTAGGTGGGGCCATAATTTATAGCTAGTAGGAACGCAAAATACACTAATTCACTATATGCGAAATTTCACAAATTAATTTGCACTTTAAGATGTAAATTTTTTGGTTTTTATACGGAGCTCTCTCTTTATACGTGTTACCGGTTTTGCTTTCTATACATAACTATACATAATGTTAATGTATTTTTGATTCACGTTGCATCAACGTCCCAACAAGCGTACAATGATTCATATCTGGAACACGGCCCGGAATGCCGCAGGCGCAATGATCCATTTCAGTCATACGACAATCGCGATTTCGCTCCTTTTAGAGCTCATCAGCTATGTTATATGTATTCATAAAAGGTTAACCCTCTATATGTAGTGGAATGATGTACGAAGGAATTTGTAAGTAAAGGGGAATTTACCGATTTTTTAAAATTCGTTTTAAATTTATTATTATTACCATTATTGAAATTGACAATCAATTTCTCAACAAATGTTGGGTTCCAAGTCCATCTCGAATGCATGCATCAAAAGAAGTGGGCTGGTTTCTATTAGTTCTATGTGTTGTCCTGTAAGAATTTTCTCATTGTGTTGGAAGTACTGACCAGGAATGCCTTCTGGATGTCGATGAAGGTGTTAGTATGCAGTCTTATTATTGTTAGGTTCTGTTCTAGTGTTTTTGGAACTAGTCCAGCTGATGATACGGTTATCGGTATCACATGAACCTTACACTTGTCTAATTCAAATTTCATATGAATATCCCTGGATATGTGTAAGTAATTTTCGTAAGATCGTCCAGTTGTTTTTGACTTCCGGCGTATAAGTTTGATATTGTCCATATGAAGGAGATGAGACACTATAGGTGTTTCTTGACGGCTTTTGTCTTAAAACCCGAGTTTGCTCTTTTTAGCATGAAGGATAGGTAGGGTATCCAATGCTAGGCAAAAATTATTACTATTATTGTTATTATTAAAATTATTAATTTTTCTTAACTTTATAGCCTATAAAAATAAATTATGCTATTTAATATTTTCCTGTATGGAAATAAAGTATTATTCCAGAAAATGAAATTATGCCGAATTTTTTAAACATTTTATTGCCACCATTTTGTACTGCCATATATGATTCGGAATAGAATTTTACCAATTTATCCATGTCTTCACTCTGGATATCTAATATGAACAAAAAGGACCCTTAAGATATTATTCTAATCATTGCGCTCAAAATGCGTTACCTGTGTAAATATAAGCTTCTTGGGGTTATTTTTATTAGATTGTATGAAACAAAACAACTTCCTGGGGATTTTTATTAGATATTGTATGAAACAAACCGGGGGTAAACCACAGCGGAAAATGTGTACACCATAATTCCACAAATTAGCCATAGCCTACCCCTGCTAATTGGACACAAAAATAGTTTTAGAAAACCTCGAATTTTGAGTTTGTTTTTCAAAATAACTACATACATGTATATATTTTTTTAAAGCCCACATTATTCCTAATAAACATAAGGAATAATATACAGGATGTCCCTTTGACTGAATTCCACGGATAAAAGGGACAGTTTTCGCCTTTTTCGTAAGTTATCAGATAGCTAGGATATGAGGGGTGCTTGAAAATACAACATTTTCAAAAACGACAGGGCGTTTTCTTTAAAACCAAAAGAACAACTTTAAAAAGTAGTATACTGCCTCAAAAACCGCAACTGTGCCGAAATTGGGATACCCTGTATAGCTAAATCAACTTTACAAAAATACTAAATTTAGGTCAATAAATTCTAGAAAATATCAGACACAACAAGCAGGTTCACTCTTGACGTTTTAAAATAACTATGGATACTTAAAAGTGAGCGCACTTACTGGATGTAAATTCTTAATTTGATGGCTCTTGACCTTTTTAAAATCCTGACTTAATTAACAGTAGGGCTAGAACGTAAAACAGAGGGGCGGTGTTTCTCAACCTTATTTTATGACTGAGACTAGAGAGAATTCATGTTTATATTAACGATCCTTTTTATTTCACTCTACGGAAGCAGATTTTTAGCTGCAAAACTGTGATCTTTCTCAATTTTTTTATTTTGTACCAGGTTAATAATAAAATTGTTCAGTTTAGTTATCTAGTTTTAAAGGACAACCCAAAGTTGTTTAGTTTATATTCGGCAAAGTAGTAGTTTGTGAAGCTAAAGGAAACATGTCCCTTTTAATAACGTATAAGATAATGAAATTATAAGATTATATTAATAATTTGATATTATATTAATAATTTGATAATATATGGAGACTTTGAACATCCGTGCAGCAGATTTGTTTGTAAATTTTAAACCGTCATGTGGTTTTTCCGAAGAACGCGTGTTCGACCAATTTTCTGTCACATTGTTTAAAGCTTTGCTCAATTCTGGTGGCGTTTTCCTGTAAGAAGCGCTTTCTTTACAAACTACAGCAGTCATTATCTTGACGTCATGGATGCATACTCCGATACAAAACTTAAAAATATAAATAATAGTTTTGAATAATGTTTACATCAAACACTTCAGATCAATACGTTGTATTATCGAAGAAAAGAAATCTCGCTTATACTCGTAGTGCACATAGAAAAATCAGAGCTATTGCTTTTGTTACATCGATCGATTGTCAAAGTGTAACGAAAATTACTCTTACCAATTTAAATTATTCTATATGAGTTATTTTTCAAAATTCTAATGATTAATTCTTTGGGTTATGGCACCACTGTACTGTGGAATCCGTAATACAGAACTTCACAAGTATATCATATATTTTGTGTACTTTAGACACGGCATAGTTCAGATGACGCGCATGCGCGCAGCGTAAGTTTGCAAATGTGCGTTGTCATGTGAACGGCAGCAAGTGAAGTCTGCCACAGAATTATTCCTTGATTTCTTGGGTGCAATAAAATTTACCTATTACCCTTAGCCGTAAAACCCTGTAGATACTGAATACAGGTCTTGATGTTAACTACAAATACTAATATAAAAATCTTTTTTATATTAGTATTTGAATATTTGTTGAACTTTATATTCAGTAAAATATGTGTTATTTTTTCAAAGAGCTGTGTTATCAAGTTTAAAAAAAGTGGCGCCCATGGACAAATGATGGTAATAATGCATCCAGAAGTGGTATTTAAAAAAAACGTTTCTCCCTTGATTACAAGAAAATTGTAAAAAACGTTTATTTATATCTTTTAAAGAAAAACTATTATTAAAATGAATGTTTTGGCCAAACGTGCATTTTATCTAAAGTTCCTTTATCGACGGTAAAAGATATCGTGACCAAAGCCATTACACCAAGGAAACAATTGCCCGACAACGGCAAATTTAGAAGTATTGAAGAAACTCATATTAGAAGTATTGAAGAAGCTCATAAAGAGTTATTTCCAAAAAATATTGTATTATAAACAAATGATTTCTACTATAGATTCTCTACAAAAGGTACTTACAGTAAACGAAATTAACATTTCATGTAGCAGAATAAGTCTTTGGAGAATTGTTAAAGCAATAGGTTTTAAATATCAGACCATAAATAAAAGGCAATGGAATCCCAGCGATTACAAGTATGGCGTCGTGACTTTTTAAATTCCATACAGCAATATAGGGCAGAAAATCGCCCAATCATATATCTTTACGAAACATGGTTTGATACTCATGATACCTCCAAAAAAGGATGGAACGATTCAACAAGTAAGTGTCAAACCAAAGCTCCCTGAGATAAAGGACAGACGATTACAATTTTGCATGCGGGTTCAGAAAATGGTTTTATTCCAAACTCTTTGTTATTATCTTCGAAGAACATAGCCAATTCATCTTTGGATTATCATCAAGATACAGATGCAAAATTATTTCAAGATTTCAAAAAATAGTATAATCGGGATGGACAACGCTAGCTACCACAGCCGCCAAATCAATAAATTGCCGAATTCAGACAATGCAAAATGAGAACTTCAAAGCTATATGATAAAAAATTATATTTATTTCGAAGAAACTTATACAAAAAAGATCTTTTAAATGCTTTCAAAGCATCTATATATTTAAACCGCTAAAGCAAAATGTTCAGCAACATTGTGAGAGAGTTGTACTGCATCGATGTATATGATATATGTTTTTGAAATAATCGTCTGGTGATCGAGACCTTGCAACAGTATTTTTTGTATTGTTAATTTATACAGAGTGTTTCAAAAAATCGGGTCACTGACAATCTTGCTAGATCCTCTAGTCTTACAGTTTTGCGTCTTCCTCCATATTATTGTATTTTTAATCTGATCGAACATATATAGCAAGAATTAAAAACCATTATTAAGAGAGAAAGCACTTCTCGCACACTAAGTACTTCTGTAATAGATTTAATTTAAAAATGTATAAATAATATTTCTGTACATAGCTGGAAAAATTCTGTTAGATATGTAATTAAGGTTGAAGACTCTTAAAATATAAATATTAGTGTTAAGCCCATAATAATTAGTTTAGGCATAGACGAAGGCGACGGTGATAGTGAAACGGAACTGAATATAAAGTAGGTTAGAGTCGGTTGTATAAAAAATAAGATGCATACTATATCATTAAAAGAAAAGTAGTAGTAGTTTTATTTTCGTTAAAAATATTTCTATTATTATGGGGACAAAATCCGTACCTGCACCCGTTTAAGAGGGTACTAAAGAATCTCGTGCCTACACATTAGGGGTTATTATTTTCACTCATTTCCTAAATCGCAGTACAGCTCCATATAAATTCCAGCAAATAAACTTTTGTAAACACCGAATTATGCATTTGGCAGTTTGCGAAACATTCGTTAAACTTAGATAAAGGAGGGACCCGATATTACAATCTCAAGTGTTCTTAAGTATCTCCACCTCTGCAGCGCGCTCCGAATCGACGGGACTTGGATTGATGAGATTTTGAAATATTGATATTAGCGCAGATATAATTAATTATTTAGTTTACTATTAATTTTAAAAATACGCGGAAACCTCGATCACACAGTGAAAACTCGGCCCCGTATTTTTGTCAAGAATGATTTCTTTCGTATAGATTTTTCAAGATATCGCGATGCGAACACAACTATCTTTGAAACACAATTAAAATTCAGCGCCAGTCGAACTGAGAAAAACGCATGTGTTTTAGGAGCCCGTAAGGCCCCATGGAAAATCTAATTTTCATAAATTTATGAAAAATATAATTTGTAGAGAAAAGATTGCCATTTTTTACTGAATGGTGCGTAGTTAAAAGCACTATGATGATGGGCTTAACTAGAAAATTTTAATTTGCGCCCTTACGGAGCCGACGATTTTTTGACGACAAACGGGGCTAGTAACTATAGGACACCGTCTACAAAAATCCATTGTGAAACCTTTTTGGCCCTAAAGTGCCTACGGGCTGAACGAAGTGCAATCTACTATGAGAACTTTCTGTGCCGATTACAGTCGATTCAATTGTCTGTAATAGATCAATATAGGCTGCTTCTGAAAGGCCAGCCATGATGTCCACTTCCAGAACTAATCCTACAGGATACCAATGAATAATAAAATTTAAAATATATTGGTTTATACAAAAGGACTTCACAAATCTTAGCAGCAAAAGATACGACCCCTGAAACATATCGTAAAGAATATATAAATTTAAAATATGATGGTATGATCGGAATACATTAGACACTGATATTGAAGAAAATTCAGATACAAATGAAATGAAAATTATTTTAGAATAAGGTATCTATTTGTTACCTTCGTCATAAAAATTATGTATTGGCTAGAAAATTGGTTGAAGCAATGAAGAGATAATATTTTTCGATTAAAACAAATTATTATTCCTTTCGATATTTTTGTCGAATAAAAGCTTATAGCAGTGACAGCGAAATTATCGTAAGCGCCAAAACGTTTCTTTATTTTTAACAAATGTTACTAAAAGGTTATGTATAATAGCCTAACAAATACCATATAACACAAATTTACCTTATAACTAGTTTATAAAAAAGATAACTAAAAAAACCTTCTCTGGTAAAATTTACTTTTTGTCGGTTACGATAAATTGGCGGGAAGTTAAAGTTCAGCGAGAGCTGCTTAAAAAGAGATGATTCCCAGATATAAATGTAAACGGAATTTTTGCAATTGACTGTCTAGTTATATTAAATTGTTAAATCTGAGCTTACATCCCTCTTCTTACTATTTATCCTGTATACCTTCAAAGCCTATTTGTTGGAGAAGTAGTGGCATTCTATATCCAGATTAGGATGCTACTTTAGGTCATTTTATTCATTTATTAGTATTTTTTTTATAAAAGTCTCTAATTAGGTTGGACAAGTAATAGAGGGAAATTAAAAGAGGTTTAAAAAATGTGAAATGTCAACTGGCACATATCGTTGTACAACTACTACAAAAAAAATGAATAAAAATACATTCAAGTGGTTATAAGTAAGATGTTAGGGGTTTGACTACAAATATTTTAACACATGACAGTATGATCATTTTAATTAAAAATGTCTTATATAACGTTGGGTTTTTTCCTTACCAATTTTGGGAAAAAAATGTTTTAAAGTTGTATTATTTTTATTACATTTTAAGCACGACATTAATACTTTTATTTATTTTATTATGCAAAATAATTAATTGTATAATTTTTAACAAAATTCCTCTAGTATTTTCTTACTAAAATATATCAATAATCTAAATTTAGAGAATAGGAAACGTATCTACCATTTTATTTTACCTTAAAAACACCTAATAAAATATGGCAACATGGCTGACGGTAGATAGCATGATTCAGTTAACATATAATAATCACAATACGCAAACGACATACGCAGCAAAATACCAAATGTAATTGTTTTATTTTCTTTTGTGCTAGTTTTTTGTCGAGTGAGAATTCCATACCTATTTAATATGTAGTGCGAATTTTAAAAAATGCATACAAATAATGAATATGCAAACATGTTTTTGGTATTTATGGAGAATGTATACAGAATGCGGGATATGCTCAGATTAAAAATTAATCTGAGGGGATACGGGAAGTGTAAACGTTCGCGATCGTAGACCTCGAAGACAAATAGCAGTAGTAGCACTTGAAATCGAGGAATATAGTTTAGCTAGTGTGCACTCAAACATTTCTCGACTAGTTGTATTTCAAAACGGTAGTCACTTTCAGCTTTTGGGTTTTTCAAATACATTTCCTACTGTGGGAATTACCTATCTAGTGCTATAAATTATAGCTTGGTAAGTTGACATTTTTTATTAATTTTTAGAAAGTAATACCAAAGTTTACTGAATAAAAATATAAGTTGCCGCACTGGGCAGTCGGCATTTTGAAAATCGCAGATAAAAGGCGAGCCGCCTAGTTTCAAACCCGATCGACACTGGCTCCTGTTACCGAGCTGATTAAAAGTACTACTCGGTACGAATTTTTATCTACCAGGGAATTTCAAAAGTCTAAATAATAACTTTAGACAAAAATTATTAAGTTGAATTTTGTCGTCGGACTAGTTTAATATTTTACAATTACAGTTTTAAATGTTATTTAAATATAGTGAATTTAAAATTAAATTCTTACCTGGTAGTCGAATTTAAGAATACAATATTTTTATTATATAAATAAAAAATCGGTAAATTTCCTTTACCCGGAACTTCCCTCGTATGATTTTTTTCCATTTGTTCGGAATAGTGAAGTGTGACTCAGTTTACTTCAGTACATAGTCACAGTATATAAGTGTTACATATACTTTGATTTTTATTGGGCGCCATTTTGTTTTCTGATATTGGATTTTTACGAATATTTTAACATTTTCTTTCTACCTATGCCACACTTAACTTTTGGGCATAATTTAAATAAATAGTTTTTACATTGACCCATACCGCCATTTTGTTACGTCATGTTGAATTCGTACCAGTTTATCACATTTGCACATTTAATTTTTCTGCAAAAGTGAAAGTCAATTGAACAATTTTTTTACGATGATTTTTTAAAACATTTATTTGGCCGCTATTTCGTTTCGCCATCTTAAATTGAAACCCATATTATCAGGCTTTACGTACTCCGTTGGTCCACAGATATTTCCTAACCCCTATTATACACCACTTTAACATAGCAACCAGAAGACCGTTAACGAAAACCATTAAGAAACTTAATATCTGGCAAATATCTGCGAACCAACGGAATAGGTAAAAACTGATAATATGGGTTTCATGCAGGATATAAAATCTATGTATATGTCCTAAGGATATAACAATAAAGTTACTAAACGTCGACAGTTCAAAAAAGTATTGTTTTTTTTTACTGGATCCCAACTCCAAATAATACACCACTCTAACATAACAATAAGAGGATCGTTAACGAAAATCATTTAGAAACTTAATATCTGGGAAATATCTGCAGACCAGCGTAACAGGTAAAGACAGATAATGTGGGTTTGATGCAGGATATAGAATTTATATCTGTATCCTGAGGATGCAACAATAAAATAGCAAAACGTTGACAATTTAAAAACGTCTGTTGTTTTTTACTGGATCCCAACCCCAAATAATACACCACTCTAACATAACAACAAGAGGGTCGTTAACGAAAATCCCATTTAGACACTTAATATCTGGGAAATATCTGCAGGCCAAGAGAGTTAGGTAGACTTGGGTTTCATGCAGGATATAGAATCTATATGTGTTCTGAGGATGCAACAATAAAGTTGGGAAACATCGACAATTTAAAAAAAGACTTGCTTTTTTTTACTGGATCTTAACCCCAAATAATACACCACTCTAACAATTATTTTTAACATATTACTAAGTCATCCTCATATAACCCTTAATTTTTGGAAAAAAATTTGGAGTCAATCGGGTAAGTAGTATTTTAGTAATAGACGGAACGACAGAATTGATAAAACATCTTTTTTACAACCATCTACAGAGCAATATCTAATAGGCATATCGGCTCATATTTGTCAAAGAAATAAAAATTTTTTTTGTCTCACTATATTGCACAATAGCAAACTGGCGCGATCACGTAGCCTGACCAACTGTGTATGTGCCGGAGACCCGAACGGTCCCCAGAATGTACCAGCCGGGGCGGGACGCGAGGAATAGGTAAATCGAGTCACGTGTTCAAGGGCTACACCTTATATTTTTTATTCAGTAAACTTTGTTAATACATTTAATTAGGGTTGTGCATGTAAATTTACAAATAAATAATCTCAGAAATTAATATTGCTTGGCTCTATATACCGGTTGTTTTTACTTTTTTTTATATATGCCAATATTGCGCTAAAAAACCACTAACCTTTTTATTAAACAATTAAATCATACATCCCAAAATAATAATCAAAGTGAATTAATTGAATCTGATCTGTTTCAAACCTACTTGTTCTTTTATGTTTCTTTGTTGACAAATGTTGCTATGTTGTCAAGAACTTTATTTAAACCTGCGCCAAAATAAAACATTTTAAACCATAATATCTGGAAAGCCATTCAGAATTTACCGATGCTATATAAGATAGCATACGTTAAAATATTTGTAGTCAATCATTTAACATCCTGTATATATACCATTTTAGTTGACAAATAAATTTTTCCATATTTTTTATTACGATTCAAAAAGGCTCAAACAATTGGAGTATTTAATATATGTTTTGAAGTTTAAAACACTGAGATCATGAGATCCTTATTCTAAAAATTGATTTGCAAAAATTATATTATATTTTTAAGCCAATAGGAAGCGTTTTGTTCTTTATATCTAGTATTGAAATTTATTTCTCTTTGTCCTGTATATAGGCTATTACATTAATTGCATGTTAAGCTATTAAATTATTTTTATTTTTTTTCTTTCTTTTAACATAGCAAATCATATTTGTACATTTTTGTACTTTTTTGGATATTTGCCAGATTATATGAGAACTGTGTACTCCTTGGGATGAGTTAAACACCCTATTTAAACAAATCATGGAGGAACAGCCAAAATTTACAATTAAAAATCCATTGAAACATAAAACTGGCACATTACTAAACAATAGTTTTTTAGCACATGTTTTCAAATATTCCAAATACTGTATATATTACCATTATAAATGATATACAGTATACAGTACAGCCTCTTTAATCCGGACATCCAGTAATCCGGACGAAGAGTTTCGCGACTTATAATCCGAACGCACCTCGTTGATCCGGACGCGGGTCGTGAACGAAGATACGCGAAAGCACAGTTTCAGATTCCTGGTTATTTTATTAAGTTGGTAAGTTTAATTATTGTAAAGAGCTTTCTAAATTAATCACATTATCTGGATACTATATTTATCCTGGCTTTTTCCGTATTTCTTATTAAGAATCTTCAATCATCAATTTTTAAAAATATTATGCCGAATGTTTTGTATCACCGCAAACAATACATACGAAAATAATACATAATTAAAGAATACATTTTAAAAAGTTGCTTTGATCCTGTGGATTGTTAGAGAGAAAGTTTTCTGTTAATTTTCTTGGTTGTTTTTCAATATAAAGGTATCAAAACCAATTTTTAAACATTTCTCATACCCTTAAAAGATAATACAAGAAAAAGCCTACTTATTTAAAGTTTTTTTTTTGTATCTCCTATAGCTAAAAATTTAACTAACAAAGTATATATGAAAACCATATACATAATTGCTTATAAATTTGTTAATAAAAAATTTGTATGTACGTACAATATATAAAGTTTTATTACTTTTGAGAAAACGAAAAATTAATATCCATTAATCCGGACAAACCACTAATCGGACAAAACCGTTGCATCTAATTGTCTGGATTAAAGATGTACTGTATTTATAAAGAAGCTTATAAACGCTGTGATACATCAAGGATAAATATTGTCGCTAAATGTGTGTAAAAACGAGAAGTATTTTGAGTTTAATGGGGAATATTTTAAATAAATAGACGGCTTAGCAATGCGAGACCGGGGCTGTTTGAAACGTGGGGCAGGTCTAACCGAGGAGCCACGTGTTTTGCCCCTCTTGTCCATGCCTCGAGCCGGCTCTGTAATCAGCTTGATCATTCTCAAGTTATCGTGTCCGCACGCCTTCTGCCATATCTATTCAGGTAAAAGTTAAAAATCTGCTTTATACAAGGGATGTTACAAATGTAATACCAAAGAAGTTCTTTGGTAATACTATTAAAGTCTATAGGTGATAAATACAATGATGCGCATAATATGACTGAACGGAATCTGCTATAGTTGAGTCTGTAAATCAGTCAAATTGCAGCTCCATTCACCACTCTGCAGCTAACTTTTTAAACTGAAAGGGTTCTTAAATATAAACTCTTAAATTTTATAGCACATTCTGCTCTAGCGTCTATAGTTACGCCAAATAAACCTAGAAAGCCTTCTTTTATTTATGTGGTTTTATTTACGTATCTTAAGGTTACAGAGGAGTAATATTTACGTAGGGTAAACCAGCAGTTATTTCGCAAGGAGTTTAGGATAATTTATTCATTTCGAGAATTTAAATATTTTTTCTTTAAAGTGTATATCACCATCAGTTTTAATTTGCATAAAAAATTAGTTTGGACAGTGAAAGTAATCATTTTCTGAAAATGTGCGTGATAAATCTCCTACAAATAAGATAAACATTTCATATCATCACGGGTCGTTACTGAGATACGGGGTGCCAAAATGCTAATATTTTTTTCATGAAGCTATGTTTGTTTTTCCGTGTTTCATTTAATCATTCCGAAATTTTCATTTCGACACGACGTCACCATTTTTATAATAGAGTCAAATTCCTTATTATCCTCTGTAACTTTTTGGTCTCTAGGGTATTTTTGATATTTTCCACCGTTTAGAATATATTTAGCAAAATTTCATTTATGCATACCTAATTTGAATGACACAATTTATCATATTTTCCAGGCAGGGCCTATTTTTGTTTACGATGGGTCCCAGGCCCCTACCCAATCAGGGCCACCTTACGAATTTTAATATTTTATTGCAAACTTTTTAGAAACCAACGTGAGAGATATAAATAGAAAATAAAATAACTAATATATAAATATCTAAAGGGGTCTATACACGGTCAAACAATTTGCCCAAAACTTTTGTTATACAACACCCTGTTGATACATTCAGGTAAATTTTAGCTTCCTCCTACACGGTGCAACAATTTGTACAACACACTATAGTGTATTGTACAGTGAAATTTCAGCCAAAATTCTGTATTATTAGTTGAAGATGACGTAATTTTAAAAACGTTTACATTTACAACAGAAAACAGGCAAAACCACTTGAAGTAAATGTCATACTGTTGCAGATAAACATTGCACCGAACGTTTCACTCTATTGCGCAAGGAAGAGTGTTGCACACATAAGTTCAAGCAGATTTGAATTCACACAAATTATGTTGCAACAGATCAAACATTGGCAAACACGAAAAACATGTTTGCAGAAGCCACTTCGTTACGCAAATTATTTGACCGTGAATAGGGCACTTTACACTTTAAAACTTAACCTAAAGCAGTCTAAACAAAAACAACATATATAAATTTATCAGAAAAAAAAATTAAGAGAGCCAGCCAGACTTGCTGAAATAAATAAAAATCAAAAGTAATTTTATTTATATAGACTATAAAAAATAATTCATATATTATTTTCCTCCATAAAAAAGTGTGTGTGTGATAATGGTTATGTTTGTAAATAAACTTTTATTTATTTATTTATTCCAGAAAATGAATTTTTACCGACTTTTTAAACATTTTGTTGGCACTGAAATCCCACCACTTCACCCGTGTTTTACACTTGAATGCTGTCCAAATCTACTGGATAAGTAGTTTTTTTATATTTAAATTTTTAACTTTTCATTAGACCGCCAATTTGTTACCCCATAATGGCATCGTACGAAAATTTTACCACTTTATCCCCATATCACACTTGATTTTTGTGCAAAATTTGAGGTCAATGAGATAATCGAAAAAAAGGGTATAAACAGATCGACAGAACCATTGACTGACAAATATGGGAGAACATGTGTATTGGGATCTAGTGTTCCTAAAACGCAAAAGGTCTGCAAATTTCGGGGAGTTATTTTTTGATCATTACAATACTTTCATCTCACGTGGTTAGTAAAAATGGGCGATATAAGTTATTTTTTAAATTTATATCATGCTTCTATTATAATAAAATTACATAACTTCCTTCCCTGTAAATGTAAACAGAAAAGTTTTATTACAACTTGAAGAAAATATCAAAAAAGCTGTTCTGTTGAAATTCAAATGCGTTAAGTGCGTTTAAACCGGCAAGCAAGTATATAAAATATTGATATACGAATTCTTTTAAAAATTACAAATTAGACAAACCACCTGTCTGTTTTCACTTTCTCCATGTTTTCCCCATTATATTAATATAATTTTTCCCTCAGACAAAAAAATAGTAATAAAAAATGAACCCGATAAATAACACATGCTCGATGTATCATCATTTGTCATTTTTATATGAAGGCAGGTATATGATGTTAACTCATTTGTACTCACAAGAAAATATTCGGCTTATTTTTCCCGATAACGTGATTATTCATCTGAAATGGGATATAAAAGCAAGAGAGCCGTAAACATAATTGTGTTATCTCAAGGATAGCACGTGCATTTGGACGAGAACTGTCCAGGACTAACAAAAGTAAACTTGAGTCTAAAATTAGATAATGGAAAGTGAATGTCTAATCAGGTGTGTACGTGTGTCTTTTGGCTTTTAGTTGAAATTATCGACTAAGAATGCAATCGAGAAATACATTTTTGGTGACCAATAGAGGGTATTCAATATTAGCCATGTTAGCAAGGCATAAAATAATTTATTTTTAAGTTATTACCAAACACATACATGGATTCTTAAAATGTGTTATCTGTATGTACGAGGGAAGTTGTGGGTAAAGACCAGTTAACCTATTCGTTTTATTTATATTTAATTTATTTTTATATTATTGTTTCATAACTTTATTTAGATAGTATATAAAGAAGTAAATTATGTTATTAATTAGTTTCCTCCATAAAAAGAAGGCTATATACCAGGAAATGGAATTTTACCGAATATTTAAACATTTTATCAGGCCGTAAAGGATTCGCACTAAAAAATTTTATCAGTTTATCCCTACTTCACACTTGATTTTTGTGTAAATGTCAAGCCATTTGTATAAGTAGTTTTTTGGTGCTGAATTTTTTTAGTTTCGTTAAACGGCCGTTTTGTTCCTTCATAATTTGTTTTTATGTATGAGCAAACCATGAAGGCGAAAGTAGTAAGTGAAGACAGCAAAAAGTTTATTGATGCGGGATTTAAAGACTTGCAGATTACGAGAATAATGGCTTCACACCACAATTTTACCAGTTTATCTCCATATCATACATGATTTTTGAGGAAATTTGACGTCTATTCGATAAGTAGTTTCTTAATAATGATTTTTTAAATATTTTGTGAGGCCCCCATTTTGTTTCGTCACATTGGATTTTTACCAACATATTACCATCCCATCCCCATTTGACCAAAATTTGAAGTCAGTCGGATAAGAAGTTTTTTTAGCTATGCCGCACAAAGCCTTTTTTCTAAAACGCGCGAAGATCTTGCGAAGGAAGTAACAAATCAGTAAATTTGCTTTGCCCGGAACTGCTCTGGTTATAAATCCTTCCTTTTATCACAGATAGTGAAATATGGCCTACTTAGTTCCTCACAGTCATTTAGTAATATACACATATACGAATTGTGTTACCTTTCATATTCTTGGAACACAATGTACTTACGTTTCCAAAATATTTAACGGACAAACCAAGCAACAAAAACGGATCATTAAAAAGGCGTAATTGTTACATATTCGTCATAATAATCAACTAAAAATATTACTATAAGACTACAGAGTGGTCCTTCTATCTTGCCTACATTTTTATTGAACATAACTTTTCATACTTTAACTTAGTGGTATGAACCAAAAGACAAATTGTAAGTTTACTCATCAATTTTGGTCGCCGTTAGATGATAGCTAAAATACACTTATCTAAAAAAAATTACGTAACATTTTTGAAATCAACACTTGATATAGTTCTTTCTCATCGGATTGCTATTCCTGACTTTCGTAATATAGCCTTCTCGTGTCCGAATAGAGACTGAAGTGTCGAAACTTCCTTTTATACCCCCATCCGAGGCCGAAGGTTATATCTGAGCGGGCGTTGGTCGTTATTTACATTTTCCGGATGGTGCTATTGTTGTTGCGCTAATTGCGCTAGATTTTTTGTGATTTCATCAATAGATATAAACCACAAAGACTCATTTGAAAAAATCAGACACATGAAACAATAAATGCCTTTGTTACTTCGCAACCGCATCTCCACGCACATAAATCGTACATATTTCTACGAAAATAACGATTTGCTTCTTTGTTTTTGTCTTTACCTGTTTGCTGAGTTTTAAATTTCCGCAAAGGTCGACTACTGAAAGTACCTGTTAATATCCTTTCCCCGGTCCTTGGTCGTTTGCTTGATATTTAAGTTTGAAACAGGCTTTCCAATTTCTTTAAATTCAATGCGGCATGCGTGATTAACAGCCCCAGCTGTTTTCAGAGACAAAATATTTTGCACAACAGACATATTTTTATTTTACTTTGAATAATAAAATAATCTAACGCTGTAACCTGTAACACTCGGTAACGTAAACAAAACAAAAGCAACATGCCATAAGATTACGTATTCCGAACTCCGAACTGAAAAATCGAATACGATCGATCCAGCCCGACCGACCGCGTCGTCGACTTCAATGCATCTTTTAAAAACAATTTTCACTCTTGCTCTTACTTAAAAAAGCCTATATTTATCTCTCTGTTTTCTTTGTCGTTAGATCTCCATAAGCCTTAAAACTATTGTGGACTATTTCTCAGCCTGACCCAGCCAGTCCCAGGCAGCATGCAGGAGCAGTAACGTCACGTCGCGGTCGTCTTGGACATATTAGTACGAGCGGCGATATAATGGCTAAGAATTTAGTTATAATATTAGGGAATGGGCGCCGGCCGGCGCGGCGGGTGAATTGGATTCGATACTTGGTTGAAAATAAATAGAAAATTGCAATAAGCTGAAATATGTTTGAATTATGAATCAAATCATTTTAGTAGGTCATTGACCAAATGACCCTTAGGAGAAGCCGCCACTGGTTTTAAGGATTCGTCCCTTTTATTCTAATCACCTTGTTTTTCAATCTCTATCTTCTCTGATTATTCTGGTCTTATAATGTTCTGTATTGGCAATTTCCCTACACCTATCAAAATTTATTTAGTGGCCGGTTTCAAGATGATGTAGGAATAGATCTGAGGCTGTTTGTTTATTTTTGATGCTAAGTTTATGCTCTCCCACTCTTGCTGATATTCGCCTGTTAGTTTGCCCCACGCCCATCTTCTTATAATCCGGACACGGAATTCTGTATAATCCGTGATTTTCCAATTTGATTTTATCCTTTGGGTTGCCAAGTAGTTTACCTATAGTTGTCTGTGGCTTGTATATTATTTGTAAGTCGTGTTTTCTAAGAATTCTTCCGATTCTGTCTGTTGTGCCTTTTACATATGTTAAGACTACTTGTTGCTTTCCCGGTTCATAATTTTTGTTGTTCGTTGTTCGGTAACCCTGTGCATTAATAGTCTTCTCTATGGTGCGATTTGTGTAGCCATTTTTCTTTAAAGCACTAGATATTATATTAAGTTCGTTTTATCTCGTCTGTGTTTCAATTATTCGCACGGATTTAGATATTAGGGTATTGGCCACAGCTTGAATTTCTGCTGGGTGATGATGTGATCTTACATTTAAATATCTGTCTGTATGTTTTGGTTTTCTATACACGGTGTATTCGAAATGTCCGTTATGCAATTTTGTGGCCAGAACATCTAAAAATTGGAAGTTCGTTGTTTTCCTCTAGGTCTAGAGTAAATTGTATTCTGGGGTGCATTGAATTTACGTTTTTCGAGCTCTGTATGACCATGTTGCCATATAATAAAAATGTCATCCACCTAACAAATCCATAACTTGGGCTTCAAACTGGCTTTCTCAAGAGCTTCTTTCTCGAATATCATAAATATATCATAAATAAATTTGCGACTACTGGTGATAGTGAGGACTCCATTGAAGCACCATCTATTTGCTTATACATTTGCCCGTTGAATGAAAAATAATTATTTTTAAGGCAATGCACCGAGAGTTGTATTATATGTGCCCAGAAATCCTAGTTTATAGCATTTCTGTCCAGTGCTTCGTCGATGGGAATACTGGGGTACAACGACTTGACATCTAGGCTTGCTATGATATCGTCTTTTACAAGAACGATGTCTCGTTTAATTCGAGTGAAATGCTCTGAGTTTTTTAAAAATGAATCAGCCTTTTCAGCCTGGTTGCATAATTTCAACAATATATTATGGTATTTTTTGTTGTATTTCGGGGTTTGTTGGTGAACTATGCATTTTATTTTTAGTGGTTCTTTCTAGGTACGTAGTCGGGTACCTTGGAACAGGCTTATAACAATTGTCTTGTAGGATATACTGCATTTTTTGTATTTTTTGTATGCAGTTCTGGGTATTTATAACTGCGATCTTTTATCTTCTCGAATGTCTTTATTTTGTCGAAGGTTTGTTAGGGCCCTTTGTTCAGTGGCATTTGGCTTTGGTGGTTTACTTAATCTTCAAATTCTTGCCACTTCTTGTCGAATTTCCTTTGCTTTCTTTTCTTCAGAGCACAGCTTCCACTTCAGCTATTATTTCTTCTTTAGGGATTACTTAGTACGGATGTTTCACTTTCTGACAGATTATAGGATGATATATTGCGCACTAATTTAGCGACATCTACTGATGAGGCTTACGGCTGACTCGAGACTTTCTTAGATGATCGTCATATTTTTTCGACAGTTTGTTGGTCATAATATTCTTATTTGATTCTGTTCGCCAAAAACCAATGTTTTTATGCGATTCCACAATAAAGGGTGAATACTGTTACTTAGTTTAAGGCGTAACTTTAAAAGTTCTTGCTCCGTCTCGGTTAGTTGTTATATATATATATATATATTGCGTTATTCAATAACTTTACTAGAATGTCAAACAACGATTTTAAGATTTCTTGGGACATGAGAGAGTCCATAGTAGGTAGTACTAGATTATAAGTAACATTGCGGTTTCCTGCATCAGGGGATTCTTATTACAGTTTAATGTATACATTTAAGATATCCATATCATCAATAACTTCTATTGTCGCAGAAGTTTGTAAAGCTCTAGTTTTTGCTAGTAAGACCGTTATTTAATAATAATTAATAACATTTATTTTTAACTTATTACATAGTTTTGTTAACTGACATCATTTTTTGTGTATTACTCAAAAATTCGGTCAAAAAAGTAACATTAGAAATATCTGACCCTTGAGATAAATCTGAAGAAACAAGCACAGTTGTATTTGGTTGTGAAGAGATTACTTAACTGTTTGGAGAAAAGAAACCGTAGTCAGGTAGTAGAGTACCTTAACGAGATACTGAACGCAAGGAGGATGGTGCAGATGCGGAAAATTTCAATCTGTAAACTGTACGATTCCATCTTAACACAAGATGTTATCAGTGCGATGATTTCCTATAAGTTGTAATCACTTGCTCCGGAGGTTTCGTAGTCTACTACTAATATACCTACTACTTGCATTCGCAAGTAGTACAACAGTAGCAGCTTTCTTATCTACATTTGCACATGTTGGATTTCAAGGAAGAATATCAGATGGCGGCGTATCTCTGCGAACGTCAGTTTGTAATGCATTTAATAAAGGTGCGATACATTTACTTGAACGCGGAGCACGAATTCTTTAATGCCATATGTGCTAGTGGCAGATGACGCATTTTCAATAGCAAAATACATTCTGAAACCATGGATTACTAAAAAAGTCTCCAAGAGAGATTTTAATTACCGGTTACCTCGAACTCGACGTATAATGGAAAATGTATTTGGTTTATTAGCTGCAGAGTTTCTCGTAAACCTCTGGTAGTCCAAATCGGTACAGCGAAAGACATTGTACTTGCTTGCATATACCTGTATAACCTTTTAAGAAGGAACTCTGCTTCTACACAGCTATATATGTTAACGGAAATATTTGATTTCCAAAATATCGAAAATTCCTGAATTTTAAATTTAAGAAGCTTACCACGAAAACCTAGTACTGACATTAAGTTAATTCGGGATAATTTTGCAAGCTATTTTATGTCAAGTGGGGGAATCGTGCTTTATACTTATTCTAATTATTGGTATAACTTTAATACTATGTTAAACATATATATAGACAATTTTCTAAACTAAAAATATTTATTAATTTTCATTTTCTGTTTCGACATTATTTAATTCAGTAGCTGCATGGATCTCCAACTAATGTAAACAAAAGATGTCTATATACAAACCATGAGCAAGTATAAATATCTTCATTTCCAGATCCCGTTATTTTTTTGTAACTTTAAGGTGTTCTCTATGAAAATAAGACCTTAAAGTTTTAATTGTATTCAGAATAGTTTAGTGCCAATTGAATATTTTTTAGTTCTTTTATTTATTTATATAATCTCTATCAGATGAACATTACAATAAACGCTAGACACTGCTCCTGGATTTAAAACTTTTTCACTATATAAAACGCAAAATAACCAGTGATAAAGACCTGTTACACGAATGCGGCAAGTAGATTCTCATCATCAACGGGAAGCACATGTGCCTAGTTGCGACCAATATTGTGCCTTTATTTGCATCATGCTTTTTACCATGCCTCTAGTAACATGAAAAGATGCAGCCTCTAAATGTCTCTTATAGTGCGTTTGTGTGTGCGAAATTCTTAGATATTATTATAGATAAGCAGTGGCTGCTCATGGGTAAAAAATAGGGGAAGTGTTAGTTAGAGAAAAGTAGGACAGGCAAGGTCTAAAATGGGCACCGCATGCAAAACATTTTTTGCAAATATCCACTGCTACACAGCCACTTAAATTCAGAAAAACAAGAATTTTTGAAATGAATATTGTAGGATTTACCAGAATTTTTAATGTCTTTTTTGAGCACTAATTGTCAGCACACTTGTTTGTCGACCTGTATTTAAAAGGTCCTTTTTGTCATCTTCTTTCCGACAAAAAAATGGAGTTTTTAACAAACTACAAACAATCTCACTAACGGGCCCAAACGAATTCATTTTCAACCACACACACGCGCAACTCCTCCAAAGGATACAATAAAAAACCGCCGATAAAATACTGAATAAAGCGCGATCGTCGCGATCTACTTTAGGTACAATACGAATGGAAGCGTTAAACTACGGCTCTTCCCTAGAGGCGCGGTCTTCGTACATGCGATATTCTCGTTGCCATAGCAACGCATTATTTTCAGGTATTGTTTTCGTTCCTCGATGGAAGATTTTTACCGAGCTCGCAAGTGGCTCTTCCGTTGGAGGATCGACACAAACGAGTTTGCTGCCGGTGCGGTGGGCGCACATACGGGTTTGCTTAATACGCGCAAGTATATCATTTCGTTTTATGTTTGCCTCTAGGTTTCTGAGGAGCGGCCAGCGGCAATACTACGATTGCATTAAATTTAACATTGCATTTATTAATTATTTGTAATGAAATGAATTAGATTTAATATTGAAAATTAGTATATTGTACTGATTTTTAAAGTGTGTTAAAAAATAATTTGCCCGGTTTTTTTTGGGGAAGAGGCACTTCCCCTACTTCCTCTGAATATGTCTCTTGTTTACTTATGGTTTTTCAATATTTATAAATAAATCAGATCATGTTACAACTGTTAATTAGCTTAATTCGGTAGGAGGTCTTATTTTGATAACTATCTGAGGTGTATATCGCATTATATCAACAGGAGCTTATGCGGATTTAACCAATATTCCCGGAATTCATCACTTGATATTCGAAAGTTTTAATGATGTCGAATACATGGCAGGGAGAATTATCAATAGATGTAATATAGTTACATATATTAGATACATTTTTAAATTCTAAATAAATACATTTGAATTCTTTATTAGAATCCCAGTTACTTTTATATTTAACAGTTTTTTATTCGGGGATATAAAGCATCTCTTTTACAATTATTGCATTCAAACGTACCTAATTTCTCTCAGATGTCAAATTATGTGAGAACGTTTTATAAATGTAGTGACATTTATTACAATATATTCAAAATTTGGTTGTTCTCGTTGGAAATTTAATAACTAAAATATAAGATTTATCATTTAAAAGCAACAAAAGGAAACGCAAATAAAGGAGTGTGATCTTGAGCTGAACAGAAGTATTTTACTTTCCATCGCGCTCTGTTTTGTCACATTTGCATTTTATTTCGTATAAATTCAAATTGAAAACAATTTCCCCATCGGATTTTATCCCCTGTTATTAGTTGTGATTTATAGTACTTCTCGTTTAATTGGAAAATTTATTATAAAACGCACAAAAGCTGCAAAAGATTCATACAAATTTAATCTCTATTGTTTATAAAAACGATATATTTCGAAGGGTTCATTTAACAAAAAACATACCCATTAAACGTATTGCGCCAAAATAGTTTTCAAAACTAAACTATAAATAAAGCGCTACCGCACATGAGGTCAAGTTAAGCCCATTTAGACTACCATGACATGTTCACGCTTTTTTTTTGTATAAAACGCTGCAAAAAATTTAAAATATTGCCGGCTAATTTTGTCGAAAAATTTAGGGAAAACCTGAACTAAATTAACCATAAAATAAATCATTTTGATTTTTCTGCATGAAGGTATCTACATCTACTATGAAGTACAGGATGTCACCTGAGAGAGGCCCAACTATTACAATAAAAAACAATTATAAATCAAATAAATAAACATATGGGAAAATAACAGTTTTTGAAAATTTGAGCAATGTATTTTTTAGTGACATTTTGTACACTAAGGTGCATAAAAAACGAAAAATTTGAAAGTTACGTGCTTCTGGAAAAAAATTAAATTTCAACATTCTCTAAAAGAATTAGGATATTAAATTGCGTTTTTGACATTATCTAGCACTAAGTATAGTTTTTGTGGTATAGAGAGCGTAAATGCAAAGTTCTACAACATATTTGTTATACAGAGTTTTATGTAAGAACTTTTCATTTTATTATAATTTTCTTAAATGATAAATTTTACAAAATGAGAAATTTTATTATTATTTTTGCATGAAATAAAAATTAAAGCGTGGAACTACTAAGGGCAGTACTTACCATTTTCTTAATTTTGGGATATTAGGAAAGCAATATTATTAGTTATTTTTATTTTGCAACTGCTATACAATAATTGTTAATAAACGGAAATTACAATAACATTTTTACTAAGTAAGCAAAAACACTGGTTTATAATATCTACTTAATTTATTTTACAAAAAACACATGATAATTGTTTCGCCAACATTGTGGCTTCAAGTCACAGATTTTTTATTTACTAAGTTAAAACGTATTTCCATCAAGTCAGCTACTAAAATTTATTGTGAACATAACAAATAAAATCGGTAAATTTTCTTTACCCGGAACTTCCCTCGTTATGATTTTTTTTTCCATTTGTTAGGAATAGTGGAGGGTGACCCAATTTAGTTCAGTACATAGTCACATTATATATGTGTTACATACACTGTCTTTTCATATATTTTTATTGGGAGCCATTTTGTTCTATCATATTGGATTCCTACCAATATTTTACGAGTTTCTTTCTACCTATGCCGCACCTAATTTTTGCGCATGATTTAAAACAACTTCAATAAGTAGTTTTTACATTGACCATACCGCCATTTTGTTACGTCATGTTGAATACGTACCAGTTTAGGCCATTTTCATTTAATTTTTCTGCAGAATTTAAAGTTAAAGTGATTTTTTCAA
The DNA here is from genome assembly GCA_030620095.1 of Kuschelorhynchus macadamiae. Classification (NCBI taxonomy): domain Eukaryota; kingdom Metazoa; phylum Arthropoda; class Insecta; order Coleoptera; family Curculionidae; genus Kuschelorhynchus; species Kuschelorhynchus macadamiae. Next base: position 414,853 of record JAUTXW010005372.1, read on the forward strand.
AATTTTATTTGGCAGCCATTTTGTTTCGCCATCTTAAATTCGTACTATAACTTTGCCAATTTTTCTCTATATCACACTTAATTCTTGCACAAAAATTGAAATTAATTTAATAAGTACTTACTATTTTCAGGCTGATTTTTTAAATATTTTATTAAGCCGCTATTTTGTTTTGCTGTCTTTTCATTCATTTCAAAATGTTACTAGTGCATTTATATGTAACACTTGATTTTTAGGCAAAATTTGAGCTCAATTGAATAATTATTTCTTTTAGTAATATTTTTTTTAACGTTGTTCCGCCATATTGGATTTTTACCAAAATATTACCAGGTCATCCCCATATGACCCTTAATTTTTTACTAAAATTTGAAGTCTATCTGGTAAGTAGTTTTTAAGCTCTGCCGTGATCGGACAGACAGACAGACAGACCGACAGACGGAGCGACGGGATTGATAAAACATATTTTTTTGTCATCTAGATGATAAGGTGATTGTTTTCACGATTACAAACTTTTTATTTGGCCTCTATTTTGTTTCGCCATCTTGATTTAGTAACACAGTTTTACTACTTGATCCCGTACGACAATTAGTTATGGCACACAATTTGATATGACTCCATTAAGCACTTTTTTCAGGTTGCATTTTTAAATATTTTATTATAACGCCATCTTGGATTCGTACCAAAATTGTACCAGTTGATTTCAACAAAATGTTTGGTGTTTGTGCAAAATTTGAAATAAATTGGATAAGTAGTTTTTTAATACTAGTTTTTTTAACATTTCATTATCCCGCCATTTTGTTTCGCCATGTTGTATGTTTACCAAAATGTTATAATGTCATCCCCATATGACCCTTAATTTGTGACCAAAATTTGAAGACATTTGGGTACGTAGTTTTTTAGCTATGCCGCGAACAGGCATCTAGGAACCCTGAAACGTGAAGGTCTTAAAAAATCTCGGAGGGTGATATCTATAACAAGATAAGCAATGACGGAAAGGGCATAAGTGCCATAATAGTTAATTTAATTTTTAATCATAATTTTAATAAAATGTTATAAGTGGCAAATGGTAAATTGCCTTTAATTATTAGTTGAAACTGCCTTACTAAGCATCTAAACTAAGGTTCAAAAGTTCTCTCTAAAGAGACATATGGTCTTCACATTTAAGATAGTGTACCATAGAGGATAATGATTTCTTATTGTTGAAAGAGCAATTCTGAAAATCTGAAGTTCTGTAGATGTAAAGTGAAATAAGGTTTGTCCTTTTTTATACAACTTTATTTTCTCTCTACTCTTCTAGATTAGAATATGTGTCTTTGATCATAAGAACTACTGGTTTCGTATTATCATATTTAACTTCTACAGCTTTACTGATTTTTAAATTTTTGGTGTCGAGAAACGTATCTGCAGTATTTTTAAGTCCCAAAACCGTCACTTTCCCATGTCAACTACGTCAAAAGGAGGGTTGTATTTCGCAAATTTAACTACTTCAAGCAAGTCGTTTGGGACAATAGATCTCATCAGTCTCTTTATTTTTTTCTGTTAGAGCGAAATCTCTATCGCTTGACATAAAGCTGAAACCACTAACCAAGAAATTATACTCGATAGTCTCAAAAACTCCATGCATTCTTGTTCTGTCCGGCGCAATTGTGGTTTCGGAGTAATAAATGTCTTTTATGGGTAATTTCAGAATTTAAAATTTTTGACAATGAAGATGCTACTTCATTGCGTCGACGGCCACGTACTCCTTTATGCCACATGCACATGTAAGCATGATAAGTGTCAAAAATGCAGGTTTTAGGAACTTTGATTCGGGTAAAACATATCTGAGTGGGTAAGGGTCGGAACAAACATAATATGTTGCAAATCAAAAGATATGTAGAAAGTTTCACTGCCTGGTAACTGTCTATCTGTCTAAGTTATCTATTTTTTCTATCATATATTGTAAATAATTTTCTACCTTTCGATAGTGAAGTTCGCGATGACTTTTTGCTGCGGCACTAAAACGATGATTAAGTTTTGACTTACATTCTAACTTGTAGCAAGTATGACAGGTGTGTACTCTAGGACACTGAGAACTTACTTTTGGGAATCCCTTATTTTTCATTAATGCTTTACAAAGTATATGAGTATTCAAATCTGGACTGCAATACATTTTGCTGGCTTATTATTAGTACGTTTGACATTAAGTGTAACCTCGCCCACTTTTTCTTGTTAACAAGGCCAACAACTCTGTTTTTGAAACATGCTTAAAATAGTCATAATATTTAACACCGTCACAATGTCCTTCTTTATATAGAACTATGTAAGAAATGGAAACTTTTTTTAACTGTCAGCTAAATTTTCGTACCTTTCATGCCGGTGTATTTTAATTGGGACCACATTAATTAACTTCATTAAATAAGTGCCTTCCCTTTTGCAATCTTCCGCATATAATTTTTGAAAAAGTTGAAGCCCCCTACCTACATAATTTTTTGCAGTCAAAATAGCCATTCACGTTACTTAGGAGCAAAAATCAGAATTCAAGACTTCTATAAGCTACACACTTTTCGACCACACTGTGTAAATCCAAAAATCAGAGGTTATTATTAAGGACTTTACATGACCGTTATCAAGCCTCGACGAGTATTGGATAAGGTCTCTAGAGGAAGACCATCGCGAAGTTAACAAAAACAAAGGCATTTAAAATAATTATTTACAAATACTTTTTCTTAATCTAGAAGTGCTTACCTCTTGATTTTCCGAACTTCTTGCAGCTATCCGAACCTAGTTTCTTGTTTTAGCTTTTTCGACATTTATGTTTTTTTTTTGATTTTCTATTAATCTGCCGACAATATTTTCAGCTTGAAAAAATTGCGTCGAAACGTCACAACAATCAGACAACGCAATTTATTACCTTTCTAAACCAAAGTATCCTAGAAATAACGTACTACGCCATGTAATATTTCACTTTTAAACCCAAAATATATCCGATGTCACTTATGATCTTTGTAGGGTCATTGGCCACAACATATAGAACACTTTTTCAAAAATATTCATAAATGTGGTTTTTTGACACTTAGTTCCTTTGGTACTTCCACGCTTCAATTATTTCTTACCTCAACTATGATCAAGAGTAATGCTCCTTAATGTTTTAACATGGGTATTGTACGTAGATGCTTATCAAAAGTTGAACGCTACTATTGTGTTATAAAAAATGTTTTGGGTATTTTTTACTCTACACTGATTATCATGTTACTTCAAACTCCAAAACATTAGGATTCATTAATTTATCATGTCAGTTCAAGTAATAATAGATCTTTTCTCCGAAATGGTTTTTTAGCGTTTAAAATTTTCTCTCAAATACCTTTTGATTATACCTTTACGGGTCCTTTCCTCATAATTCGCTACCCTCAATATTATTTGAATTTTAGGAAATAGAAAAAAAATGTTAGACATAAAACTTGTATGGTTTATAACGAGATTCAACAAACATTTTCGTTTGGAATACCCTGCAAATGGGCAACCATTTTTATAGTATCTCTACATGCACCCGAGAAGTTTGAATTAAAAAAATGTAGAGAATAGGTTCTACTTTGAAAAATTCCTTGTGCGAATTGTTTCAACTTGTTTTAAAGTTAAGCTAAAAAACGTTATTTCGAACATCCTTGTAGAATATGCATAATAACAATTTTTAAAATGCATAATAAAATTATTAAAAGTCAAACTAAACATTTAAAAAATATATCAATAATGAAACTTAATTACTATTTTTATGCACAAAAGTGTAGTTGATGTTATATAAAGTATTTTTTGGATTTGATTTTTGACTCTGACTGTCAATTCCGGTTTAATCGAGAAAGACACCAGAAGTAAAGTTTTCGTGCAAATTTGGTATTTTAGCGCAGATGAATAGACTCTCTGTTTCCTGATTTGAAATAGATATAGATTTATATTATCGTTTAAACTTACTGTTGAAATAGCCTATGGTAATAATAATACTTGAAAAACTTAAAGAAATAAATATATAAAATTTTATATTTTCGAAGTCAGGAGAAAAAGCTCTATCGACCTGTGTCAAAATTTAATTGATTATGATGAAAATTTTGTTTTCGGTGTCATTTCTGGCTGAACCAGAAATGAAATTTAAAAACTGAATGTGTAAATCACTTCCTACAGCCACAACATCCAAATCTCCTTGTAATATAGAGAGGAAAATTATTTCAAAAATCCTTTTTTTATTTGTCATATTTATTTTAGTAGGGGTTCAATTTTTTTATGCCATTTTCCGATAGCCCGTAAAAAACTACATAAGTTAGGTTTTTAAATTTTAATTCTAGCTAAACCAGAATGGACTTAGTGGCATGCCCTGTACATATATTAGTTAATTACAAAAAATTATAAGTAAGTTAGCTACTCTGTAGATATTGATTGAAATACTAATACCAAAAATGCCACCACTAGAAAATAATGTCTTTATATCTATAAAGAAACGGCTATAAAATCAGACAGAACCAAAACATATTAAATCACTATTGCCTCTATTTGTTTGATTGTGTAAAATACATGAAACGAAAATATGCCATTCCTATATCTCTATTTCCTGTATGATACAAATGATGGCAATGAAACGGTTTTTTTCTTTTTATCTATTTCCCTTTTCTTCACAGTTTTATCATTAGGACGACTGTTAAGCTTTTTCGCAGTATATCAAATATCTCTACAAAATATATACTTAAAGAGAACTTTAGTAAGAGAACTTATAAACACAATATTTACCTAAAATAAGCTTACATTTTTTACAAACAGGGTGCCACGATACAACAATAAAAGTTTCAGGGATGATCCTACATCAAAACGAAATAAACTGGAGTTAGGGGACCTATGAAGATGTTGGCCAAAACGTGGTTTTTACATGATATTTTTGACTTTTTTAAGCATTTTGAACATAAGTTGTTGTTATAAGAACCCATATGTAACGCCCTTGTTTGTGAAAAATATTTATATCCAAAATTTTAACAGGCGATTAATGCCATACACGGGTTCAAATTTTTTGGTTTTTTACTTCCCTCATATAAGGAAAGTAATGTAATCATTAAAAATTCACCCACCGAAATTTTTGCAGATCTTTACAATGTGTCTGTACGATTCATCGTGTTATATGGTGATGAAATGGTAATAACATGGATTTGATTTGTTAATAGTATTATTTCTAAAAATTGACAACAAAAGCAAGGTGATATCCCCCCGATGGATTGAAAAACCACATCGTTAAAAAGTACTCTCCGATTTATATAGGGCGAGCCATTTAAAAATAAATTTGCAATTTTGTTTTTATATATATCCCTATGGTTTTACGTTTGGCTCTGTAGTAGATGAACGGTTGATCCTAAGTAACTAAGTAAATACGCAAAGAAACGTTTTAATTTCTTCTAGAGACTGGTGTAAAAATCAGCTCGATCAGGTTTAGGGATGAATTTTAAGAAATTTTTGAATTGTGGCATGCACAAGTTCTGTTATTATGTCATTATTTGGCACTTCGTAAAGTTGTATCGATACTTAGTGGGATAAAAACGTTCATAATAGCAAAAATTCCATCTTTTTTCTACTAGACATCGATTTAATTTTTTATTCGAATTGAAAAATTCTGTAAAATTTAATTTCGAGTAAAAATGTATTATTTTTCTATTTGCCATTGAATTTGCCAATTTTTCAAGTTGGCCTGGCTCTGTCAGCTCTGTAGCATTAACTGACATCTCATATTAAGCATTTTGACAGGGTAGTGGTGTTTTTAACCCGAAATGCCTCCAAAATTGGCCAATATCTGTTGACCTATCTATATTAAATGCTTTGGGCGGCGGTGAAAATGGATATACATCTCGAAAAGTATAGGAATATCAGGAATCTTGTCTAAATAAGCAAGCGATGGCACTTATTTTATATACGAAATTAAGAACGTTATAAAACAAAATAATAAACATAAGGATGCAGAGGAGATTTAAAGTTTTGTATATTTATCTTTTAATTATTTTTAGTTAATAGTAAGCAATGTTTACTTCTTCCAGTATCTTGATGGCTGGTAAAGTAGGTTCGGAATAATTATCGCTATTTTCAGAATCTAGAAGTAATTATATTATTATTTTTTTGCGTAATAGTATGATTTAATTTATATACGGGATTTTAAAGCAATCCAATTCAGAGTAGAGGCATTTTCCAGTAACCAGGGTATACAACAGCAGTCTTAATTTAATTTTTAACCTTATATCCTGGGTATATAAAGTCGCGACTTTTTGTAATTTCTAAAGCTGTTGCGGGCTGTTATGTGTATACTGACTTATAATCATCATCAGTGACCATTAAACAGTTGCAAGAGCATTTTATTTTAAATTTGCACCAACAGAGTCTGGGTCAAAGTAATGGACGCAGATTTCCGATATTTTTAAGGGGTATATAATTAATTTCTTTTTCTTTACCTATATTTTAAAAAATAATATTTTGAAAAACAGCGAAATACTTCAAATTTATGTTAATCTTTGAAGAAAAATTTTTTTTACACTTTTAACAAACGGGGAAACACGTTCAATTTCTTCCCTTTTTTTGTCCATAATTTGTTTTCTACTATGCAGTAGTCTCAGTTTGTTCGAAGTGTATTATGATTTCAATTTGTGTGCTATAGCTAATTGTGGTATAGAGATGAACCAGTAAAACTATGATACTAATTCAAGATGATGGAACAAAATTTATTAATTCCGTCAGTTCGTCTGTCTGTTCGCGGCATATTTTAAAAACTACTCATCTGACTTAAAATTTTAGCCAAAAATTAAGGCTCATATGGGAATGACCTGGTAATATTTTGGTAAAAATCTAATATGCCGGAACAAGATGGCGGCCTAGTGAAATGCTTAAAAAATTATTAAAAAACTAACTATCCAATTTACCTCAAATTTTGCACAAAAATTAACTGTTACATAAGAATGAATGATATAAGGGTAAACTGGTACGAATCCAACATGACGTAACAAAATCGCGGTATGTGTCAATGTAAAGACCACTTATTGAATTTATTTTAAATTATGCCCAAAAATCATGTGTGGCGTAGATAGAAACTGGTAAAATATTGATAGGAATCGAATATGTTTGAACAAAATGCCGTCCAATAAAAAAGTTTGAAAAGAGAGTATATATGTATTCCTAAAAGGAAATATTGATAACGAGGGAAGTTCCGGGTAAAGGAAATTTGCCGATTTTATTTAAGATATTTTTATATCAATATTAAAAAGATCTGTTTTATAGAAACTATTTAAAATACATTTCTTTCTTTCAGTACACTATTTTACAGGTTATATTTGATTTTCCGCCGACGGCACGTGCACGGTTTCGAAGTTATTTAGCAAAATTTCCATTCGTGAGTAACTAATTTGAAGGTTATAATGTATGTGGCATATGCAAAATGGTACAATTATGATATTGTGACGATGTCGACGATGACCGTTCGTGAGTCACCCACAGAGGCATCGTCATTTATTAATAGTCTTATATTAGATATTTTAGCGTATAGTAGTTGAGTTATATTATATAGTATTTAATCATGCATACCTAATTTGAATCTCATCACACATTAACCTTATGATTTTACACTGTTTAGAAATTATTTAGCAAAATGCATTGATAAAGTATAACACCAAGAAGTTACAGAACATAAGGAGAAAGTTTTCTTTATTTGCTGTAAAAATAACGCATTGTAGACTTTTCTAAAACATCTTGCACCAAATTGAATTTAAAAATATCTAGAAATGTACAGAGAACTGTGTAATGGGAACCCCCCTTTAACTTATTTTATCTGGTACTATAGAGATAAATGTTTTATACAAAAGTTGTAGGGTACTATAAGTAGTTTTTATGCATGTAATAATAATGTATACAGAGTGATGTTTTTTTCTTATAAAACACCCTGTATTTTGTACGCTATTCTATACAAAGAGATATTCTTTTTTTCAGTTTATTGATAGTTTTTATGTCCTTGAAAATAGGTATTACTTTTCAAATAATCCCATAAAAAGGTATCAAGGGAACGTAAATCCGGGCTTTTCGGCGGCCATTTAATCGTTCCATGTTTATCAATCCAGGTTTCATAGTTTTCATTCAACAAGTTTGTTACCTCGACAACATCATGATCTTTTTGGAAAACAGTGTGATGCATCTACGTAAGAGGAAAACCGTCAATAATGTTGTCAATGCCATTAGGAAGCATGATAATTTTTATTCCACACCACACATTTACTGAACGGCTTCCAGAATGCTTGACTCAGAATTGATTGTCCGTGGACTAGTAATACGTGTTTAGTTTTTTTTTCTATTTGGAATACCTGCAGTACTGAAATAGGAAACATCAGTACACAGAATTCTGTTAAAGGAGTTTGGATCCGAACTTCTAAGGATGCGTTTTGCAAAAGTTTTGACAGATATCCCCGGCCTACTGCCGCACAAGCCGAGTTTAATAATAAAAAAATCGTTTTTTTGACGTTAATATTTAAAATAAGTATAACAAATTATATTTGTAATCAGGAAGACGAGACCTATCAACCAAGCATAAAAAATACAGGCTGTTTCGTAAGAATAAATACAATCTTCGTGGCAGTACTTTTTTGCATCATCTTGTATACATTATTATTACTTGCATAAAAACTAGTTATAGCAGTCCACAACTTGTGTATAAAACATTTGTCTTTATAGTACTAGATACAAAGTTAAAGTTAATGTAACACCCTGTTCAAGAAATATGTCAGAAACTAGAAAAATATTAACATTTTACTAGCTTGTATGTCGAAAACGAAGAGTTTGTGGAACAATTTCTCAGAGTTTAAAATAAGAATTAATTTACGAACTGTATGTACATATGTTACAAATAAGTAAACAAATCAACAAATAAAACTCTCGGCAACATCCGCAAATTTTCCGCTGCGAAATGGACCTAATGAAATGTACTAGAGCAGAAAGAAAACCCTAAAATTTTAACAGCACAGCCTCAATAGAATTACTCGTTAATTGCGCAGAAATACATTTTCTTGATTATAATTTGCATGTCTGCTAGTTTCAGCAAATTAATGCAAATTTTGCTAAATTTGTAACGAGCAGTTTTAGGGCATTAACATGCACTTTTCTCGTAATGCGGGAATTTTTTAAGAGTTGAAATATTAAATCCCTTTTCACTTATTTTACACAGGGTATATATGCAGACCCTCGTCTAAAATTTCTATTTTTCTCAGATGAAGATTTTTATTATTGATAAAAACTATGTTAGAGTTTTAAGGTACTTTCTGTGGTATTTTTCGATAACAGAAAGAAAGGTATCCGATTTGATTATGTTTTAAAAATAATAAAAATTATTTTGAATGAACTTGTTAGAAATTTTCGGCATTCTAATTCACTACACCTTTTCGTAACCCACACTCTGGGAAAAACTCTCCAACACCACCTAGTTAGAATGTAAGAATATTTAATCTGTAGTATGATAACACTCATGTACAGGGTGGCTATTTTATAGTGATACAGTACCTTATCTAGAAAACGGTAATAGTTACGACAAAAAGTTAAATACAAAAGTTGTTTGAATTCAATTAAATTTTTATTTTATTTCACCTTTGTTTATACAGGGTGTTTCGTTTTGACGTGACACATGTCAACTTTCTTAATTTAAATGGAACATCCTATATATTATTACATGTTTCGATTGTACTGTTAATTTGCGAAAGTTTTTATAATAACATCTATATTTTTTAAGAATTTTTTTTAAAAAAACATATTTTAAAAAAAAAATTTTTATCTATAAAACTTTATTGGAACTGACTAATATCCTAAACATACATTACTAAGGGTTGAGTACTAAGCAAGTTTCCATGCTGGTCTTACCAATTAATATACAGGGTGTTAAAAATGGAGAGCAAAACAAACAGAACTTTAAATGTAAAAATCTCCTGTTTTTCAAATTGAACACCCTGTATATTTTTATTTCATCTGATTCAGCGTTCAATTACCTATCATTACTCATATATATATATCCTATACCTAAAATGAACAGTTTCGATTTTATTAGCCGTTTTCTGATTTATTCCGGAATTTTGCCAATAAATGAGATCAGAAACTAAAAAAATCAAGATAGGCTTAGGAAATAACCTAATGCAATTGTTGACTTAAGTTGACATTTACTCTGTTTAGCGTTTTTGTGAAATTTTTGCTGGGAAATTTGTTAAAAAATGGCTTTATATAGTTTAGATGAACGTTTGTAATTATACAACTGTTTCATAAAAAATAATAAAAGTCCAGGGTTAGCCCTTAGAGAATATTCGAGGGAATATCCTAATAATCGAATTCCCTCCAGGACTATATTTTTTCGAATTGTGTGTGATTTGGAAAATGGTGTCCATAAAAACTCTAAGAAAAATCGTCCCAATTTTGTCCTCACTGAGGAAAAACAACTGGAGATTTTACTTTATTTCGAGGAAGATGATGAAAGATCCCAAAGAGATGCTGACAGAGACATTGCAGGTGTCAGTAGAGGAAGTATTCAAAAAACACTGCCGGTGAATGGTTATCATCCTTATAAATTTCTTTCAACTCAATTATTATCACAATTAGACTTTAATGAAAGATTGACTTTTTGTTGTGATATTATGGATCGGCAGTTCGAAAATTTGTTTTTTTCAAAAGTGTTTTGGACCGATGAGGCCTCATTTAATACAGCGGGTATTTTTAATCGGAAAAACACTCATTACTGAAAAAAAAAAACAAGGCCGTCAAACCGTAAATGTGTGGTGCGGAATTATTTGCGACCGTATTATCGGATCAATATTTTTTGACAGGTCTTTAAATGGCGAAAGATACTTGGAGCTGCTTAGGAATGAAATCATGCCCCTTATCAACGACCTACCAGCAAATATTCGAGAAAATATCATTTTTCAGCAGGATAGCGCCCCTTACCACACGGTTGCACCGGTAGTAAATTTCCTTAATCAACATTTTCCATTGTGGATAGGAAGACATGGTTTAATATCCTGGCCACCACGAAGCCCTGATTTAAGCCCTTTAGACTTCTTTTTGTGGTGTGCACTAAAAAATAAAGTTTATAAAAATAGATCTAATAACAGAAATGAGTTAAAAATAAAAATCAGGGAAGAGATCAATAATTTTAATGCATCTAATTCGGTAAGGAATGCTATTCGAAAAATGGAGGCTATTTACACTTCATGTATCGCAATGGACGATGGCCATATTGAAAATTTTTTATAATCTGCGGTGTGGCACAACGTAAACATTAAATAATAACATAAATTACATAATATTTCACTTTTATTTGTATTTTCTAACATTATTCATAGTCGCTGTCTTGTTAAGGAAATGAGAATAAGGCTTAGTTTACGACATTTTTATTTCAGCCCACTTCATCTGTTTACTTATATTAAAAAAAAATAGTCAAATCAGAAAACGGCTAAAAAAATCGAAACTGTTCAGTTTAGGTATAGGACATATATATATATATATATATATATATATATATATATATATATATATATATATATATATATATATATATATATATATATATATATATATATATATATATATATATATATGAGTAATAATAGGTAATTGAACGCTGAATCAGATGAAATAAAAATATACAGGGTGTTCCATTTGAAAAACAGGAGATTTTTACATTTAAAGTTCTGTTTGTTTTGCTCTCCATTTTTAACACCCTGTATATTAATTGGTAAGACCAGCATGGAAACTCGTTGAATTGAACCCCGTAGCGTAGCTATTTGTGGCCTGGCCTTCTCTAAGCTCAGTCTGTTACAGCGTCGATAATTCCAAACCTTGCAGCAACTGTTCTTTGCTTTTGACTCGCCTCTATCATACTAATTGCTTGATTTAATTGATCAGCGTTTAGTCAAAACTTTTTTACATTGACTTTTTTTATCACATAATAACTTCTGTCATAATAGCTTGTCGTATCTGAAATCTCACGAAATTAAATTTGATAGTTATGTATTATGAATTAGTATTATGTATGTAGAGAAATCCTATAATTTTCGAACGACATAGAGTAATAACCAAAATCGTCAAATTAAAGCTGAATGATGAGGCTACAACACAAGTTACAATATTTCTAAATTGATAACTACAGTCTAAAGCTAACCTAAAATTTCCCCAAAAAAAACATTACATCATGTTTAATCTTGTATCTTGGTCGAAAAATAAGCTACAGGTTTTTACACACAAGCATAGTGTAGCCAAGGAAGGTATGTACCTACAAAATAAAACTAAAAGCATGTTCCTCACAATTCTTCTTTCAAAATTTATTTGACTTTAAATTTGACCAATATTTTCTTTGGATCACTTCGACTGTACCTCAGTATATTTGAAATGCCAGTACCACCTTTTAAAAATATTTCTAAAATTTACTTTTAGGAACAGGATTTTTTTGGGACGACTGCTAAAGCTTATTGAAATTTGGCCAACCATAGACACGGGTTTCTGACTTAAGGTCTTCATCAGTATAGTCAACTAGTTGAAAGATAAGTACAACTAGCGCCAAAACTTAATACAACAAAACCACACTAGAGTCACCAACAGGAGCAAAACTGAGATTTGTGGTTGCCAAGAGAAATCTTCGCCGGACTTGATACTCTATCACCACGGAGCAGCATATAGCCACCTGTGGCGAAACTCATAACCCAAGAGTAATTAAATCTAAAGTGGAAGAGTAGGTGGCTTATTTCATTACATTGAATATGTTTCTGTTATTTTCATCATGGTAGTTAAATTAACAAAACAGGAAAACAATTAAATTATGTTAATTGTTGGAGATCATCATTAAAAAACATGTCGTAAAGCGGCTGAAATTTTTAATAATAGACCTCCAGGTAAACAAATAAGCTTTGTTACTGTGGCAAATATCATGACCAAGTTTAAATCCACTGGGTCTGTTGATAATACGTTTAAAAGAAAACACCAAGCCTGGTCTACTACCGAAGAAAATCAAATGCCAGTTTTGCAAGCGGGTTTTAGATATATCAAAACACTTTTACCTAGATATTTTAAAGTTCGTTTCCTGTTCACTGCATGGTTCCAAAGAGAAGCTGCAGTTGATTTTTTCTTCGCCAGAAAAATATTATTTACCGATGAGGCGACATTTACGTCAAACGGAGTCGTATGCTCAAAGAACAGCCGTTGGTGGTGTGTCGAAAATCCTAATTTTCTCATAGAGGGTCTCAATCAATACTTATTTAAAACAAATGTTTGTTGCGGTATTTTGGATAACCAAATAGTAGGGCCGTATTTCTTTCATGAAAATTTGACAAGCCAAACTTACTTGAATATTTCAAATACTCAATTGCTTGAATTTATTGAAGAATCTCGAGCGACGGAGGACTTTTTCAAATCGCTGGATAGGAAGATATTCTGCAATCCCGTGGCCAGCCAGGTCTCCTGACCTAACCCCGTTCGATTTTTTCCTTTGGGGACTGTTAAAAAAAAGGTTTATCTTCACAGGCCATTCCAAAATGTCGATTACCTGGAAACAGTCATCAGGCAGTGTGTTCAAGAAATAACGTCAGCTATGGTAAGAGCGGCAATAGCAGAGTTCAGTAGAAGATCCCTAATTTGCATGGATGGAACGGATGGCGCTCACGTAGAAGCATAATTTGTTCACTGTTCAATCTTAGTTGATTTTTTATACGATATTGTGATATAAAACTTTTTTATACCCCGTAGATTGCACTCAGATTCGAATTTGTTTATTACATTTAGTATTTTATCACACCTCGGAATACTCAAAATAATTCTCTTATGGCATTTTGCTCTGAACTAAACTTATGGGTAGTTTTGTCTTCAGGCAATTTTAGATTTTTAAAATTTTTGGCAACCCTGTACAATATTTTTTAAGTTTTATAATTCTAATAATATTTTCGGATATATATATATATATATATATATATATATATATATATATATATATGTTTTTTTTTCTAAAAATATGTTTTTTATATTCTAGGGACTCTAAAACCTCGAAAAAACCCAACTAATATTTTTTCGAAAATTTAGCGATTATAATAGTTCTCCTATAGCCCATACAATATATTAATAAAACAATATATCGGCTGTTATACGAGGAAGTAAAAACGTTGTTTGCAAAGTTATTACTCATAAATTCGTTGGGGTAATTTTCCAAATTTCCGACGACCCAGGATGCTATACTCGATAATCAAATAATTATTCATTAAAACTGCACCTCGTTTTAAAATTTATTCCTAAAACGGTTGCATAGTTCATGCTAGGAGTGAAATACTTAATTAAGTCGAAGTTACTGGTCTTCTACAAAATTTGTTTACGCTTAATGAAATTCTAAAACAAAAATTGTTTCCTTAACTTTTCCAAAGTTTAATTGAGGCAAGATCAATATCACAATTATCAAAACTTAAGATTCAACTGCCAAAACAAGTCTTTCATGCACAATTAATTATTAACCACATCACGGAATAAGTTTATAAAACTTTTTAACCATATTCCTAAACTACGCTTGGGAATAAAAACGCTGATTGATTTTACTGGTAAAACTACACATGGAGAAAAATTAAAATCAATTATTTTCATAAGAAACTAGGTCTCAAAAAATCCGTAAATTTTCTTTACCCGGAACTTCCCTTGTAATGACTCGTTCCTTTTATTAGGAATAGTGAAGTGTGGCCCAATTTAGATCCGAACATAATAATTTAGTAACAAATATACAGATACCCCTAATTTACGATTAAAATTTAAAGTTATTCGGGTAAGTACTTTTTACGCTATGCCGCGAACAAACACACAGACAGACCGACAGACGTACCGACGGAATAGAGAAAACTTGTTTATTGGCATCTGGGGACTAAAATGTGAAAATCTATAGAATCCAAGAAGGGTGACCTTTCACGATTACAAACATTTCATTTGGCCGCCTTTTTGTTCCGCCATCTTGAATTCGTACCACAATTTTACCAAGTCATCTCTCTATATCACACTTAGTTTATGCACAAAATTTAAAATTAATTTAATTAGTAGTTGTTTTCATAATTATTTTTTAAATATTTTATTAAGCCGTCATTTTGTTCCTCCATCTTGGATTCTTTCCAAAATTTTATCTGTTCATTTTTACATAATACTTGATTGGTGAAAAATTTGAGGTAAATAGGATAAGTAGTTTTTTAGTAATCATTTTTCAACATTTCACTGGGCCGCCGATTTATTCCGCCATATTGAATTTTTACCAAAATGTGACCCGTCCATCCCTAAATGAACCTTAATTTTCGCTTAAAATTTGAAGTCAAATGGATAAGTGTTTTTTAGCTTCCACGAACAGACCGAGAAACAGACATAATTACGAGGGAAGCAAAAATATGTACGTAGTTTTATAAACATAAAGGACATTATAGTAATTAGTGAGTAAGAGTAAAGTAATCTTATAGAAAATTGAGCATTGTTCAATTTGCTAATTTTGCTAATAACTTATATACCACCTTGCTCCAAAACATCGAAAAGCTTAAGTAAACATTGATTATACTATTTTGCTCTATTTCATAGTATATTAGACTAAGTAAAAGTATGAGAAAATAAAGCCCAGGTATAAAAATATCATATTCTGAAACAATAATGAAAACATCAATACATTTAGGCACTAATAATACGGCTCCCTTTTATGGCCGTAAATTACAAAGCAAATTCACCTTGTCAATAATAAAAAATGAAGATTATATCCTATACCTTACCAAATTACAAAATAGGGCCAGAAAACGGTAATCTAAAATTTTCCCTTCTATGTGTATTAGTTTTTTCGAATTAAGCAAAATTATTTTCTATTATGGCCCATGAAGCTTTTATTGTCTCATTTTATAATCAAGTCGAGAAGATGTAACCGATTTTTGAATTGTTAGCGATTTATTTTAACTGCCCTTGTAGGAGGGCAGCATGTACTATAACCAATAAAAAAATTATCCTGTGAGATTTTTGCAAATCATTGCTTTACAGGGTCTCTACATCCTGCGTAATGAAAACGTTGTAGTCAGTAAGCAAATAATCCGCAGAAGTACATTTAAAAGGTTGGAAGAGCTGCTAAAAGTCCCAAATTACTGACTGATTGGGAAAATAAAGCCTAGTCCACTGTAAAGTTACTGTCGAATCAAGGTTTTGCCTCAACATGGTAAATGGTCATACAAAGTTTAGAGATGGACTGATGAGAGGTTCATTCAAGACTTATAACAGTGTTTTAACATGACTGCATAATTTTACATATAAAATGTTTTGCAGCCTAATGTGGATAAAGCTCGATAATATACCGCAGCAGTGGTGTGAAATTTTTAGGAAAATGCTGGTATCCTCGTGCTGGAATAGCCAGCAAGAAGTCCCGATATGAATCATATAGAACATTTATGGGATGAAGTGTTCGGTTTCGTCTGAAACCTCATGGGACCCCTGCTGAAATTCTCCAGGCTTTCGTGGATGAGTGGAATAACATACCACAGCAAAAGGCAAGGAATTTAATATTCAGTATGCTCCGTAGATTGGAAACTTTTCGGAGTGCTAAAGACACTAATAAAAGATACTAAAAAACAGTTTCCTTATTCAATGAAATTTCTCTTTACAATTGGTATTGTTGATGTATACGTTATTTGTTACTTCCGTCGTAATAGGAGAATATTGTAATCGTGAAAGAATCACTTTCTCAGATTTTTCTTCAGGTTTCAGGATCCCTAGATGCCGAAAAACACGTTTTTCTCAGTTTTTTTGGTCTGTCTGTCGGCCTGTTTGTCAGATAGCTAAAAAACTGCTTACCGGATTAATTTCAAATTTTCTTCAAAAATTACAAGGGATGATATGCTAACATTTTGGTAAAAATCCAATATGGCGCAACAAAATGGCAGCTTAGTGAAATGCTAAAAAACTATTACTAAAAAACTCCGTATACAATATCTGAAAGTTCGCAAAAAAATTAAGTATTATATAGGAATTAACTGGTAAAGTTTTAGTACGAAACAAAGATGGCGAAACAAAAGGACGGCTTAATAAATTATTTAAAAAATCACCCTGAAAAGCTAGTTATTAGATTGATTTTCTGCAAAAATTAAGTGTCATATAGAGACCAACTGACTAAATAGTAGTACGAATTCAAGATGGCGGAACAAAACGGAGGCCAAATAAAATGTTTGTAAATGGGAAAAAATCACCCCCAAGATTTTACAGATATTCAAGTGTTTTTTAATGTATGGTTAGCCTAAAGTTTTTTTTTTTTTGGAAAGTATCAAACATTAATCAGTAATTAAATAAGCAAAATGCACAAAAATGCGCCAATAAAATATATACATATTCTTGATTATTTAATATATACATATCCTTGATTATTTAACGTCTTGCTCACAGGGTGTAGAAAAAAATATTGAAATCGGTCTATGCTCCAGAAGGTAGTTGTGAATGGAGCAAATTAAACAGTAAATTGTTTTTTTATTTGGTAGTTAAATTTGGGTGACACGAAAAACATATTAAAATTCTACCACCACCTCCGATGAAAGCGCGATTCCCAAAATATGGAAATCAGATACAAGAAGTTTGGTTTTTGTGCAGTTACTGGTTTTTTTAATTTGTCATATAATAAAATATGGTAATAAATAAAAGACTATAAAATTCTCTACAGAAAAGGTTCTATCCACTTTTTATGTAAAATCAGTAGCAGGCCCTTTAAACGACTCATACGGGTCTTTAATTATAGTTTTATTGCGCATCACTCAGCTTAGAGCGACTGCTACGGCGCGGCGATAGTGGGGAGTAAAAAGTGTATAGAACAATAAATACCGTATAACAAAGAGAAAACGAGTTATTGCACAAAAACAGACTTCTTTTACCTAGTTTGCATATTTAGGTTGTCGGTTTTTTCATCGGATATGGTAGAATTAATATGTTCTTCGTGACCCCCCGATCTAACTATTATACAAGGTTTAATTTTTTCCATTTCTTACATGACTTTTACTCACCGTTTGGAATACTAGCGATTTAAAAATTAACATACTTTGAAATTATGTAGAAAGGAGAAAAGAATGCAGAGTTCCAGTAAAAAAGCTGTAATTCGGAAAATTTTGGAGATAACGTGAGTAAAAAACAAAATTTTTATAGAACATGAGAGTTCCGAATCTAGGATAAACATGTTTCATATAGAATCTCGTCTAATATACATGGTGATTTAAATAGTGAGGAAAAAAACGTACTCAAAATGTTTCCATTAATTTCCGTAAATCTTGGAGAAAATTTTCATTTCTTTGTTACAAGACATTTGGAATATTTACGAAGGAAAAAAAAGTTTGTTAAAATTGGTCAATATAGGAAAGTTCGGCGAAAAATGAAACGCATTTCATTTTCAATGGCCCCGGACGTCAAACAAACAACAAGCCATATTAAAATGTGTATTCATAAATTAAATATAAATATCAAGTGAAAATCTAATCTAATGTTGTTCCATTGTAGAGTAAAATAGTCTGAAGAATATAAACCAAAGCTATAAAAGTGACATGCCAACAATATGTAACATGTCTTTTACGAAAAACAGCGTTAATTAGAATTATATATTAATCTCTAGCATTTTTACTTTAATCACATTTTCATTAGAAAATAATTAATAAGTGTTTTCCGATTAATATAGGCCCCTTTCGCCCAGCTAAAATGATTAATTAATCTGAGGACGATAAATGAACAAAATAATTTATTCTTATTAAACAAGGGATGTTAATTTTAGCTATTTATTGGGTAACTTTTAATTGGTGCTGATTTAACGCCACCATTCTCTGATTCATTAATTATAATACGGTTACACCGTGGGCTGTTTCTTTTATTGATTTATTTAAATTAGGTTTGCCCCAAAAAATAAAGAACAAAGCAAGTAAGTTAAGTGTACGCATTAAAACAGCCCAACGAGTTTTTACTCTTCCTAAATCTTTCGTTTTTTGATGACGTCCTATATTGATCTAAGAGGCTCTGTCTGAGTATGAAAAACTATGCGACATTACTGGAATTTGGTTGATGGTAATTTTTAAACTTGTAAAAGGAAAAAATCCAATTTTCGCAAAGTTTTGAGATTTTGCGATTATGAAGTCCATAAAGAAAGCGACCAGAATTCAACACAAATGAAAACCACAATTGAAAGTAAATGTGAAATAACAAGAAATGTCGCATTTATTTTGACTAGATTTTACCGAGAACTTATCTGGTTATAAATCCCTCCTTTTATCAGGAAAAGTGAAGCATACCGCTACGTGGGCGTAATTTGAGTTTTTTAACCGGGGTGGCAAGGCTACCGGGAGATCTGGATGGAATAGCCATGGTAGAAGTGGGTCCGGAGGCCATATCACGGAAATATGTTTATAAAGCTAGCCTTAAAATCACAGTTTTAAGGCCTTTTTTCCCACTAAATAATTGTTAACAGTCCCTATTTATGCTAAAATATTCATTGTTAATTACTTGAATTAATAACCGAACCACATGTAAAGTAAAATAATACATATTTTATATTTCCGTGCTAAATTAAAATAAAAATCAAGAAAGTGTCAGTCGTATAGAATTGTATTTTCCAATTACTAATAAATTATTGCGCGATTTTTACTTCAATATTTTAGAGTGGCAAAATACAGGGTTGGTCAATTCTGCGGCAGCTACTGCCACCCCTTGCCATCCTTAAATGACGCCACTATACAATTATTTAATAATATGTACGGTACATATAAAAATGTCTATCTTTCATTTTTCATTCCTTTACTACAAGGAAATAAATTTATCGATTTTTAATTATTCTTTTTACTTCCCTCGTAAAAGGGAAGTATTGTAATCGTGAAAGAATCACTCTCCGAGATTTTTTCAGATCTTCACGTTTCAGGGTCCCTAGTTGATGAAAAACATGTTTTCTGAATTCCGTCGGTCTGTCTATTCGTGGCGTAGCTAAGAATTTATTTACCCGATTGACTTCAAATTTTGGTCAAAAATTAAGGGTGATATGGGGATAACCTGGTAACAGTTTGATAAAAATCCATATGGCGAAACAAAATGGCGGACTAGTGAAATGTTACATAAATTATTATTAAAAAACTATTATTTTTTTACCTCAAATTTTGCGAAAACATCAAGTATTATGTTGGAATTAACTGGTAACATTCTGGTACGAATCCACGTGGCGGAACAAAATGGCGGCTTAATAAAGTATGAAAAACTACTTAATGGTTTGATTTCAAATTGTGTGTCATAACGAATTGTGGTATAGAGATCAACTAGTAATATAGTGATACTAATTCAAGATGGCTGAACAAAATGGCGGCCAAATAAAATATTTGTAATCGTAAAAAAATCACCCTCTCAGGTTTTACACATCTTTACGTTTTAGCGTCCCTAAATGCTAACAAATATGTTTTATCATTTCCGTTGGTCCGTCTTGCGGGCTGTCTGTCCGTCTGTCAGTTTGCGGCATAGCTTAGACTTCTTACCCGATTGACTTCAAATTAAGGGAACTTAAGGATCATATGGGGATGACTTGGTAACATTTTGGTAGAAATCCAATATGGCGGAACAATGTTTAAAAAAATTGTTAGATTGGTGTATTATTTGTGGTTAATATCCAGTAGAAAAACAAGTTTTTGTTTAAATTTTCGACGTTTCGTAACATAGTTATTACATCCCCAGGACGCATACATAGATCCTATATCCTGCATGAAACCCATATTATCAGTTATTACCTACTTCGTTGGTTCGCATATATTTCCCAGATATTAAGTTTCCAAATGCTTTTCGTTAACAATCCTCTACTGTTATGTTAGACTGGTGTATTATTTGGGGTTAGGATCCAGTAAAAAAAATCAAAAGTCTGTCAAGTGTCAAATAGTCGACGTTTTGTAACTTTATTGTTGCATCCTCAGGACACATGTAGATTCTATCAGTCTTTAGCTAATCCGTTGGTTCACAGATATTTCCCAGATATTATGTTTCTACATGGTTTTCGTTCACGATCCTCTTGTTGTTATGTTAGAGTGGTGTATTATTTGCAGTTAAGATCTAGTAGAGAAACAGGAGTTTTTTTTTATTTTTGACGTTTCACAATTGTATTATTGCATCCTCAGGACACATTTGTAGATTCTATATCCGGTAAAAACTATTTTTTGAATTTATTTTAAATTCTGCCCAAAAGTCAAGTGTGGCATAGGTAGAAAGAAAATGGTAAAATATTGGTAGGAATCCAATATGATGGAGTTAAATGGCGCCCAATAAAAATGAAAAGACAGTATAATTAACACATATATACTGTGACTATGTACTGAACTAAATTGGGCCACACATCACTATTCCTAACAAAGGAAAAAATCACATCGGGGGAAATTTCGGGTAAAGGAAATTTACCGATTTTTTATAGCAATGCCCGATAAAACACAGATCTAACAACGTTAGAACCAGTGGTCAATAATTTGAAGTAATCTAATCTCGTAAAACAATCATAATATCGTATACTCTAAGAATAAATATGTCGGCAATATTACCTAGAAACAGTACATTTTTCTCAAACAATCCAAATTTAGCTGCGTTTTATTAATTTTATATTGCAAGAACAAGATATTATTGAAATAAGCGAATAAGAGGGACCGTTGTAAGTTGCAACGCAATAGAGGCTTTACTTTCTGGAAAGTAGTACAAATCCTAGCTTTGATGTAAGGCGGTTTACGTTTTAAACCACATAAAAATTTAAAATGGTATATAGTTGAATACTTGGCTTGAAGTTTATATGATATTACATCCCTTCAAAACAGTGGATTATATTTTGTTACAGAGAAATCCTAAATAGTGCCTTAGAGTCTTAGTCTTAGAGTCTGTTTTTTATGGTGATCTCTTTTCTCACTTTCATATGGCAGGGTGGCGGCTTTTATATAATGTTAGTTACGGTGATTCTAGTAAAATTTTAAGTGCAGTGGACTTTGTACTTTGCAGTACTTGTTTGTTTTATTATTGACGGGCAACATGTTAATCTAGGTTTAGGCCTCGAAAACATAGAACACATGTTTAATGAAAGGTCTTATAATTAAAACCAAAAAGAACGAAATAATTACAAACATTTAAATACATAGCGCAATCTTCGTGATGCACTTTAGACATTCTGTACAGGGTGATCCAATAACAGAGGACGACGGCTGTAGCTCGGGAACAGTTAATGACAGAACTTGAGGAAAAAAATATTTGTAGGTAAATTGGCCAAGGGAAATTGCTGCAAATTATTTTCAAGTTAGAAAGTTGGTCGCTAGTGGGCGTAACAGCAATACAAAAGTGTAAATGCCAGTTATCGCTTAAATTTCCATAATTGGTATATGTTGAACATATAAGCGTTATATTCTTCAACTAATTACACACTTTCTTGCTTCAGACCATTTTTCTCTATTTTTAAAATAAAGTGATGGGGGAAGGTCAAACATTTTTACTTTCAAATGTAGATGTCTCTGTGTTGGATGAACCGATTTTGTTTATCTTGGTGTTGAAAAGAGGTGCTTCTTCTGCTCTGCTCGTGGAGCCATAAACTGCATCGCAATGACTTTCTTAGGGGTCACTAGATGGTGTTGTTTTGGAATTCTCAAAATAGTGGTAATTTGCTCAAATACATCAAATGATACGCTATGACTTCGATATTGTAATTTATTTGGTAGTTATTAAGGATATTGAATAGTGAAATAAAAAATCCAGGTCCGTATTTAAATTAAGAAAGTTGATGATGGTCTCTCGAATCGGACTGGAAAATCAAACTTGTAGTTTTGTAGAGGAGAAAAAGTGACAATGGCAAAGTGGATCTTCTTGTCTTATTTTAATTAATTCTAAAATTTTAGGAATACCACAAAACAAGAAAAAAATGAGGCTCCAATCGCAACGTTAGTAATCTTGCATAACTGTAAAGAACAAAACTTCACAAAGAAACAAAACAAAAAAAACCTAAAACTCAGGCTCATAATCACATCAGCCTCGCAATAAAATAGCTAAAACTAGGGCGAGGCAGGGCTGGACTCGGTTTGGGCAAAAATATTAAACCGCTTGTTGCTTCAGTGAAACAACTAAGGACGAAATGAATTAACAACTAACGATAAACTAACAACAAATCTATTTAAATTTACTGAAAACTACTTTCGCAAATACTCAAAATGCGGGCTGTCATTGTCACAACAAAGTTGCAATATTTCTTGTGTCTATTGAACTGCAGCCTCCACTTCTGCTGTAGATATAGTTTGGATCTACAGATACCACGATATCGTTTCTTGTAGTAGGTCCAGCCGCATATACTAAACCTTTCTACCTTAGGTAGTTTTCAGTAATGTTAAATATCTTTGTTGTTAGTTTATTGTTAGTTGTTAGTTCATTTCGTCGTTTTTTTGCACAAATCGAGTCCTGCCCTGCATCGCCCTAGCTTTAGCTATTTTATTGCCAAGATTATTTAATTATGAGACAAAGTTTCAGTATTTTTTGTTTTGTTCCTTTGTTAAGTTTTGTTCTTTATAGTTATGCAAGATTATTAAAGTTTCTATGGGAGCTTTGTTTTTTCGAGGTTTTTGGTTTTCCTAAAATTTTAAGATTAATTGAAATGAGAGGTGAAACGGCAGGGTTAATTTTCCAATCCGACGTTTCGGATTTGAGAGACCATGATCGATTTTCTTAACTTAAATGCGAACCTGGATTTTTTTTGACTATTCAGTGCCCTTCACAACTACCAAATAAACGGTTATATAAAAGTCATAGCGTACCATTTGATTTTTTTGAGAAAATTGGAGAATACCGAAACAACGCCATCTAGTGGCCACTAACAAAGTCATAACGGCTCAGTTTATGGCTCCACGAGTAGAGCAAAAAAAGCACTTTTTTCGACACCAGGTTGAATAAAATTGGTTCATCCAAAACAGGGATATCCACATTTGAAAGTAAAAATGTTTGACCGTCCCCCACTACTCTATTTTTGAAATAGGCAAAAATGGTCTAAGGCAAAAATGTACGTAATTGGTTGAGGAATACAATGCTTATATTTTTAACATACCTCAATTATAAAAATGTAGGAGAAAATTGGCATTGACACTTTTGTGATGTTGTTACTGCCCCTAGCGGCCAACTTTCGAACTTGTAAATAATTTACGGCGATTTCTCTTGGCCAATTTACCTATAAATATTTTTTTTCTTTAAGTTCTGTCATTAACGGTTCCCAGCTTCAGCTGACGCCCCCTCTTATTGGACCACCCTGTACACTTAATCCGGTCCACTGTTTTTGGTTGTTTTATTGAAGCGGTTTTCAGCTGTTCTTTAGTACAAGATGCACGTAGCTTTAGCTGGGTTGCGCGTATATCTTCTTGGCATTGCAAACCAAACTATCTAAAAAGAAAACATGAATATTTTAAACGAAATTCAATAAACACGTTATTACATCTCACCCAACCAAATGGAGCGGCATCTATCCTATTAGGTAAGGAGAGAAACCGCATCGTTTTATCTGCAACCAAGCGAATATCATAATCCAGCAGATACATGTAAATCTTTAAAACACATTATACAAAAAACATAAATAGCGCCTAGAATTGAACCAATTACTTATCCATATTATATTTTTACAATGAAGCCAAAAAGTTGTTTATATTCTCAATTATACTTCAAAAAACACTGAATCGTTCAGTTCGGTTTAGCTACCACGTGACGTGCGACGTCTCTCCCCTAACGGCATTTGTCCCACATTTATCCTACTTAGTAGGAGGTATGTAGGTACTTAGCCCACTACTATTCGTTGATTCGCCCATTCGTTCATTCGCCCGCATAGTGTGGAGGGTCCGGTTCATCCGTTCGATAAATTGTCCGGCGTTGTTTTTTGTGTATTTTCCAACATTGAAACGAAAGTAAGGCGAAAGTAAAAAAAGGATGAATAGTGTGGTTGAAATATTCTTCTATTCGTTGATTTGCCCACTCGTCCATTCATATGAATCATGGAATCAACGAATCGAACCGAATAGTGAATAGCGGAAGTATGTAGGACGCCGAGTCAAATTTTCATGATGGAATAAAATATAATTTTTTTATTTTTCAATGTTTTTTTCTTCTTCTTAATTGTATGTTATGCATTAACACAACGTAAACCTAAAGGTTTGGTGATGATCATTTAGACCGAAAATGATAATATTAAAATATTGCATATATTAATTGAAAAACTGAAATTCGCAGCAAATAATTTATCTAGACTTTAAACTGAAAGAGGCAGAGTGGGCTAACTGACGCAATGAAGTATATCTTAACACATAATGGTATAGCGGGAAGGCTTAAAATATTAACAGCGTCTAAAGAGATCGTTCACACATATACATAACTCCGAAGTAGAATAGGGAATACATATTCAGAAGGAGTGTTTCTGTTATCTTGTTCTAGTTAAACTTGCTTGCCTTTAGGAATAATAGAATCGTCATTATTCAACAAAGCGGCTCCAGAAAGTTGCGTAATTGAAATCTGGAAGTTTCAAATGGTGTGTCTACATACATAGTAGGAGGTTTTCACATAAGCATAAGCAATAAGTTGAACGTAGGGGGAAATAATAATATTGTGCTATTTGCACTGACAGTTTTGCCTATTACCATGCTTCAAAGATCGATATTATTCGATAGCGTAACAATAATAGCAACTTTTTCTGATTAGAAAAATGACGCCATGATTAAAGTAAATTATTGTCGAGTTGATCCGACAGGCGTCAGTTGACACTGTTGACAGGTAAATACGATTCTAACCCATATGTTTTGGTGCAACCGCTTGCGTATTGTGTGACATAAGGGATTGAATTAAGGCATTTTGATGAAGTAAGTAAAAAAAATAAATAATCGTATTTTAGTACTTTTTGTTTTTCCGAAAGCATTTGACACCACTAATCATGGTTTACTAGTTTTAAAACTCAACTATTATGTTTTAAGCGTGAGTTATATCCATTTAATCAAATTATACTGGACAAGAAGGTCACAAAAAGTATTTTAAACCAACAGACCGTGATTAATCCAAAATACTGTCAGAAGTCATACATTGTTTGGTTATTGGCCCGTTGCTATTTTTGATCTATACGTCTATCATCTTAAAGTCGCAAAATGTTTCAAAGATACAGATCGATGCGTTATATTTCTGTTTTGATGCTGAATATTATATTGAGGCTGAAACATTTACATATGGTAATAATAAATGAGTTATTTATTTATTATTTTATTTAAAACTGATACATTTTTAGTTTGAAAAACTAAAAGATGTTTAATAATTATTTATGTAATCAATAATATATATTGGCACAAAATATTTTATAGTATTGAGTTCTTAGACTAATAAAACATAGACGACGCTACCTATTCAGAAATAGTAAAAAATATAGCGCCAACAATCCTAGACGACGAAAACGACCCCGCCTTAGTAGAAATTTTCAATGAAAATGGCCCCAGCCATGTAGTAGAATACAGGCGTAGCATGTAGGGGTTCATACATTAGGAGATCTCGATTAAGTATTGGAAAATATGAAAACACTTATTGGCATGTAATATTAGTTAAACAGAATTACATTTCATCAATTTTGTTAAATAAAATATAGGAAACCTTGAACTGAATGAGTAAAGAATATTGCAATGTATATTTCTAGAACTATCTTAAAATTGAGGCACATCAAAATTTACAGATTCAATTATTAGTAATTATTTGAAATAGTTAATATCTACTACACATCAGAGAGCCATTTAAATTATTTCTCTTAGCCAAAGTTAATAAATTCGGTCTTTTTACCACCACAGGACGTAATATAACATTTCTCTGGGCGATTGAGGGCGTAAAATTAAACATTTTGGCCTTAGAGTACAAACATCACTTTGAGGCCAAAAATATAGTTAACATTTAAAAAATGTTTGCTTCTAGTTTAGAGTGATACAATTTTTTCTTTGAATTTCAGGCGCGAAATGCACTATGCTTCAAATGATATCAAATAATTAAAAAGTCAAGTGATAATATTTTCAAAATAAATTAAAACATAAAATCATCAAAATCTCAAAACTTAAAAAAGTCGCTTAGGGACTTTTTGCATAGAGCCTTTCAATTGCAAAAAGAAGACGCGCTACGTGGTTAAATTAGTATAATGTAATATCACAGCTTTAGTCATCAGAGAAACTTTAAAACTTTCTGTAACTGGTAAATATGACAATTTATCTGTTTTTAAAGTTTTAAAATTCGTACATTTTTGTTATACCTAAGAGTATAGTGATTTTATTTTACAGTTAGATCACCATATGTAGTATATATTTATGATGATGTGTTGGTATAGAAGTCCAAATAATAAAATGATACAACTGGTTTAATATCGACATCTTAAATACGTGCCTCAGAGTGCAAAAGAGAATATTATCCTCTTAGACTGAAATTACATAGCCTTCTAAATGTATTACTTTTTTCAACATTCCCTTGTGATTTTCGGAGAAAGTAATTTTAAGCATCATTAATGTTCTTGATTTCCCGAAAAGTAAGTTTATCTCCCCGATCAGCTTCAGGCACATTAAAAATCATTATTCTTTTATAGTCTCAGAACTTTTAGAATTTTTTTTAAGTAACACTGTTATAATTCCTAATATTAAAAGCTCTATCTTAAACTCGTAGTAGTTAGGTGATAAAATGGAATGCTTACTTATGACAGGCTAAAATCACTTTTTCCCTTCTTTTACACGCTGTTTTATGTTCAGCGACACTTCTAAGTTTTTTGTGAGTTTCTCCTGATAATTTCTTAAAAGTTTACTGGTAAAAGTTATCTAAAACGCTAACTTTTGCAGGTATAAAACGTGCAAAGAAGAGAGAAAAAATTATTATATATATTTTTTAATCAGTGAGTCCAGAAACATTCTTGTCCTGTTTTTGTCCTCTCAGCTGTAGTTCTAGTTTTAGCAGCAGACTAATTAAATGGAATTTAGTAAATATAACGTACAGGCTGGACCGTTTATCTTGGGACACCCCCTTTTATCAGAAACAGTTTTAGGAAAGAACTTTAAATACAAAAGTTTTTTAGGTTGACTATTTTATTTTTTCTAATTTTTATGTATAAACGGTGATTTACTTGACGTGGAGAGGTATGAACTTTTTTATTTTAAATGCTACACCCTGTATATTGATAAAATTTTAAATAGCTCTCTCAAAGACCATATTAATGATATATAATAGTACGGGTCTGTGATGCACCGTTTCGGACTTATTGACATTTATCTCCACTTATTGACATATTTTCAACCCGGTATAATAATGTTATCTAGTAACTTTTTCAATTAATTCTTCTTCAGCAGAAAAGACCAATTGATGAATTATCTGTTCTGTATTCGAAAAGTTATATTTTCCAAAATATTAAAGTGTGTTTGGCATACCATTAATTTTCTCAGCTATTTTAAATGCAACACCCTCTATATTATATCACATTTGAATAGGGTATTAAAAAATCTTTCTAACGGTGTACAATACTATGGGTCTAAGATTTCCGTTCGGTCTTATCGCGAATTGTCTTCAGGAATAGCCGAGGGAATATACTTATTCCACCGATTTTCTCTTTTTTTTTAATGCGATTCTGTATAGATTATACTGAATTCAAATAGAGCGTTAAATGCCCTTTTCAACGATGTATATCATAATGTGTTTGAGAGTTACTGTTTCGGACTTATTGGAGTTTATCATATATATGATTCGTCTTCATCATTTTCACTATTTTTATATCAACATAATATTAGAGACATCTAGGATCATCATACGGGAGATACTTCATGTTTTGATGAAAAATTGGATATTATCAAGTTTTAAATTACGCTGGGATCACACATTCTGTCTTAGAAACACTAGTCCTAGAATTTTATGGGGCATATTGACAATTCAACGAGGTTGGATGCTTCATTTGTACGTTTTTTTACTGTCATGGTTACAATATTTTGACACAAGTTTAATATACCCTCGTATTTACTTATTTCTCGTTTTTTAATTTAGTTTATTTATATTATATTTCCGTTGCTGAAATTAGCTTACCCCCTTTTTTAAGTTTTTTCCTATACAGGAAAAGATTGATATGCTAGAGAGGTATTTATCCAACAATAAAAATCGGATCCTGGCTCTCAGGGTTTATATCACTAAATATCCATTAAGGCGCTACCTAGAAAAAAGATATTCGATAGGATTTACGAGCAATATAAAAGAAATAATGGAAATTTGAAGAAAGAGAAACGAAGGCGTCGTACAATTTTGACCGAAGAAGAGTAACTCAATATTTTATTGCATTTTAAAGAGACTCTGGCAAATTCAACAAAGAATGCATATTTGGAACTGGAAGTTAAAAGAACAACGCTTCGAACCTGCCTTAAAATAAACAATTGGAAGCCCAATAAATATTGTCCAGTGCAAAAATTACATCAAGGTGACTATAACACAAGGTTAGATTTTTCTAGTACATTTATGGACAGACATTGCTCGGAAAATATATTCTCTGATATTATTTGGACTGATGAATAATTACGACGTCAAATAAAATCTACAATCGGAAAAATACGCATTATTGCAACAGTGAGAATAAGAGGAAAGTTAGTGAAGTTTCAAGGTCTGGGAGAACATCAGTGAAAGTATGGTGCGCCATTTGAAGGTCCAGAATTATAGGTCCAGTATTTTTCGATTACAGTTTAAATTCCCGACGTTATCTAGATCTGTTAATGGACATTCAGCCACTGGTGGAAAATGAAATTCTTCTAAGGGATCGTGCTAATTTAATTTGGCAGCAGGATGCTGCTCCATACCACAGAGATCCGGGGATCAGAAATTATTTAAATACTCAATCGGGAATGGATTGGGGAATATGGAAGTTACACCTGGCCCCCGAAAAGCCCCGACCTCACTGATCTGGATTATTTTCTCTGGTGTACACTAAAAGAGCTAAATGAAAAAAAACCTATAA
Organism: Kuschelorhynchus macadamiae; assembly: GCA_030620095.1. Taxonomy (NCBI): domain Eukaryota; kingdom Metazoa; phylum Arthropoda; class Insecta; order Coleoptera; family Curculionidae; genus Kuschelorhynchus; species Kuschelorhynchus macadamiae. Next base: position 444,854 of record JAUTXW010005372.1, read on the forward strand.
CGGCAGAAGAATTGAAGAAAGTATCAGAAATACTATAACACATTTAGAAACTCTTTTACAATTACAAAATACATTACAATTCTTGCAATAGTTAGCTATATTTTGTTTATTTTTTTTGTTTGAACTTGTTACTATAATTAGGTATTCATTGTTAATATTCGTTGTTTCTTGCTATTTGTCTAAACTTGTTGAGATAATTAGGTTTTCTTTGTGAGTTCTATTAATTGATTCTTTTGTTATTTGTTAATAATGTTCTTAATAAAATGTTTACTCAATAATAAAGATACTTGTCTATACATCCGAAAAGATGAACCACTGACCCATGATGTATAGTTAAAGTTATTCGTATTGTTTTTAATATAATTACCATATAATGAGAAAAATAACTATTCTCAAAATTAAGCAATACCGTATCTATATTTTTTCTTTTTTTGACAGATATTATATAAAACATAAATGTAATTTAGTTTTTTATTTTGTCGAACAGGTAGATTTTTCTAACTTAGCTAAAAATCTTAAATATGCTGGTGTAAAATACGTCAAATAATGAAGACGAATAATATTATGTAAGATAACGCATAATATTCAATAGGTCCGAAATGGTGACTCTTATATCCATAATATTTTACATCTTTGGAAAGGCCTCTTATTGCTCTATTTGAATTTGACATAATATACAGTGGGAAGCATTTAAACAAAAAATGAGAAAATCAATGATATAAGGATATTCCTAAAGACAATTCTCGATAAGTCCGAAACGGTGAATCTCAGACCTATAGTATTCTACATTGTTAGAAAGGTCTTTTAATTCCCTATTCAAATGCGATACAATATACATTTAAAATAGTTGAGAAAATTAATTATACGTCAAATTTGGTAACACTGTAACACTTTTGAAATATTATAGCTTTTCGAATACAAAAAAGATAATTCATCAATTGGTCTTTCCTATTGCATAAGAACCAATTGAAAAAGTTAATAGATAAATAAAAATAAACACTTTTAAAATACTATAGCTTTTCGAATACAGAAAAGATAATTCATCATTTGGTCTTTCCTGTTGCATAAGAACCAATTGAAAAAGTTAATAGATAAGATTGTTATACCGGGTTGAAAATATGTGGAAAACTGAAACTGTACACCGTTAGAAAGATTTTTTAATACCCTATTCAAATGTGATATAACATAGAGGGTGTTGCATTTAAAATAGCTGAGAAAATTAATGGTATGCCAAACACACTTTAATATTTTGGAAAATATAACTTTTCGAATACAGAACAGATAATTCGTCAATTGGTCTTTTCTGCTGAACAAGAATTAATTGAAAAAGTTACTAGATAACATTGTTATACCGGGTTGAAAGTATGTCAATAAGTGGAGATAAATGTCAATAAGTCCGAAACGGTGCATCACAGACCCATACTATTCGATACCATTAAGAAGGTCTTTCAGCGAGCAATCTAAAACTTTATTAATATATAGGGTGTTTCATTTAAAATAAAAAAGTTGATACCTCTCCACGCAAAACGGAACACCTTGTATATATTAAAACTGTAAAAATTAAAAATAAAAGTGAATCCAAGAAACTTTTGTATTTAAATTTTTTCCTAAAACTTACCGTTTCTAGTATAAAGTGGTGTCCCAAGATAAACGGTCCACTCTGAATATTCTTTTATATCGGGGCGATTTTATTTCAGTCACGAAACAAATCAAAATTACCCAAAATGTAAAAAAATTAAAAAGTTTCAGAGTACCAGAGGATACTTAACATTTTAGGGATCATTAGTTCGGTATTCTATTCATGTGGGTATTCATACTGGTTAACTCGGAAACTCACTTATTTTATTATTTAAAAAATAGTCGAAATTCTAAAGAAACTGAAGATAATCAAACGGTATATAAAAAGCATAAAAACAAATCTATAAGGGCAATCAAGAGAGAAGACAAATATCAAGTGCTTTTAAAGTGTACAAAGGGCTAAAGCAAAGATGCCCACTTTTTTAGAGTTTCTGCCCAAAAAACACTCATCATATCAAGACTAAAGCGAAAGAGCCCTCGAATCATAAAAATAATGAAGTTCATCAAATAAAACAGGCCATTACTTATTGCAAAATTCGTATCATTCTTCCTTATTTTAAAAATATTATTCTCCCCTTTTTAAGTATATGTACAGACTTTTTCCTAGACCAGTTAAAAAGTTCAAGGATATTAAACTATCAAACTAATTTTAACTTAATACGGTTTAACTTAATACGTCTATCCTTTGGCTCAAATAATTTTCCATGTAACACAATTTAAAGTTTAAATGTTTCTGGTTTTGGGTAAATATTCATTAAAAGACATAATTATAATATGATATGTGGTTAGTTAAAGAGGTCATGCCTTAACTATTTTTTTATTTATGAACAAAACACGAACGCTGAAGTCCCAAGTACAAGATACCTTGGTTCGTGATTGCCTAAATTAAAGAAGGGAAGTTTATTTAGCCGGATTTCAAGGCTTTAGCGGGAGAGGCAAAAATGTTTGCTGGTAATAAGTTCCGAAATCAGAATATTTCAAGAATAAAGATGAGATTTTTTACCTTTTTAATTTGAAGAAGATCCTTCTTTCCATATCTCAACTGAATAGTTTTGATCTTTCTATGTCTTATCAGTCTGACAAGAAACTTGATATTTCGATAAAACCCTATATGCTTAATTTATATCTTTTGTTTTATCTCATGAACAATACTTGCCCTGAAAACTTTTCTCTATGTCAGAAATTTGCAAATAAATGTATGCAGTGTTGTAAACAAGGCAAAGGGCCAGTTTAGCAAAACTACGTACGCACATTGCCTCGAGGATCACTTTGATATAAAATGATATAATTTAATTTCACTTCCGATGTAAAATACAAAGGTTGCTTATTTTTCATTTCATTGTGTCCTTTGCGTTGTGTCTCACATTAATGATTTCCGTCATGTATTTATATTATATTTAAATTACAGTCATGAAAATTGGAATTTGAGATGCCAGTTTCGAGTGCAATTTTTTTTGTTACTTATATATTATTTATGGGAATAATAAGGTTTGTAACTTATTTGTGATTTCTATCCAGATGTTAGCAGTTGTTTATATTTAGGTAACGTATTGTTTCCTTGGAATCAATAATAGGCCTTGGTGAGTGTTATCAGAACCAATAGTGGGTGAATTTAAATAATAATCTTACCCTAACTTAAAGGCAATAAATTTAACTTCAGAGTTTTTCACTTTATTGCTTGGTTAATTTGTTATTAATTGGTTATAATTCCCCTGATTTTAAAAGTTGCACCTTTCAGATTTTAAACTAAGAAGCAAGACAAAAAATACGGTTTGACTATAATAACTTTTGGCTGATATGAAAGAATACAGAGATTAATCTTAATTAAGAATATAATTTAGCAATTCAAATCTATTATTACCTTCCCCTTGCTGTTCAACTTCTGATTGAGATGGAGGTGAGAAAACTCACAAAAAACGGTAAATTGGATTTTACTTCGGAACTTCCATCGTGTAATTTTATTGACAAATTACTATAAAAATATATAAAATGTTTTATGTGTGTGTGGTGGAATTCATTACTAGGGAAGTTCCAGGTAACGATAAATACTTAAAAGGAACAAAAATCTTAATTACAGAATTTCTAACTGTAAAAAGTGCGAAGCCGTTTAAAACCGTTAGAGTTCACTTCAAAAATTCTTGTTGGACGAAAAAATGTTTGTGTTTTCCGAGAGTAATAAAGTGCTTATTAGTTCAGAAATGGATCGTAAAAAGGTTGTCCAAAGTGCTGAATCAATTATAGAGGTAACTGAGTAGTTTTGTAAAACTGGATACCGGCAATATAGTTCTGTGTTATTCTATCTAACAAATCACAATACATCTTGAGAAATAGTTTGTTTATTTCTATATTTTTTTTGTTTTGGTTTAGTTGGAGTGTGTCAGAACGTAGATATGTACCTGTTTTAATAACCATACTTTTTCTTTTTGTACGGGTAGGTAAAAGTGTTTATAATATATATAATTATAATTTATCATCAGAAACTCTTAAATCCTGTATAAAAAAAAAAATTAATATAAAGATTTTTAACATGCTTGCACACCGGAATTTATAAATCTCAAAACCTAAAGGTGCGTACTGACTTGAGCAAGTTTTCGCGCACGAACGGTATGCGCGCACAAACATTCGTGCGGAGTATTGGTATTGTCGTTTTTCAAAACAACTGTTTTGGCTTAAATTTGTGCTCCGGTTGTTCATTCAATTCAGTTCACGATGTTAAGAAAACAAATCATCATAGCAAGTTCTGCATATATTTTAATGCATTCTACTAAAAACAAAAGCAAAAGCGTGATAAGCGATGGTGAGTTACACAATTATTTAGAAACAGACAAGAATACGGCGGATCCGCATTATTAAGAGACCTAAAATTTTTACTTAAGCTTTTTACCAATGTTTAAAGCCAATTGTTTTAACAACTCCTTGACTAAATATAAGCAAATAATATATTTTTGGAATCAGAAAAACATATTGTATTTGAAAAGTAAATAATATACAGGGTGACCTATTTACCTTTTTTGGGTAACCAAAAGTCTTTAAACTACTAAACTAAATACATGTGAAATAAAATATTAAAATAATTATAAAATATATTTATTTAAGAAATCATGGTTCTTGGGATTAGACCGTGCAAAATTGGAATTACTATCCGACGTTTCGCTCTCGATTACACGAGGCATCTTCAGGGATCTTTACCCACCAAATCTGAACACTGAATTAGCTCGAAGAGATTACAAAATAGTTGTATAAGACTTTCATTTAATGTTGTATATAGGAACCACATTACCCCTTATTTATATCTACACTTTTATTTATTAAATTACTCAAAAAGGTATGCCGTCCTTTTTCATAACTTTTTTGCATCTTGACAACACTCCTAACGCCGGCATTTTTAGAGTACCTCAGCACAGAACAAGTAACTTCCATAAATCTTTTGCTGTTGTCGGGGTACAATTGTGGAATGATTTGTCAAACAATATTAAAGCTCTTATGCTGAAAAAGTTTTATTCATGTGTAAATGAAAGTCTTATTATTATTAACGAAATTGACAATCAATTTCTCAACAAATGTTGGGTTCCAATCCCGGATGCATGCATCAAAAGGACTCTGCTGGTTTTTATTAGTTCTATGTGTTGTCCTGTAAAATTGTTCTCACTATGTGGCAAGTACTGCGCAGGACTGCCTTCTGGATGTCGATGAAAGTTTTAGTATGCAGTCCTATGATTTTCAGGTTCTGTTCTAGTATTTTTGGAACTAGTCCAGTTGATGAAGCGATGATCGGTATCACATGAACCGTATCCAGTCACCACATCTGCTGTATCTCGATGGCCAGTCCCGCATATTTGGTCTTTTTCTCTTGATATTATTGTTGGGTACAGCGACATCTACCAAATAAGCTGTCTTTGTTTCCTTATTTAACAGTAACACATCAGGCCGATTATTCGTCACCCATCTGTCGCTGATAACTGCCCGGTCGTAGTGCAGTTTGAAGGCATTATATCAAGTATTGAACTTGGCTGGTATTTATAATAGGGCACAAACGTGTTCAAGAGCCCGTATTTATTGGCAAGCTTCTGGTGTATGATGTTACACACGGGTTGTGTCGTTGAAGGTAGTCCGTGTTTGCTAGGTTAGTGCAGCCAGATGTTATATGTTGTATAGTCTCTGATCTCTCACTAAATTTTCGACACTTATCGGATTTAACAGACTGGTCTTCGATAATGAATTCGTGTAATTCCGTGTGTTAATAACTTGGTCCTGTATTGCCATCACAAATCCGTCTCTAGGAACAGTTGTCCCTCCTTCAACCACCTGTTGCATGCTTCCTTATCTATGGTTGGCTGATTCAAGTCATTGTGATGTCGGCCGTGCAGTGCCTTTTGAGCCCACTGTTGGGATCCGAAATTGATTTTAGGATGATGTTGTCACTTTTGAGTGTAGAGTATGAGTTGTCACTTAGGGTCACTATGCTGTGGCGGCTTGATGTCTGAGCCTTGTTGGTGAAGAAATCTCTAAATTTTTTGTAGCTGTCGGGAGTGCGAATTGGTCAAGTCAACAAGGGATCTTCCACTTTTTCTTTGTGGTAAGGTAAGGTCATCGGAGAGTTGATGACCTTGGGTGGTGTGACTTGTACTTGGTCATTATTAGGCGAGTAGTTCGTTGTAGTCCCCCTAGCTCCGTGTTAGTCCATTTGAAGATTCCGAAACTGTAGGTCAGCACGGGCACAACATAGGTGATAATTGCTGTAATGAGATACCCGACGTTCAGTTCTGTCTTCCGAAGAGCTCGCACTCTTTGAACGTACTGGTCTTTCAGCTTGGTCTTTCCTTGTTGGAGCAGTATAGCTTGTTGGAATCCTAGCTATGTGTAGGTCTCTCATTGGTTCATCGCTAGAATGATTTCTCCATTGGGTAGGGCTACATCACCATTAATGACTTTGCCTTTTTCGATTATCGGCTTTACGTTTTTCCATTTCAAATTCCATATGGATGCCTTTCGAGAAGGTGTATGTTACGTCAAAAAGCTTTTTTTAGTTGGTTATGGTTTCCACCATAGAGCTTAATATCATCCATAGATAGTAGGTGGGATATGGTTCGGGAATTATCTCTATTGGTTTTGATATTGAAGCCATGTCCTGTATTGTTGAGCAACGTGGAGAGGGAGTTCATCGCTAAGCAGAACCAAAGTGAACTTAACGAGTCTCCCTGGTAAATTCCCCTTTGATGTGTATCTCATGGGTGGTAAGAATTTGATCGCCATTATAGATCCACAGGTCAGGTCCGTTCTCCACTGGTTCTTGATAGTTGCCAGGAAATTGATGATCATAGGGTGAAGTTTGTATATTCCTAGTACGTCTATGAGCCAGGAGTGTGGTACATTGTCAAATGCCTTTTTATAGTTTAAAAAAACAGTGGGTATGTTTTTTTGTGGCTGCTTAAGTACCACAGAGTCGATGATAAATTGTTCTTTGCATCCTTGATGGTCTCGAATGCAACCCTTTTCTTCCTCGGCTAATAAGTTAAGAGTGTCAATATGATTATAGATACGATTTGCAATGCAATTATTATTATTATTATTTTGATGATGTTGAATAAAAATCTAAGATCAAAATTTGTATAAATTGCGGTAAATAAATGACAATCACATTTTAGAATAATATATAGCACCAAATTTGGAAATTTATCTGTTGACTAATACCTAAGATTTAAAGGTGTAGCTATAAAATGTGGATGACACTGTATAAATTATTTTTTTCTTTCAACACAATATATTTGATTCAAAAATGTAATTATCCCAAGGGAGAGTCCAAAAATAAAATAAATAATTTGGTCATGTTATCAAAAATAATACGTGTGTATTCTCAAATGGGACACCGTGTTTAAATTTAACGCAGTCCGTAGCTCATATATCAAAATACATGTCCACTGCACAAATAAATTACACGCGCTACTGCACACCTAGGAATTTTAATTACAGATCGGAATATGTAAGTTCAATTATTCATAGGACTAAATATTTTAGATTTACTCAAACACATCAAATGCTTACCAAGTTTAAATTCCTTAGTGGAAAAAGTTGCTTTTATTTGGCTCCTAAAATCCTACGCTCTCCTTTGGTTTTCAGAAATTAATTTTGAGTGTAGACTAAAACAGGAATTCCAAGAAATTGATCTGGATTTTAGTACACAGCAAAATAAAATTTCACAAATCACTCTAGTTATGAGGACTTTTAAAACATTGTAATATTGTTTGTAAAAACTTTATTACATTTATATCTATTGGGGATTAATTGTAATAACTATTTTTTTAAACTCTAGTTAAACTATATTTAATAGCTAATTTTTAGTTGGTAAAATTTAAAGTAGAGTGCAGTCATCGGTATTGTAATCGTAAAAAAGTTATCCTCTTAGGTTTTTGCTGATCTTCACATTTTAGGGTCCCTAGTTGCCAAAAAATATGTTTTCTCACTTCTGTCGGTCTGCCTGTACGTGGCATGGTTCAAAAAGTACTTATCCGAATGACTTTAAGTTTTTGTCAAAAATCAATCGTTATAAGGGGTTGAAATGGTTACATTTTGGTACAAATCCAATATGACCAAGTGAAATGTTGAAAAAAATATTACTAGAAACTGCTTATCCAATTTACCTGTTATTTTGCAAAAAAATCAATTATTACGTAGAAATTATCAGATGAAATTTTGGTACGAATCCAAGATGGTGAAACAAAATGGCGGCCTGGTGAAATGTTAAAAAAATTATTACTAAGCAAACAGCTTATCCAATTTACCTGAAATTTTGTATAAAAATTAAGTATTACGTAGAAATCAACTGGTAGAAATTTTAGTACGAATCCAAGATAGCAAAACAAAATGGCTTAATAAAATATTTAAAAAAACCAGCGTAAAAAGCTACTTATTAGATTGATTTTAAATTTTGTGCAATAATTAAGTGTGACATAGGGAAGAACAGATTGAATGAAAGGTGGCGGAACAAAACGGCGGCCAAATAAAATGTTTGTAACCTTGAAAAAAAATCCCCGTTCAAGGTTTTCCATAGCTTCATGTTTTAGCGTTTCTAGATGCCCAAAAACATGTTTTCTCAATTCCGTCGGTCTCTCTGTCGGTCTGTCGATTTGGGCCATATCTTAAAAACTACTTACACGATTGACGTCACATTTTAGTCAAAAAATAAAGGTCTGGTAACATTTAGGTAAATATCCAATATGGCGGAACCAAAATAGTTGAAAAAATTATCACTAACAAACCAATTATCCAGATTACCTCAAATTTGCCACAAAAATCAAGTGTTACATAGACCTGAACTAGTAACATTTTAGTATGAATCCAAGATAGCTGCCTAAAACAATAGTTAAAAAATCAGCCTGAAAAGACTATTTATTAGGTTAATATCAAATATTGTGCAAACATTAAACGTAACACAGAGATAAGCTAGTAAAATTGAGGCACGGTTTCAAAATGGCGGAACACAATGGCGGCCAAATAAAATGTTTAAAAAATCAACGTAATTTTTTTTATTCATTTAAAATTAAATGTTTTCACAAAAATTAAATATGATATATGTGTTACTAAATGACTATAAAAAATAAATGATTCATAACGAGGGAAGTTCCATGTAAACATGTCATATTGATGAAATGATAATAATAAATGTTTTAATTCATATTTGAAAACTGTTCATCACATGAAAAAAACTTTTTACTTATTCTATGCCGATCATATTGTTTGAACTTAACAATAAAGCGAATGTATATATCCCTTAATTAAAAATAACGAGCTTATCGATTTGCCCTGGCATACGTAATCATTCGCTAAAATTTTCCAGTGAGATACCTCAACTTTTGAATGAAAAGTTAAATCAAATTATTAACAGATAGAAGTTGCATGTAGTTTCGAAACTGACCCGGAATTATGAAAAACGTTTATAATCAAAATATATTGTGTACAATATACTACAGATGTTTAATTGAAATTTTTAGTGGAAGTACAGCTAAACAAAATGTCCGTGTGTGTACATGCAAATTGTCCATATAAATAAACAATAATAACTAAAAACATTTACTATATTTCTAAATTTTTGGTTATGTAATTTCTACAGTAGTAATAAGAAAATATTAAGATTTCAAAGAATACAATATTTAAATTTAAGTAAAAATTTAATTAATTACTACAAATTAATGCATGATAAATTACTATAGCCTAAGTATCTTTGTAAAATCAGTACTAATGCTTTTTATAAATTGCGTAATTTTTAAAAAGTCCAAAGGTATTAATATTCTTAATTTCTATGGGTAGTAAAATTTTGGAATAAAATAAGTTGAAAGTCTTTGTATTGTGGTTTTTCTAAGGAATGGTATATTCAAATAATGTTAGAGTTTATTCCTAGTATTATAGGTATAAGTTGATTTTTTTAATTCAACAGTTTTGTAAGTCAGTAATAGGCATAGCTTTTATATAAAGTTGAGAAATATGAAAACATTAGCTTCTTGAAATACTAATTCTAAGGAATACCTTTTTTGTTTATGTAAAATAAGTTTTAGAACAAAATTTTGGGCGACTTGAAGAATTTTTATGATTGTAGGAAATGTACCTCCCCAAACTGAAATGCCGTACCTAATAACTGATTCTGCAAGTGCAATATATAACGTTTTAAGTATGTTTGTGGCATGATATTTGTAATGCTATAAAATTTCCAAATTAGTTTGCGTAGCTTGGAGTTAACCTGCTGTATATGTTCTTCACACTTTATGCTTTAATCGGTGACAACTCCTAGTCACTTTGTTTTATCAATATTTGTTTTATAAAATTATCACAACAGCAGTTCTGGTTTATAGTCTTTAGACCATTTTAAGAATCAGTTGTTGTTAGGAGAGTTTCTTAAGGGCCTGTTTGATAATCCTCTCATTCCATAATTATCTAATCTCTCCAAAATAATGCTATGAGACACCGTATTAAATTGGGCTTGGCCAAATCTAGTTATATTATAAAAGGCTTTTTATTAAGGTTTAGTTGTTTATAAATGAATTTAGTATCTTGAAATAATGTGTTGTTGTTGAAAATTTTTCTCGAAAACCAAACTGGTTATTAGAAAGGATATCATTTTTTGTAATATGACTATTTATTGCTTGTTTAAGTGACATCTCTAAGAGTTTGCCAAAGTTAGCTATCACTGATATTGGTCGATAAATTATTCATTTGAGTTTTATCATTGTTTTTATGAATAGGCGAAACTACAGATTTTTTAAATTATGTTGGAAAGATCTCCTCTATAAAACAGGGGTTAAATATATAAGTAAGAGGTCGAAGAATTTCCACTTTAATTTCTTTTATAGTTCTTGAGGATATACCATCAAGGCCCGGAGATGCAGAATTTTTAAGTTAGTTAAAAAATAATGCTTCCTGGTTTCTTTAACTAAATATTTTAAATAATTTCTATAATTTTTATATTGGTTTAAAAGAGTTAAGTTGTCTTTATCTTTTAAAACTTTCTTTTTTAGTTTGTCTCTAATATTAATTTTATTTTTCTTTCACTTGACGGTATACTTGCTTCGGTACATGATATGCCTAATATATTAGTATAGTTTTACATAGGACTGAACTGGTAATACTTTGGTATGAACATAAGGTAGCAAAACAAAATGGCGGCTTAATAAAATATTTCAAAAATAGGCCTGAAAAAAACTACTTGTTATATAAATTTCAAATTTGGTGCAAGCATTAAAAGTTGTGGTGCGAATTCAAGATGGCGGAACAAAATGGTCGCCAAATAATTTTTACTTCCCTCGTAAAAGGGAAGTATTGTAATCGTGGAAAAATCACCCTCCGAGATTTTTTCAGATCTTTAGATTTTAGGTTCCCTAGATGTTTTCTCAATTTCGTCGGTCTGCTGTAGGTCTGCCTGTTCGCGGCATAGTTAAAAAGTACTACTTCCCCGAATGACTTAAAATTTTGGCCAAAAATTAGAGATAATATGAGATTGACATTTTGATACAAACCAATTCGCAAAACAAAATGGTGGCCTAGTGAAATGTTAAAAAAAATTATTACTAAAAAATTACCTATCTCAAATTTGCATAGAAATTAAGTATTATGTAGAAGTCAACTGGTAAAATTTTGGTACGAATCCAAGATCGCGGCTTAATAAAATATTTAAAAATGCAGGGTCATATGGGGATGACCTGGTAGTATTTTGGTAAAAATACAATATGTCGGAACAAGATGGCGGCCTAGTAAAACGTTAAAAAAATTATTACTAAAAAAACTAATTATCCAATTTTCTCAAATTTTGTACAAAAATCAAGTGTTACATAGGACTGGACTGGTAACATTTTGGTATGGATATAAAATAGCAAGACAAACAGGCAGCCTAATAAAATATTTTAAAAAATCGGCTTGAAAAACTACCCATTAGAATAATTTCAAATTTTGTCAAGTATTAAGTGTGATATATTGATAAACTAGTAAAGCTTTGGTACGAATCAATCAAGATGGCGGAACAAAATGGCGGCCAAATAATTTTTTAAAAAATCAACGAAAAAAAGATTTTATTCAATTGACAAATTTTGCAGAGAAAATAAATGTGATATAGGGATAAACTGGTACGAATTCAACACGACATGACGTAACAAAAGGGTGGTATTTGTCAATGTAAAAACTACTTATTGAATTTATTTTAAATTATGCCCAAAAATCAAGTGGGGCAAATACTGTTAGGAATCCAATACGATGGAACAAAATGGCGCACAATAATACTAAATGACTATGTCCTGAACTAAATTGGGTTACACTTCACTATTCCTAATAAAAGGAAAGATTTATAACAATTTATAATAAGTTCTGGGCAAAGCAAATTTACCGATATTTTTAGTACCTTGTTCATGAAATCGTCGCCACCCAGCAAAAATTTCCTTAATAATAGTTTTCATATCAGGTTGATTTATTTTTGCGCCCATTTCAAAAAAGACTATTTTATTCACTGCGAAGTTTATCACGAAACACAACTTATACATAATGCAGGAGTATGCTATATCACATTTAGTAGTTTTTACAGTAGACTATCAAAAAGAGATATCTCTGGTACATCTTACCTATATATGTTATTATTATTTGCCGCACTGTACATCGTACCGGGATTAATATTATTATCAATTGTTTTTTTTATAAAGAAAACAAAAATATGCGACATAGGATACATTCATATTCAAAGTGGTAACATATGTCCGAATAAATGTACTTTAGTATTGTGAAAAGCAGCCTATGTCCATACAGAGGTATTATGCATTAATGCGTATATTATTTATTATAATTATCTGTCTTTAATTTTTGTAAAATGAAAATAATACCAATTGTACCAGCCAGCCACTGGAATCTCTTCATGATCTCAAATGCATTGGACTGTATTTAGGTTCCCAATTCAATGAAAAGGCTCTTTTCTTTTCTATTCATAAACCTAATTCTAGCCATCTCAGCAAATTTCTAGAAATAATGGTCAACCACAGAGTAACCTAGTATATAGAAAAACACATTCTCATATTACAAGAGCAAACGAGCTTCAGGCAGAAGAAATCCACAATAGATCACCTGATAGGTATAGACAGGGATATACATAATACATTTAGGGAAAATCTTATATCGCAGCACCATTCTTAGATATGACTAAGGCTTTTGACAACATCAGAACTGAGCTATACTCAGTTCTATACATTCATGGAAACGTTAAATTACCCTATAAGTATTCAGGCATATTTTTACCAAACTTCAAGCATTCCTCAAGTAGTAGTCCTACATTATTCATAGCAGCTATAAACAAAATAATTAATTATGTTCCATCGTCGGTACAGTTTAGAATATTTGATGATAATATCTTGATATATCAAGAAACTAACAACAGCAATAATATCCAAACCTGTCTAAATAAACTTTCTACCTTAGTTCACGGACTTACCTTCTCTTCATCAAGTGTACCTTTGCAGAAAAAGGAAGTGCACTCCAAATACAAATCTGAACATAGATTTCTCTTCAATAAAAAATAAGTGACAACACTTCTTCTTGGGCATGACATTTGACCACAAACTTAATTGGAAATCATATATGGATCAATTAAAAATTAAATGCAATAAAGATCTAGCAAGCATGCTTTCAGACACGAATTGAAGTTCTGACAGGATCTCTGAATTGAGTATTTATAAAGCTTTTATATTATTTAAACTAGATTACGGTGCCATTATATACTCATCTACACCCAAAGCTTATTTAGAAAAACGAAATACAATACATAACAAAGGAATCAGGGTCTCCATAGAAGCCTTCCATACTAGTCCATCCATCAGCCCTTACAGTGAATCAGAAATTCCTTCTTGGTACTTGGTATGAAGCCATTTAATGTTTAATCATTATCATGGTTTTTGTAATCCAACCACAGTAAACACGTAATAATTTAATATACTTCAATTACTCATATCCAATATTCTGACATAAAATTTTTCTAATTTAAATTCTTCTGGTTCGAATTTATATATTTATATTTAAAGAGTTTTTAAACAAGGTGTATGAATATATCTGTGTCAACTCGACTTTGCGATTACTAAAACTATTAAAACCAGATTCAAGCAATAATTATATCAGCTGTATGACCCTTTATGTCCGAAAAGCGTAGAAAATGAAAAACCTGTATTGTTTAGAAATCAATGTATTGTTAAAATTAACATCTGAATTCTAAATGCAAGAATATATTTCCTGGAAAGTCTGATGAAAACCTAATTTGCTAAATCCCTTTAAAGGCGCATTATTGGGCTGCATGTCAAATAAAATTTGTGATATTTGCTGATGCACAAATTTAAAAGAATAAAAATAGCAAGAGAAAGAATATTGTGCATTTGTTTTTTCATGATTAATTTATAAACTATTTATGTAACCTTGAGAACACTAGTTCATGTTTTTTCATTGTTTTTACTGAATTTTTTATATATATATATATATATATATATATATATATATATATATATATATATATATATATATATATATATATATATATATATATATATATATATATATATATATATATATATATATATATATATATATATATATATATATATATATATATATATATATATATATATATATATATATATATATATATATATATATATATATATATATATATATATTTATATGTATATATATATATATATATATATATATATATATTTATATGTATATATATATATATATATATATATATATATATATATATATATATATATATATATATATATATATATATATATATATATATATATATATATATATATATATATATATATATATAAATATATATATATATATATATATATATATATATATATATATATATATATATATATATATATATATATATATATATATATATATATATATATATATATATATATATATATATATATATATATATAGATTGATATATAGTAGAAAATGGATTCTTTGGGATGACCGCTATAGCAAGGGAATTTGGCTAACTATAGACACGTGTTTCTGACTTAAGGTCTTTATCAGTATACTCAACTAGTTGAAAGACGAGTACAACTGGCGCCAAAATGAATACACAAAACAATAACCAGAGTCACCAACAGGAGCAAAACCAACATTTGTGATCACCAAGAGAACATCCGAAATCTTCGCCAGACTTGATACTCTATTTACCGCGGAGAAGCATATAGCCAACTGTGGCGAAACTCATAACCCAAGAGTAGTAAATCAAAAGTAGAAAATACATAAATCCATTTTATATATATATATATATATATATATATATATATATATATATATATATATATATATATATATATATATATATATATATATATATATATATATATATATATATATATATATATATATATATATATATATATATATATATATATATATATATATATATATATATATATATATATATATATATATATATATATATATATATATATATATATATATATATATATATATAAGCTTGGTACAATAGCAACTTTGTAACTAGAAATAGGAGATGCTATCTTTGCGCTATCAAGTAGTGCATTAAGTCAACACTAACTAAATGTATCCTAGCAATAAATTTTACAGTAATAAATACAAAGATCAATAAAGAAGTCATTAAAAGTACATTAGAAAGGCAGAAAAAGCATTAAAATAATATATTCATATAGGTAATGAAAATGGTAATAAAATATGAAAGCTAGTATGTGAGATATATATATATATATATATATATATATATATATATATATATATATATATACAAGAAATAGGTAACTGACAATTTTGGCCTCTCTAAAAATGGTAATTGCAACATTCATGTTCCATTTAAATAAGGAGCGTTTTCTTTGTCTGACGTTCAGTTCCTAATTAAAGGCAGTTTAACTGTGTGAAATAACGTACATCATAATTCATGAAAATAAATGAATATTATGTTAAAAAAAATAATTAAAGACTACCACATCCGTTACTCATTAACGAAAATTTCACATAAAGAATTGAACTGACTACGAGAAAAACACTAAATTTTAAATAAATTATTTTTTTCTTGTAATTAATAGATGTTCCCAATATACACATACTTTAAACAGTTGCTATATTACTCGCTCCTCATTAATTTTAATACTGCTATGTTTTAGTATGTATAATAGAGTTTTGTATTCATTTGCTCAGATTAAAAGCAAAAATTGCTATTTCGTTTTTATAAACCGCATTCTGATGGAGAATCAGAAGAGGGATTAATTTTTAACAAATTGTTCGGACAATGGCCGAGGGCTGACCGAACATGTGCCATGTCCACAAACACGTGCACTGTTAAGCTAACAGTATGACCACCCAGGCAGATGCCTGGAAAATTACCTATTAGCCTGGCATTTACCTGCCACTACCATGCTTAAGCGTCCTTATGCAAATATATTAATCTGGAGGTCTCCAGATTCCGATTCCAGGAATATTTTATTTTGATTGTGTACATTTTGGACATATTTTATTTTTTCCAGTTGGTATATGCAACTTAATGTCTGATTAAAGTGCTTAAAAAGTTTCTGTAATTACACAGCCCGTTCAGTGTTAAGAAACATTTATGGATACAAAAATTACTGTAGCGACACTTAGTTTGGTACTGCTAGTGGATTGATTTTCTGCCCTGTGTTGCAAATGTTATGTTCCTTGGACTTTTTTGATACCCTGTATTGTTTTTTCACGGCTGATAAAACACACGGCAATATATCTCTGGAGAAACTCTATTGTTGTCGCAAACTACCTAAATTTTACCTTGATGACACCACTACGGTTTAGATCTCTGGGATGGACTGTTAATATTTGACTTTATTAACACGCTTTAAACAGGGCAGTATTATAGGCATTTGTTATGTGATCGTTATAGTTGATCAGATATGAACATTTTCAATGAAAGTAATGTGATAATAATTTATTATTCATTATTTTTATAACCTTTTGTTAGTATACTTGAAGGTGGGATATCTTATAGAATCAAATAAGTATAAACCGATGATAATGTGCCCCTTCGGCCGTATTCTTTTTCCTGTAATTAGGTATGTTTGTCGGTCCGTCTGTCTGCCTCTATATGAGAGTATGGTTTTTATTGTTGGCATGATGTATTTATGCATGCATATCGGCTAGGTATATTTTTACCTACCTGGCTATTTCTTTAAACAGTCATGTTTATTGCATTATACATACTCTTTAAATTAACGGACCAGATGAGTGAAGTTGAAGCAAATTAAATTTTTACTTCCCTCGCAAAACGGAACTTTTGTAATCGTAAAAAAATCACCCTCCGAGATTTTTTTAGAAATTCACGTTTCAGGGTCACTAGAACATTTTTTCGCCGGCTTGTCGGTGTGTCTGTCGGTCTGTCTGTTCTTATCCGATTGACTTAACATTTTGGCTACAAATTAAGGGTTATATGGGGATGACCTAGTAATATTTTGGTAAAAATTCAATGTGGCTATACAAGCGAAATATTAAAAAAAATATTAC
Source organism: Kuschelorhynchus macadamiae (assembly GCA_030620095.1). Lineage (NCBI taxonomy): Eukaryota > Metazoa > Arthropoda > Insecta > Coleoptera > Curculionidae > Kuschelorhynchus > Kuschelorhynchus macadamiae. The sequence goes on from JAUTXW010005372.1 coordinate 462,479, forward strand.
TAAAAACTACTTTTCCAGGTTACCTCAATTTTGCACAAAAATCAACTATAACGTAGAAATCAACTGGTAAAAAATTTTGGTACGAATCAAAGATGGCGAAACAAAATGGCAGATCAATAAAATATTTAAAAAATCAGCGTGAAAAAACGATTTATTCGAGGGATTTTAAACTCTGTGCGATAATTAATTGTGATATAGCAATAGATGAACTGGAAAAATTGTGGTACGAATTCAAGATGGTGGAACAAAATGGCCGCCAAATATTTGCAGTCGTGAAAAAATTGTTCTCCCAGGTTTTACATATCTTCACATTTTAGCGTCCCTATAGATGCCAAAAAATATATTTTCTCAATTCCGTCGGTCTCTTTGCCGGTATGTCTGTAATTTGGCGAAACAAAAATGCGACTCAATAAAATATTTAAAAAATCAGCCTGAAAAACTACTTAATAGTAGTAATTTTTTTGTAAGAATTAATTGTGGTATAGCGATAGATGGACTGGTAAAATTGTGGTACGAATTCAAGATGGCTGAACAAAGTGGCGGCCAAACACAATATTTGTAATCGTAAAAAAATCACCCTCCCAGGTTTTACGTATTTTCACGTTTTAGCGTCGTTAGATGCCAAAAAATATATTTTGTCAATTTTGTCGATTTGTCTGTCTGTCCGTCTGTCAGTCCGCGGCATAGCTAAAAAACTACTTAAGCGGGTTTTACACGGGCCAAATTCTTGGACAAGACATTGAAAAAGTTTACCTTCAATTTATTTTTATATGCAAAACGTCAAATTTAGTCCAATTGCTTGTTTACAATTTCTGTGCCAAAAATATTTTTTTTTGGGGAAATTTTAGTGACTTTTGGCATTCTTCTCTATTGCCAACCTTTAAATTGTGAGGTTTTCAGGCAAGGGATGTTGCTCATATAGGCTTGTTAAATTTTTAATTATTCTTTTCTGAAAGTGAATGTTGAAGTCATCTAAAAAGTGCATAGGTAATAATTTATATAATAAATTTAAAACAAGAGAAACAAATTTTGTTTAAACATGTTGGCGGTTTGCGGTACTCAAGAAATTGTGAAAATATTTGGTAGGTGTAAAATTTTTCTCAAGTATCTACAATGTCTTGAACAAAAAATTGGTCAATTTATTGCCCAAAAATTTGGCCCGTGTACAGCTTAACACATGTCAAATTTTGGCAAAAAAATAAGTGTCAGATGGGGATAACCTAGTAATATTTTTTCTCAAATTTTGGACAAAATTAAGTGTTGCATAGAAACGAACTGATAACATTTTGGTACGAATCCAATAGGGCAAAACAAAATGGCGCCCTAATAAAATATTCAAAAAATCAAACTGCAAAAAGCATTAAGTATGATATAAAGATAAACTGGTAAAATTGTGGTATGACTTCAAAAAAGCAGAACAAAATGAGTGCCAAATCAAATGTTTAAAAATCCACCTAAAAACGTTTTTTCAATTTACTTCAAATGTTTTGCCCATAAATTAAATATGATATAGGGATGAAATGATACGAATTCAGCATGACGGAAGAAAATGGCGGTGTTAAAAAATTCAAGTGTGACTTAGGTAGAAATTGTTTAGTACGAATCCAATATGGTGGAACAAAATGGCGCCCAATTTTAGGCTTAATATATCTTTAACATAGTACTGGTAATGTGTTGGATTCTCAAAACAAACCAAATAAGCCAAAGGGTATACTAGCTAGAACCATTAAGCTGATTAATTAGTATTGAACTCGTCAAACTCACCAAATGAGCCCAAACTCGAGGGGTTTACTAGCTGGTACCAGCGATATCATTTGGTACCATCGGATATCATTTGGTACCATCGAACTGATCAGGTCAACGCGATGGTACCAAATTGTTGTATTTTCATCCGAATTACATACACTTGCAAAATATGAATCGATAGGACAATTAGAAGTGGGTAAAAATCGACCGGTCCTTAATAGAATAAAGGTGTATTATAAAATATCAAAAAACTTCTGTATTTAAGTTTTTAATAACTCTTACTTGGGTTACCTTGCATACCTTGTTTTATTATTATATTATTTAAAAAAAACTTGCCTTGGTGAATTCATGGGGAATCTAAAAAACTTTTATTGGACGAAAACTTCACATCTTTTGGCAAAGACCAATCCAGCCTTAAATTTTTCCATAGTTCACAAATTTTATAGTCACTCACTGCTGCGCCTATGAAAATTGACCTTTGAACGGAACCAAATATTCTAAACCGGCCGCCGGCGCCATCACTGCGCGGTTTAGAGGCTTCTAAACTAAAATGGTGTTGCGCAGCGAGGTCGGCGCGTAACCATCAACTAGAGTTGTATTGCCGTTTGTTTTATCTGCTGTGGTTTTGAAAAAATTTAGAAAAATGTTTTTGAAAACCTTGACAGTGTTTAAGTATCAGCTTTTATTACCAAAGTTGCCCGTGTTTTTAAACACATTTTTTTAAATTATTTAAGAACTATGCAAGGCACAAAACACTTCAAGGGACATAAACATAAACACCATAAAGTAGGAAACTCGATAGAGATACTAAACTAAGTCAGTGTGGTTATAGAAAGAAAAACCGAAAATGTATGGTCGCTTTATAGATACTAATTATAGTTTAACAGGTGCCAAATTTGACTGATTTAATTTAAAATATCCTGGTAATGTATGAGATACACCAAGAACACAAAAAATATTTAAGATTTCATCACTCTATTTTGTTTTCGTTTACGAAGATATGTGTATAGGAACTTTTTTAATATTTCCAGAATAGAATGGCTGAATATATATATATATATATATATATATATATATAATTTTTTTTTAAATTAAACGTTTCTAATTTACAAACAATCGTTGCATAGCTTGTTCCTTTAAATCTCCAAAACGCCTAGACATGAATTCTTCGCTAATCCTTGTTTTTATAATAATAATAATAATAATAATAATAAATGTCTTTATTTTATAGATAAACAAATACATCTATATAATTATTTAAAGATAGGTGGCGGTATCCAACTACAGCTGCTCATACAACCACCCTAGTTACACAATAAAAACATAAATATTAAATGTAAATATACCTATGTACTTAGATTTTCAAAGTACTATCCTAAAGAAAAAAACATATAAATTCAATGGTTACAAATTAAATATAACTACCTAATAGACCAGAATAATAATAAAATATATACTGAGGAGAGGTAAAAGCGAAAAGCGAATAGAAAATTCGAAAAAGTTATATAATTATTAATTTTTTTAATTATTAATAATTTATTTAATTTATTATTATATTATTCAATTATTAATAATAAATGACAAAATGTATAAACATCCTTAGTGCTGGTCACGTTTGGTTAAAATATATGTCTTAACTTTTTTACGAAAGGTGTTAATACTAGAGGATTCCTTCAATTGGGAGGGGAGGGAGTTGAATAAGTTTACTGAAACATAACTAAAAGATCTCTTAAAAAATTCGTGGTTGTGCCCTGGGACGCTAAACAGACTACCATGTCGCGTATGGATGTAATGTAAATCCGAACGTTTTTGGAGCTTGCCGAAAAGATATTCAGGTAATTCTTGATTCCCAATTTTGTAAATCAGACACGCCATATGGAGTTCAAACCGCTCTTTTACAGTTAGCCATCCAGACTCCACAAGTGAGGGCGTTATATGATCAAATTTGCGTACATTATAACAGAACCTAAGACAAGCATTCTGCAATTTTTGTAAGCTATCACGATCGCGTTGGTATAAGGCGGGCCAAAAAACAACATTACAATAATTTAAATGTGAGAGTATTAATGAGTCTGAAAGTCTTAATTTGGTATTAAGGTCCAAGATATCTTTGTGCATGTATAAAAGTTTCAGTTTGCCATAGGTTTTCTTAATTAGAGAGGACACGTGTTGGGAAAACCTAAGTTCATTATCTAGGATTAATCCGAGATTTCTACAGGATTCGACAGGCACCAGTTCAGATCCATTTATAAATATTTTAAAATTCGGGTCAGAAACAACATTAGTATTTGACTTGCCGAAAACCATAAGCTGACTTTTGCTTTCATTAAGTACCAATCTATGCACTTCAGATACCTTAACTATTAGTTCGAGATCGGAATTGATAAAACTGACAGCAGTATTTATATTAGAAGGAGAAAAGGAGAAGTACACTTGTGTGTCATCAGCAAACTGATGTGATTTAAGATGTTTTAAATGTTTTGAAAAGTCCGCGGTGTATAAAGAAAAAAGCAGTGGACCTAACACACTACCTTGTGGTATACCCTTTGTAACTGGAACTATCGTTGATATAGTTGAGTTATAACAAACTCGTTGTTGTCTGTTACTTAAATAATTATTAAAAAAAGTTAAAGCGACATCCCCTATACCGAAATATTTTAGTTTAGTTAGTAATATATTATGGTCTAAGGTATCAAATGCCTTACTAAAATCGAGTAGAATGAGACATGTAGTTAAGTTGCGATCCCATGCTGTGTAGATATCGTCTGTTACCTGAAGTAACGCTGTAGTAGTACTGTGACTACCGCGGAAACCTGACTGAGTTGAGGGAAGAATGTTATGCTGATTAATATAGTTAGACAGCTGTTCGGCTACTATCTTTTCAAGAATTTTAGAAAATAAAGGCAAGATGCTAATAGGTCGGAAGTCTTTAAGCTGATTAGGATTAGACACCTTGGGAACAGGAACTATATGAGCAAGCTTCCACGCAATAGGGAAACCACCGGATAGAAGACACTGATTTATAATGAAAGTGATAAAGTTAGTTAAATGGGGTATAATATACAGTAATATTTTGAGATTAATACCATCACAGCCAGTTGAATTGGTTTTTATTTTAGAAATTATTTTTTCTATTGATTCATTAGAAACTACAGTGAATTTGAAAGACTCGTAATTTCCAAAATATTTGTTAAAATAGTTCTGCTCAATAAATGTGCTGTCCACAGATGGCACCGCCATTGGCAATGCATTAACAAAGTAATTATTAAAATCATTGGCAACCACATTCATCTGGCTAGACTTCGCATTATTGTCCGTTAGGTTAAGGTAGGCTATAGTACGCCAAAAATTCTTAGGATCGCGCTTAAATGTGTATTGCAAAAAAGCCTTCTTTTCAGCCCTGGTGGCAATATTAACTTGATTGCGTAGGGCTTTATATTCCTCCCAACACGGTGCAGTTTTATGTTTTTTAAATTTTAAACGGGCTTTGTCCCTCAGACGCATCATAAATTTAAGGTTGTCAGTTAACCAAGGTGCCGGTGGTTTAGATATTCTGGTCGTTATAAATGGTGCATGCTTATTAAAGAGAGTATTCAGTTGATTATTCAGAAAGTTAACCATGCTATCAACATCTCTGCATGAGTATATATATTCCCAATTAACTCCATTAAGATCGGTTAAAAAATTATTATAATCAAAATTTTTGAAATCTCTGTATGTTTTATAGAATGGTTTAGGTTTGGTTTTAGCACATTTAATTTGAAAAGACACTAATTTATGGTCGGAAATGTTGCCAACATCCAAAATTTCAGTGGAATTTATAAGAGAAGTATCACTGCACACTAATAAATCTAAAAGTGTACTAGAACCATTAGTTACACGCGTCGGATTTTTTACACACTGGGAAAAGCCGTATTTATTGAAAAAATTCAAAAGCGCAACACCGTTCGGGCTATTGGCAACCAACATATCAACATCAAAATCACCACCAAACGCAATAAAGTCAAACTGGGGTATCATACTCACCAAGGTGTCCTCCAAGTCATCAATACACAATGACAAATTAGTGTGAGGCGGCCTATATATAGCTCCAAAACACAACTTCTTACCCGCGCATTTAATGGAGATCCATAGCTGTTCGAGGGCGGACTTTTGATTATTTATTGTTAAAACTGTATATTTAAAGATATTTTTTATGTAAAATGCAACTCCTCCCCCTCTCCCATCTCTATCCTTCCTTACTATATTATAATTGTGAATATTAACTCCCCCATCCTCCACACCAGGATTTAACCAAGTCTCAGATAGTCCAATGATATCAAAAGAGTATCGGGAGGAAATTCTTCTTATAACAATAGCCATAGTAGCAAACAATAATTTGTGTTATCTATCGCTACAAAATTTTAGCTTGCTTATATTCCAAAAACAGCACTTTTTTGAAAAAACAAACAAAACCTTTTTTATCCCAAATTTAAGGAAGATGCTAACGTCAGTAAGGAATTCCAAAAATATTTTTAGAAATTTAAGAAAGGTTCTACCGATATCACCTCGAGTGTTTATATTTTTAAATTTATTGCTTGTGTACTTAACTTACAATATTATGGGGAACATTTACAGTAATTTATGGTTTAGTGCCATAAGGCCAGAAATAAGTTTGTATATACTCACCACTCTATATATGAACCTCAAATATGAATAATATTTTTACCTAGGCGATCTAAAGATGGTTTTTTTGTTAATAAGAAATTATTATTGTAACAGTAAAACAACCCAAATATGAATCATTTGTAATATATCTTGTTATCCAAAATTGCCCCTTTATCCCGTCATAGCTCGAAAACTACCCCATGGACTGGACCCCTCCGTTTCTTGCTAAAACTAAATTAAGGGAGTTACCTATTTTCCATCAAATATAAAAAATTCAAGGAGTCTCTGATCCATAACCTGTGCAGTGCCTGGTCCTTTAAGATCCTTGTTCTCTCAGCATTTTTAAGAAATTCGGAAGAATTGTGTATTGAATAATAACCGTTAAAACTAAAACCTTTTAAAAAATATAGTTAAGCTAAGGCAGACAACATTGCCAACATGATCTTTTTAACCTGAAATAAAAACAATATATTCAGGCTGGACCCCTTAAGGGAAAATGTTAACGCCTGTTTAACTGTGGATGACACTATAGCTAAATATATCACATTAAACTTAGCGCAAAATGGACTCTCTCGCTGAAAAATGATATGTTTTGCTGATCAAAGGGTAATACTAAATGTTGCAGACAGGTAACAAGTATGTTTAAACGTTCAGTCTAGTTCCAAAGTTTAGAGTATTTTTGTGACAGCTTTGTTCTGTATGTAAAATGTTATTGTAAATATTCTGACGAACTAAATTCTCTAGCATAATGAAAATTTGTGATACAATATTAGCTCGTCTTGTTGTTTATAAAGAATTTTATTGGCTGCTTTGCAACATTCGAAAAAGGCCGTCTTTCAATTTTGTACTAGCAAAATTTTCTCGAATTCATTATTGTTTCAGTGCTCATAATTATTTTAACAAAAAAGAGCAAACAGGAATATTGTTGAGTTCTAAATATTCTATAGATTTTGGTGTTTGGGCAAATTTGGTGGGGAATTGTAAGAGTATAAAAATAATAACTAATTGTTTAATTTTCTGATTAATAGAAACAACTAGATCGAGATTTATTTTACATACATACCTTTTTTGATTAGGCTTACAGATTTTAATTTATTTTTTTTTATTTCAGGTAAGCTAGTAAGAACTTTTCAGGGATGCACTGCCGTAAAATAGTAAGTAATTTTCATTTGTCATTTTTCAAAGTCCCAAAATCCTAGGAAACAATGTTTACCCTCATTACCCACCCGCCCCATAAGATATAGAGAACTTTTTTCGATTTTGGGCGAAAAAGTTGGTCTTCATAAGTCTTGCTTTTTTGAAAAATAAGGTTAATTTAAGAAGAATGTCATTTTTATACACAGGGACAAAATAAATACAAAAATAGAAATTTGCAAAACAAAAATTTTCGAAATTGCAACTTTTGAGCTAAATTAAAGAGCAAGTACAAGTCAAAAAGCTTTTGAAACTTCTTTGATAAAGGACCTAGCTTTTGAGAAAATGAATAGTGAATATGTAAAAAAATGTGTCATTTGAAAATTTCGACTTATTGGCCATTAAATTACCTAAAAACTACACCTTGTAGAAAAAAACTTACTTTTATTTTTTCTTTTATTCTCTTCAATTTGTTTTAATTCTTTTTTATTTCACCTGCTTGCTTTTTCTTGGTTTTTTTGCGCTTCTATATTATAAATTTTTTTAATAAACGAAACTTTGTATGTTGAAAAATGTTTTTGATAAAATCACTAATAATGAATTTTTCATATGTTACCTAAATCCAAGCAAACGCTGAATAAGTCACTTATTGACAGAAGAAATGTTTTGTTTTAAAAATTAAGGCATCTAATATTTACAACATTCATTACGATTTTTAATAACCAAAATAATCTCACGAAAAAATAGATCCCCTCTAGATCAAAGGATGTATCACAAGGTATGTTCAAATGACTTTTTCGGATATTTACAGTTCGTACATTGAATTTTAAGGCAATATTATGTTAAAGAATTTTTAAGTTACCGCGGAAATTCGGTTGCAGGGAAAAATCAAAATGGCGCCATACCGCAATTTATATTTGTTTATGTGCTCGCTATGCAACCACCCCGGTTTTACCCCAAGCACTTCCTGAATAATTCGCCCATATTGGTCAAACCATCCCGGAGTAATCGGTGTACATACATAAAAAATACATAGGGTGGAATTGAGAACCTCCTCCTTTTTTAAAGTTGGTTTAAATTACATGAGTCCGCTCTGTTATTCATTTTGAATTAATAATACAAAACGTTTAATCTACTCAGCTTTATTAATTTTTGTTTCATTCACTATAAGTAATTCTCAATTACACTACAGCTTTGCATTTCACTATATTTATCTTTTTTTTTTTAATAAATGGGATAAAAAGGTGATGTTTTTACAATTACCGATTTCAAACTTTAATTAAATTTTCTACATATTTCTCGTTTCTGCAGATGTGTGCAGATTCTGCCTTAACAAATCGTGGCAGTTTTTTAATTTTTTTTTCGAATTTCTGAACCCCGCACAATTCTTATAGAAACTCTCCGAATATTTTTTTGGTGTAATATAGTTTATTCTTGATTCAAAAGTTAGCATTGGCAATATTGGCATACCCTTTTCATACTCACTGTTTGAGTTTTACAGGCCCACAGGGTATAAAAGTTTATGGTCAAACCCAATTGCCTCTTGTAAATTCAGGGTAGAAAAATACTGTACCAATATAAGAAATTTTTTAAAAAAATAGAACTGACTTCAAAAAATGCATGAAAAAGTGAAAAATAATATTTTATTTCACCTGGAAAATTTTACCGTGAAAAGTCGGCGCCAAACATATTCCTAAGTACTTAATAACAATAATACAGTGACATGCAAAAAAAGTGACGAGCTAAATATTTAGGTATATTTTTCGAACGCCTTATCGCATTTTGCATCAGTCGAAAGAAAATGTAAGACAGTAATTCTGCATTTCTGTTTTTGTTAGCTTATTCCAAGGTTTTTCTATACAGGGTGTAATATGACACAATGTTTTTTTGCAAATTTTGGGAATACCCTGTAGAATAACGTAACTAAAGAAAAATAGTAAATCGTAGTATATAATATAGATGTATCTTTTAGGATTATTTTGGCTTTTGATTTATTGCTCTATCTGTATTTTTAAAGGAGATATAATGTTTAACGTAAAAAATTGCATTTTAAACATATTATCCATACAGACTCACAAGTCTTCAAATAGATCTAGTAGCCTTGGAAATTAAAACTGTCAGTAGACCATTTGTGTTTTGTTAGCGTATCTCGAAGTGTCAAATAGATGTCAAACTATTTAATAATTATTATTAAATAATAAGATCTGCACCATTCAAACTTGTATGCAGTAGTTATAGTGGCTAGACAAGTAACTCCAGAGAATGTAGTTAAAATTATTGCTTTAGTAGATGAAGGCATAGTGTTAGTTATGCTGCCAGAAAAGAGGGTAGAAACGAAGGTTTTATGAGACTGGCAGTATACATACACGAAGTCATCCTAGATGCACCAGAAATATCGATGACAAGTTTATTGCTCTTCAAGCAACCAGTAATCAATTTCAGAGCGCTTGACGATGAGCAACAGACGCCTACAAGCACCTATGACAGTACGTGGTACTGTCATAGGTGACTACATCGCCCGTCGAAGATTAAAAGAAGTAGGGTTGACAGCAAGGGTTCCAGCGACCGGTCCAAAATTCTTTCCCGAACATCGAAGGACTCGCATGAATTTCGCTCATAAGCAGTTATAGTGGGATGAAGAGTAGTAGTCCAAGGTTTTTATTTTCTAACGAGTCACGCATCTGCTTGAAATAATCTAATGGAAGACAGAAAGTTTGGAGGCGGCCTGGGGAAAGATACGAACATAAGACTTTTTATAGAAAAAACATTGGGGGTGGTTACAATACGTTGCACGTATTGTAACTGAATATTGGGATAATAGTGGTATAAAACGTTTACCATGACCTGCGAGAAGCCCCGACTTGAACCCAATAGAACATTGAGGCAAGGTTTAAAAAAACGGCTTCGTGTGCCACACACAGAATTTAGAAGAACTTGGCATGGTGTTTGTAGAAGAGTGGAACAATATTCCACAAGAGGCTATTGCCCGATTAATAAGAATTATACTAAGGCGTGTAGAATTAGTAATTAGAGCTAGATGTGGAAATACCAGATATTACTTATTTATTTTTTAGTCCTAAATTGTGATTTGTAATTAATCTTTATTTATTTGCTCTTAAACAAAATGTTACATTTTTGTAAAAAACATTGTTTCGTTTAAGAGACCTAGATTGTATTGAACTCAGTATCTGACCTCAGTTTGACATTTGACGACAAGAGAACAAAACACAAATGGCCTTCTGACAGTTTTAATTTCCAAGGCTACTAGATCTTTTTGAAGACTTGTGCGTATTTATAAATAATATGATAAAAATACGACGTTTTACTTTAACATTGTATTTCCTTTAAAAATAGAAATGGAGCAACGAATCAAAAGCCAAAATAATCCTAAAAGATAGATCTAAATTATAAACTACGATTTACTAACATTGTTTCATATTACACCCTGTATATATAAACAATGAACTAAGTTGTCAAAGGCAGAAATGTAGAATTACTGTCTATGAAATTTCCTTTCGACTGATTTAAAGCACAACAAAATACGATAAGGCGTTCAAAATATATACCTAAATAGTACATTTATGTACTGAGTGGTGTGACGTCTAACACCACGGGTATAATGTCTTACTATCTTTGTAAGTTTAGCGCCGACTTCACAGAGTAAAATTTTCCAGGTGAAATAAAATATTATTTTTCACGTTTTAGTGCATTTTTTAAGTTATTTTTATTATAAATTTTTTTTTTCATCCTTTTTAGTTCTATTTATACGGGTTTTAGTGTAAAAGTAAAGTTTAAAAAATACCCACTGGATCTACTGCATATTGTGTAACATCATTGTATAATAACAATAGTTCTTGCCGTGTTAATACTTTATCTTCCTGAGAATGGTGAACGTATATTTTGGTCAGTCTAACATCGAGAAAGTAGTTGAAAGTGGCGTCATTCTGCCATTTTTAAATTTTTTTTAATATGCTTGCTATGGGACCACTCGGGTAATATCCTGAATATTCTCTGAAAATTGCATCCAAATTGGTCAAACGAACGCGGAGTAATCGTTGTACATACATAAAAAATATATAGGATCGAATTGATTACCTCCTTTTTTTTTAAAGTCGGTTAAACACTATGAAATAATGTTCTTTGTTAATAATAAAAATATCCAGACTCTAGGTAAAAACTTATAGTTTTATATATTATACAGAATTAATCACAATACAGGGTGGTCCAAAAAGTTGTTAACTTTTTGAAATGAAGTAAAAAAAACGACTGATTAATTTTTAAAATTTACAAAAATTCTTGGAAATAGTGTTAGAAGAGCAGGGGTGCAAGAAGCATGTCGCTGTGAATTCACCGTTAGTGCGCGGCAAAAAAAAACAGACCGATGATTCCGCATCCCGACATTGCAACCCAAACTGTGACCTTCGGGCTAAGCAGAGGCCTTTGATGTTTGTTTTTAGGATTTTCTCACACCAGTAGCGACAATTTCAAGTATTCACATGGCCATTAAGGTGGAAATGAGCCTCATCAGAGAATAAGATGTTGTCGACTGCTGGAACTCGATTCATTACTTCGTTAGTAAATAAAAGTTTATCAGTGGAGTCCGTCGGCTTCAATTCTTGCAGCAACTGAATTTTATACGGCTGCATGTGTACATCTTTATGAAGGATGCGAAGCACCGACGTTCTCGTGACATTTAAAGCACGACCTTCGACGAACGGGGACGCGTTTATTTAATGTTGAACCCGTTTCCTCAAACTTACGAACCCGTTGCCTAATCATCGGAAGGCTTGGACATTGCTGAATATCGTACAAATTGAATCGGGGCCAAATCTACGGCTCGCAATAGTGACAGAATTGTTGTTGCGATAATATTCGCGACTAAATTTCCCTGACCATTTAAGACCGACCCCACCATTCTCTCCCTCCTAGCACATTTTCTACAGGGTAACCAAATATTAACAACTTTTTGAATCTCTTTGTATAAGACAATTATATCTTTTTTTCAAGTTTTAAAACTTTTATATGTAAGACTATAGAGTCACAGTTAAAAAATACTGTTCCCTTACCGCTCTCCTCTGTTTCAGTTAAGTTATTAACTACATGAAAGATATATTTCAAAACTTTACACACGTGATAAAAAATTTCATAAAATTGGTTTTTATTTATTTACTTAAAAACATAGTTTAAGTCTACCCGTAGTAGACTACCTGTGAGGATACCAGATTTCAATTTTTATGCATTTTCTCTCTGTAATTTATCTTATGCATAAAATGTAGCTAAATGTATTTGAAACACAACTACGGTAAAATCTCCCGATACTAAATTGCGTTGAATTTTAATAATTTGAAAATTTCTGTTTCTCGAATTTACTATCTACTTGTTTGTACAACTTAAAGAAAGTTTTTGGTATCTTCGGTGATAGCTCGTTTTTCTCTTGGAATATTGGGATGTTGTATTTAATCTGGTTCTCTAAAAATGGCAACGCATCATAGTATCACTAGACTAAACTGAAAATCAAATATGGTGTTTGGCCTTGAAAACTGAGTTTTTATAATAAATTCAAGTTAAATAATAAGGTACTTTTGTAAAACAAAGTAGTAGTAAAATTTGTACGAGAATCCGATTTGATGCAAAATTAAGGGTTCGTGTATGGGGATGACCTGGTCACATTTCGGAAAAAACATGGTGAAACAAAGTGGCGGCTTGGCGAAATGTTAAAAAATTATTACTAAATAACTATACATTTTTCACAAAAATCAACTTTTATGTAGAAATCAACTGGTAAAATTTTTCTACGAATCCATAATGGCGATTCCAAAGATATATAAAAAATCAGCCCGAAAAAACTACCTATTAAATTAATTTTAAATTTTGTACAAGCATTAAGTGTAATATGGAGATTAACTGGTAAAATTGTGGTGCGAATTCAAGTTGGCGGAACAAAATAGCGGTCAAATATAATGTTTGAAATAGTGAAAAAAAAATCATCCTCTCAGGTTTTACATATCTTTACGGTTTAGCATCCCTAGATGTCAAAAAAATGTTTTCTCAATTCTGTCGGTATGTCTGTAGGCTGTCTGTCAATTCGCGGTATAACTAAAAAACTACTTACTCGATTAACTTCACCTTGAGGAAACCATTGACAACCAAGACATCCAAATATTCCATCAAACCATTGGTCCATTTCTGGTTGCCAAATATTTTAAGATCCGAAAATTTAGATGTATTCAAGCGTAGTTATTTACGTTTTTACAAGATGAAATAATTTATTTTGAATATTAACCTGTAGAGATTGATATCCGTCCGCTTACTCAATACCTTGTTTATCCTTTGTCTTAACCTTATATTTATCCGGTCTGCCCTGTCCATGTTTGTATATAGACCCTGATCGACCCGTGGGCGAGATACGTGTGTCCTTGTGTAATAGGTCCTTTTACCGTCCCGTCTATTAATCGCTAAACACATCTAATGTAAAATGAGACTTATACATATATAATTATTCTTTACACAGAAATATATCTATCTTAGTTTTCCTTTTTGTAAAAATACAATTATTACAAATGTCGTAGCTAAAACACTAAAGTGCAAGGACAAAAACAACAAAAAAACCTTGTTATTTTAAATTCCAAAGCACTCTACGCTCTTAAAATTCTACGTTTAATAAGTGTAACGAGAAATTACAGTGACATCGTCACTTTACTTACATGGTTCTATTTTCTCTAGAAGAAAAAACTACGGTTATTTAAAAAACAAATTGTTTTTTAAGAAGCAGGTAACAAAATCACGATATTGTTATTCAAGTTAGATTCTTCTATAGGATAATGGTAAGTTGTAGTTTAAATTGATATCATAAATTTATTGTGATATCAGTTGCTATAAATTGCAAAAATTAGAACAGAACCTAAGAATCCATTCAAAAGTTACTAAAGTTCAAAATAGATTAATATTTTAGCCTCGCCTCTTTTTTGTGGGCCAGTGTAGATTAACATTTTTCGAGAAATCAATGATAAAAAACCCGGTACTTCTCTCGTTGTTAATCTTTCCTTTTATTAGAAATAGTGAAGTGTAACCCAATTTAGTTTAGTACATAGTCATTTAGCCACCATTTTGTTCCGTCGTATTGGATTCCTACCAATATTTTATCAGTTTCTACCTATGGCATACTTGATTTTTGGGCATAATTTAAAATAAATTCAATAAGTAGCTTTTGCATTAACACACCGCCATTTTGTTACGTCATTTTGAATTCGTACCATATCACATTTAATTTTTCTGCAAAGGTCAATTGAATAAAATTTTTTTACGTTGATCTTTTTAGATTTTTATTTGGCTATTATTTTGTTCTGCTATTTTGAATTCGTACCTAAACTTTACCAGTTTACTCTATATGACACCTAATACTTGCACAGCATTTGAATTGGTCTAATAAATAGGGTTTTCAGGCTGATTTCTTAAATATTTTATTAGGCGGCCATTTTGTTTTGCTATCTTATATTCATATCGAAATGTTACCAGTTTATTCCTATATAACTCTTGATTTTTGTGCAAAATTTGAGGTAAATTGGATAATTAGTTTTTTTAGTAATAATTTTTTAACGTTTCAATAAGCCGCCATCTTATTCCGGCATATTGGATTTTTACCAAAATATTACCAGGTCATCCCCATATGAAGCTGATTCCTACATAATATTTGACTTTTCTGAAAAATTTGAGATAAATTGGATAAGTAGTTTTTTAGTAATAATTTTTGTAACATTTCACTACGCTAAACCAATTTTACCAAAATGGTACCAGATCGTACCCATATGACCCTTAATTTTTGACCAAATTTTGAAGCCAATCGGGTAAGCAGTTTTTAAGCTATGCCGTGAACTGAGAGACAGACAGACAAACCGATAGAAGGACCGACGGAATTTATAAAACAGATTTTTCGGCATCTAGGGACGCTGAAACGTGAAGATGAGTAAAACCTGGGAGAGTGATTTTTTCACGACTACAAATATCTTACTTAGCCACCATTTTGTTCCGCCATCTTGAATTAGTACTACAGTTTTACTAATTCATCTGTATCACAATTATTCAGTCAGTTGAAGTCAGTCCATTAAGTTGATTTTCAGTCTAAATTTTTAAATATTCCACTAAACAAGCCGCCATTTTGTTCCGCCCTCTTGGATTCGTATCAAATCTTGGATTTTTACCAGTTAATTCCTATATAATATTTGATATTTGTGCAGAATTTGAGATAAATTGAATTTTCAACATTTCACTAGGCCGTCATTTTGTTTGCAATATTAGATTTTTACCAAAATATTACCAGGTGATCACCAAATGACCCTTAATTTTTGACCGAAATTTGAAGTCAATAGGGTAAGTAGTTTTTAAGTTATGCCAGGAACTGACAGACAGGACAGACAAACCGACAGACGGAGCGATCGAATTCATAAAACAAATTTTTTGGCATATAGGGGACGCTAAATGGTGAAGATATGTAAAACCTGAGAGAGTGATTTTTCATGATTACAAGTAATTTATTTATCCGCCATCTTGACTTAGTACCACAGTTTTACTAGTTCGTCTGTATATCACAATTATTCGTGCCACACAATTTGAAATAAGTCTATTAAGTAGTTTTTCAGGCTGAATTTTAAAATACTTTACTACGCCGCCATTTTGGATTCGTACTAAAATTTTACCAATTGATTCCTACATAATAGTTGATTTTTGTGCAAAATATTAGATACATTGGGTAAGTAGTTTCTTAGTAATAAATTTATTAACATTTCACTAGGCCGCCATTTTGTTTTGCGATATTGGATTTTTATCAAAATGTTACCAGGTCATTCCCAGGTCACCCTTAATTTTTTCTTAAAATTTGCAGTCAATTGGGTAAGTAATTTTTTTAGCTATGTTGCGAATAGACACACTGATAGACAGACAGACCGACAGAATTGAGAAAACATGTTTCGGCATCTAGTGACCCTGAAACATGAAGATCTCAAAAAAGTTCGAAAAGTTATTTTTTCACGATTACAATATTTTAATTAAAAACATCGAAATTCATCACGTACGACAGTTCACAATCTAGAATATTTTCTAGTTGAGACTCGACAACTGTCCTCACAAAATATTAAAATTGGAGTTTATCAGCATATAAACAGTTTTGTAATTTCGGTCCAACCGCTGTTTGCATTGAAAAGCCGGTTTACTTTTATCATAAATTTTGAACTGATCCTAGAACTTCTAAGGGACTCTAAACAAGTTTAACATAGGTAAACGTGCTCAATCAGGCCTTCGGTTGGACGGTCCCTTGACGAAATCCCAATTTGTTTTATTGAGGATATCCCGACGGGGAAACGTAATATAGGTATTTAATCAGTTAATGCTTTTAAAAAAGGAATCCCTTAAATATATTTTACCATATCGCCGATAACCAAACACGTAGTTTCTAAATACACCCTTTATTTACAACATATCTTGCAGGTAGCAAAGGTAAGTACTGGTTACAGGTAACAATCGTAACTACTATAACCTAAAACTCGTCACTGTCAACTTGGTAACAATTTGAACTTTCAAACTAAACCGATAAAAAAAGATGCCTTTCGGCAGGCTATTATAGTCATTAGAATGATCTAGAAAACTCTAGAAGGATCTATATACTACAGGGTGAAAAGAATTAATCCTAATAGAACATTCAAGAGGGATTATTGACACTAAGAAAGTCAAAATCTAAGGTAAATCTAATTCATTACAATAAGAAATAATAATTAAATTGACCTAATAATTTATAAATCTGTAACTATGGCTAAATTCGTAACATTGCTATTTTCCAAATCAAACATCCTCAACATTTTGACGTCGGTCTGGCTGATGGTGATGTATCAACTTTATCCTGGCGTTTGAGTCAGGTCTTTTCTTGGTATCGTCCAAGCTGGAACAGCGGTTTTGTAAGTACTCTTAGCGCATTTCGGACAACGGAGGTCATTTCTTTTCGATACACTTAATTTTCATTTGTATCTTTTTGTGCTTTAATTACAATTTCTGGTAACTCTTTCAAAATTTTAATAAGGTCTTCATTTGTGGTGTGATTTTTCATTCGAAAGTCTTTCTTTAGAAACCATTTTACTGATCCATCGCCTTGGCTCATGTCCTTCTTTCCCAACAACGAATTCTAAATCTTTGTCGGAAAGTTGAGGTTATGTTTTCAAGTTTCATTAGGTTGACAATCTCTCGGACAATCATTTCTTGTACGACTCTCAAAACACGAGTCATCTCCTGACTATTTGTTTAGCCATCTCAAACTGAACTGAACAAAAGCTTCTGAAATATTTTTCAACCTGGCCATTCTTAACGTCTGGTCCGTATCAGAATTATGAAGACCTTTGAAAAAAAAAACAATTTAATGCCAAGCCTTGCTTGATCTCATCAGGGTATGAAGGATATAATAGGACTTTAGCCTCATGATATCTGCTTCATACTTTTGAAGACTTTTCCAATATTTTTGTCTTCGGCAATGAAGCGGCAATTTATACGTTTCCTCTAGGTGTTCTTCCCCGTATCGCATTTCTAGATAGGTGACTAATTAAAACTTCCATTGCTTCACCACGTAGAGCAGATACCAATGCTCGTACTTCTTCTGTTCAATCCCAATTATTCCAGATTGCATCAGCTTTAAATTTCCGTAAGTAAGTAAGCCGTGGTATTGTTGTAGCATCAAACGTAGGCAGTTTTATGACGTGTGTTAATGAAATTTCAGATTTTGACTTACTTCGATCGCTTAACTGTTGCTTCTTGAGTGGTCTGTTGTAGTTGTTCACGAACCTCTTGGACTTGCTTTTGTACCTGCTTCGCCATTGACCATTGTCAATTCTTCGAAAATTTGTCTGGTTATGTTCATGTCCTCCTGTCTTTATTTTCGCGTTTTTTGTTCCTTATTATGTTCTGAATTTCTTGATTCGCATCATATTGGTTTTCTAAAGGTCTTGAATTTCTTGCCTTTTGAGTTTTTGGTTTCTTCTTATGTATTTAAGATCTTGCATCATGTCTTCTTGGTTCTTTCTCAAGTTCTGTATGTTAAGCTTTTTCTCTTCTTGGTTCTTTTTCGTGTCATTATATATTGTCATGTTTATTCCAGCTGGATTCTTATCTCGCTTTCGCCAGAAACCAAACACGTGAATACACCCTATATTTACAACACAACTTACAAGTAGCAAAGGCAAACACCTATTTTATAACTGATCAAAAAAAGATTCCTTTCGGCTCGTTTATATAGTCTCTAAAAAAGAGTAGAATGATTTAGAAAATTGGTGAAAAGAATTAAATCTAACAGAACAATCAAGAAGGATTATTGACATTAACGGAGTTGTTGAATGGATCAAAATCTAAAGTAAGTTTAAATCAATACAAAAACAAACAATAATTAAATTTTACTAATACTTTAAAAATCGACTGTGGCTAAATTCTCAAAAATATTTAACAAGTTTGCATTTGCTGCGGATAATATATTTTTTAAAGTAGTATGTAGAGAAAATTACTAACTTAAAATATCGAAGAATTAAAATGCATACAATAATTTTAATATATATGCATCTTTGTTAAAATAAGGAATTCATATAACATCTTTTCAGGATCATCATTTTATTCAAATAAATATAACTCAACAGTGTCCAATCCATCACCCAGAAATTTCATTATGAAGGTAATCTTTGAATTTGGGGCTTCATCCTGTCAAAAAACTGAGTTGCATTGGATAAAATAAAACTTGCAATAAAAGCTAAAGATAATTAAAATACTGTAGATCTCAAGGGAGCATGGTATTGAAACTTATATTAGCTAAAAAGGTACTTACTTTTCTGACTCTTGCAGCAGCTAGAAATAATTAAAATACCGGGGCTATTTAAATTTCTCAGCAGCGACAATCTATTTGTGGCCCTTGTAGCAAAATTCAGAAACAGTTTGTTGAGTTGCATTTTCTTCATTTTTAAATATTTTATTACTTGATGTGACTAGTTTTTACCGAAATCGCAGCTGAAGGGGATTTTTCGAAGGCCAATCCGATGATCTCCATAGTTGATTCAATTCTAGGACCGCAATACTCTAGTAACTCTTATTATTATACTTTTTGAAAAGAGTAGAATTAGTATATTCACACATCAATGTGATAAAAGCACATGAAATAAGTATTTTTGCAAGGCTTTATTTAAAAATAATATTCTTTTAAGGCGTAGGTGTGAGAACAGATGTACTCTAATTATTGTTAAAAGTACATAATTATTACTGAAACATATAGTACCATTTTGTTTGTGAAAAAAGTAAAACCTATTTTCGTATTATGCTTTCACAATACATATAGGTACAGTGAAAAATTTTCATTCTAAAAACGATGCCCATAGTTTAAGCATGTTTAGAAAAACCTAATTTTGTCAAATTTTGTACTTACATTTTAAAATGTTTACATCCATAAGTTACTCTCTAAAAAAAACCAATATAATATGTTTGTAAAACAGTTTTTTTTTAAGAGAAACATTAAAGATAATTTTTAAAAATATTTATTTATTGCCACAGTATTTTTAACTGACTTCAAAAAAGGAGGAGGTTTTCAATTCGACCTGTATCGTCCCGTATATTTTGTTTTGAAATCCGTTCACCCGTTTTTTTTGTAATAATAATATTAAACAAAAAAAAAAACATTTTATATTTAAATTTACATTTTTTAAATACCCTTTTCAAACTAAAGCATTGAGGTGTGTCATAGACATACAACCCCATTTGCTAAAAGGTATCCCATTTGTTGTCCCGTTTTGTAATTTTAATAATTTGAAAGTCTTCAAATTAATAAATTAGTATTTGTACGAGTACGAGTTAACTTAGGTTCAGGTACATATATAATAATATCATTGTCATAATAATTAATGAAAACTAAAATATATCGAAGGTATTAAATATGTATAACTCAAAAAACGTAGCTGTCAAAAATAATTTACCTTTATTTATTTTTCTTAAGTGTTTATAATAAAACCTAATTTTAATAGTATCGTTTACCTTTCTATTCGTCACCTTTTGTATTATGTTATATACAAAGGTATATCTATACTAAAAATTATATTATTGCTATAACATTATTACATTTTTATAACTTAATCACTAAAAAGTGAGAAGTAAAATATTTTTAAAACAAAATAGAACCGTCTTCGAAAAAAAATCGCTAAAAAGTAAAAAATAAGATTTTATTTATTCCTTAAATATAGACATTTTGAAGTCGGCGCCCAAATAATGACTAATCTGTAATAATACATATCAAAAAAATATACATACACGTATTACCTATACTCACTAGTAACCTTAAACTTCAGGGGCGTGCGGTGAAATTTTAAGAAAGGGAAACAATTTTTAAAAACTTACCTATTTGTAATGTAATTCGATTCTTCGATCATTTTTTGCAAATTCGTCAATGACGTCGTCATAAAAACGTCGATGCTCCGACATATTTTGGAGAAGTTTATTTTCAGCGGACAACAGCGATGTATGCGAAAGTTTCTCCTGCCCCGTTGAATTTCTCACGAAATTTTTTATACGTTTAAGTGTTGAAAAATTGCGTTCTAGTGATGAACTTGTGGCAGGTATTGTCAATACTAATTCACACAATTTCGACACTTCGGTGTAGGCATCTTCCAGCTCCTTGTCTTTTCAAAATTGCGTTAGTTCCTTAGCGTTATTTTTTGCGCTAATGTCATCAGTTTCGTAAATCGACCTTGTCTGTTCGAAGACGCTTGGCTTGTGGCTCTATATTTAACGTCATCGTTTTCTCCCAAAATAGGTCAAAGTCATCTCTTTTATGGCTTAACATGGACTTAAAATTATCCACTTTTTTTAGGCAAAAATTAATATCATTTGTTTTAGTTTGTAATATATTAAAAACATTGTCCGAGAATGGAAATATTTCTGAAAATATTTTCAACAAATAATTAAAATTAAAATCTCGTTTCAAACAGTCCAAAAACCCCCTCCACTATTTATTGCTTCTAAGTCCCACGTTTCATTATTTTCTATTATTTTCTCAAATAGTTCAATCAGTGATTCATGATTTTCAGATACTGTTAACACCAGTTTTCCATCATAGTTCCACCTAGTAGGAGCTACTTTGGGAATCGTTTGTGGACAATGGAGTCCAAAGCTTGTGTACATTTTGTTGACTTGGAAAAAAAAGCAGCCATGCCACTTAAAGTAACGAAAAATACTTTACACTTTAATGTGATTGATGGCCTGGGATAAAACTAATTTTAATTTATGAGCAAAACAATGGACAAACACAGCACTTGGGAAAGTTTCTCCAACTTTAGCTTTTAGACACCCTAATTGTCCTGCCATCACTGCAGCTCCAGCATAGCTTTGAGCAACTAATTTTTTCTCCCATTAATTTCTTTAGTAACGTTATAAACTACGGTATATAATGCATCTGTTGTACGATTTTCGGAGACATTCTTAAAACCTAAAAATCGCTCTTGAATACTTCCGTCTGTTTTAACGTAGCGTATTACTATAGATAATTGGCTAAAATTAGTGATATCAGTTTGTTTCATCCAGAACAATAGCAATGAACTGTGCCTCGCCAATCTTTTCCTTAATTCTTTTTAGAATAATGGTTGCTACAGCGGAAATTAAATCATTCAGGATTCGATTCGACGTTCCGCGAAAAACGCTACTGCTCTAAATTATGTTTTAAGCAGTCATCATATTTAGCCATTAAACTAAGTAAATCTTGAAAATTTCCTCTATTTGAAGAAACCCTTGTTTCGTCATGACCTCTAAATCCCAATTCGTGCTGTCCGAGAAAACAAACATCGATAAGTCTTCTTAATATTTTGCCTATTTTTATCGACTAGTTCATTGTGTTGGCGGTGACTAATTTCCAACTGTTTATTAAGGGTGTGTGTCAATTCTGGTTTAGCCAAAGACTTTTTCTTTTATGACGGCCTGAAAATGCGCTTTGGACATAATGTGTCTTTTTACAGCTTTATGGAAATTGTTTAAATCAGAAAAACCAGTTTTATTCCAGAGACCTTTTTCATTTTCAAAAAGTAAACATGGACAACAAAATAATTTACTTATATTTTCACGCCCTGTTAGCCATTTAAATTGTTCGTATTGTTTTTCCGGATAAAAATGTGTAATACAGTTTTTCATTTTTGTGGTTAAATTTTTCATAGGCGGTTTTGCCCTTCCTTTGGAAATTATTTGAAGCTTATCAGCGAAGTTTAATGTTGAAAATCCCTTTATTATTAAGACACACACACTCTTCTTACTAAATTTTCCAACATTTTCAACGTTATTACCGACAGCCGAAGTTGACGGTATTTGCATATCCACGTCCGTATTATTGTCTTCCATATCGCATCATGCACGACCCGACGTACGTATCACACAACACACGGATAGCCTTTCAAACAAAAACCTACTCCAACGATAGCTTCCGCCCCCACTTAAAGCACGCGACTGAAATGCAAAAATTGCAAACAGCCGGTGGAAAGTTCAATAACCTCTGGCTCGATTCACAGGAAATCAAGCATACAGGACTCGGCTGCAAAGAAGCTAGGATTTCTATTGTGGCTCGGTCGGAATCAAGGCCGCATTTATTATGGGCTTGATAATTAAGATACTATTTTAGCATTTTTAATATAAACTAAATTAATGGTTTCCTATTTCAAAAATTACATTTTAGAAGATGTTTTGTAATTTTTTTTGGGGAAGCACTGTTTCCCTTGCTTCCGTGAACTGCACGCCCCTGTTAAACTTACTAACCTAATACAGATTTTAATATATTATTTAGAGAGGGTCGCGTCGCTATTTTGAAGTCGAACTACCGAGTAAATTTGGTCGCTGCTGGGGTTGGAGTTTTTTTATAGTTTACCTAAGTATATCTTCTATAAGACGGTTGCCAATAAAATCTTCATGCACTAACTTAGTTATCAGTTGCAAGGCCCCCAAAATATTTCTGCGCATGTCTCGAAATGCGACTTCGTTATTGGTCTATTTGGACATTTATAAACGTCCTATAGGAAGTCAATATTGCCATTTCACTTTGGGCTCAGCGATTGGATGAAAATAGCCGTTTGCGCTTGCGCAGTTCCAGAAAGGGGCCCTGAGAGCAAGTGAGTCGGGCATCAGTTTTAAAATATATAAGGCTAGTTATATATTTGGTTTATGTGTAATATAATATAAAATACATGAACCATATTTTGTAATGACTGGGTGAGGCTACTTTGGGCGTCGACTTCAAAATGTCTATATTTAAGGAATAAATAAAACATTATTATTTACTTTTTTTAAATATTTTGTAATTATGTTTCTCATCATATATATTTAACATATCTATATTATAATGAAAGATTGCTAAATAAGACAGCAGACACTATATTAGATTCAAATATGTGAGCAAAATATTATAAAACTAAAAACTGCGTTTTTTTCGTATTTAAATGAAAGGAAATATTGAATAGATTCAGATGGGCCTGAAATAAATTTGCGAGACTAAGGGCAACTAATATTCTGATCGCAAATTAAATAGGCTTCAAGCTATTTTTATTATATGGTCTGTGTAATCTGTGTAGGGTATCAGGTTATTTTCATTACAAGCATGAGGAGATAAGGAGGCATATTCGTAGTCTCTTATATTACCTTCTAACTGAAAAAAAATGCATTTAGAGATTTATTTATTTGACATATTTAAATAGAAAATAGCTCACAATATTCAAGACTTAAGATTTTAAGCCCTTAATTTTAGCTTTGTTAATGCTCGAGATATTGATATTTTTGAACAGCCTGTGTAATTTTAAATATTAAGAATTGCATAAATATGTTTTTCGGTAAATAATAATTTATTTGCAATTTAAACATTAAATTCGTTGAATTGAAGATTTAGTTACTTCTTACTTACACTATAGGTACACTGTTGTTTAATTAGCAGAAAACGAGCTTACTGCTTATTAATACTGCGGATTTTTGAGATTTTTTTAGTTTAACTCTGGGCGGTGTGATGTAGAAAGACATTAAATGAAATTTTAATAAGCACGATACTTATTTTCTGTAGGTTGTAGATCTTTTGGAGATTTTTTTTTTAATTTCCGGACAACTATGAACTTTTAGAGGGGTTTAATTTTTCCTTCGTTTTTTGGGTATTATTTTTCAGAATTATATTGGACACGCATAAAATGTCAAGGAGGAGGACTGATTTTCGCAATTCCTTATAGATACTGCGGGGTACCTCCAGGTCTTTAATGCAGGTAATGAGTTTTTCGGGACAATACCCGTGGACGATATAATGAGTGGGATGACTTTTACCTCGTACAGTTGGTTCGGAAAAAAATGAATACGGCAAAAAAGCACTTAAATAAGTTTGGGCAGTGTTCTTCAATTATGTCACATCAGGTTAGGATAATGAGTCATATTTACGACTATTTGTTGTCAAGATTTTTTGACAACTTGTCATGTAAAAATCTAAAGATTTTTAAAAAATGCCTCCTCATACTTCTGTTGAACTAAAGGCGCGAATAATTTCCAAGTTGGAAGATGGTTGGTCCCTCACAGTAGTTGCCCAACATTTTAATATTGGTAGAGCAACCGTATATAGAATTAGTAGAAGGTGGAGGGATGAACAGTCTTTAAAAAGGAAGGAGGGTTCGGGAAGGCCAAAGATCAGCACTGCAGATCAAGATCCAGCTCTTTTAGGAGCTTTAGAAGAGAATCCATTCCGTACTGCAAAGGAAGCCCGAATCCTATCTGGATTTCCTGGCCGAAAAACCACAACGTGGCAAAGACTGCAAGATTCTGCTTTAAACTGCAGAGTGGCGGCAAACAAAACGGAGCTGACCGTAGAACAAAGACAAGCTCGTCTTCTGTTCGCCTTAAATCACGTGAACCGCGGCCAAAATTTTTGGGACCGTGTAATTTTTAGTGACGAAAAGATTTTTCAATCTTGCAAACAGGGCAAAATTAAAGTGTACAGGCCAAATAACTCAAGATTTGACCCAAACTACGTGAACCATTTTCGAGCTGCGGGTCATTTTAGCGTTAACGTCTGGGGGTGGATTTCATCAAGAGGGATGGGTGTGGCATGGCGAATTAACGGAAGATTTGTAGGCCAAACATATGTGGATATACTGGAAAATGTGATGCGGCCCAGTGTGCTACTTTTATATCCCGAAGATAATTTCATTTATCAGCAGGATAATTGTCCTGTGCACACGTCAAACATTGCCACGCAATGGTTTAGGGCCAACAATATTGAAGTGCTACAATGGCCAAGTTATAGCCCAGATGCTAACCCAATAGAGAATGTGTGGGGGGTCATAACAAGACGGCTATATCAAAGAGATTTTATGCCAAGAGATGCTGAAGAGTTGTGGAATTCTATCCAAGAAGTTTGGGAAGAATTGTCTGTAAGAGAGGACTTTTTGCCAGGTTTCATGCAGATGGATAGAAGACTGCAAGCAATCATAGATGCTGATGGATACATGACCAAATATTAATTTAAGTAATTTAATTTGTTTCCCTTATTTGTATTGTTAACTTAAATAAATGAATCTAAAAAAACTATACCTATTTCCGTAAGAAGCTACATATCGTAATAAGTTATTATGTATGAATGATTACAAATTCATAATGTTTACATCCATATCATACATCCATGTTGACATTCACCATAACCATTAAATATTTGACAAGATATACACTGCTCATTTTCGTAAAAAAATAAAAACCGCTCTAAAAATCGTATTCATTTTTTCCGAACCAACTGTACATGGGCCATGTTCGATTGGTAAACAGGTTCTTATCCCAGTATAATATATACTTGTTGTTTTCCTCTACTAGATTAAGTTGGTAGCGCCCTGCGAACTATACCCGCAACTTGGTCATGCCTGTTAATATACTTCGTACGGGCTAAATTTGGACACGTTGATAGATGCTTAAAATTGACGGCACGTGCTACTCCC
The DNA here is from genome assembly GCA_030620095.1 of Kuschelorhynchus macadamiae. Lineage (NCBI taxonomy): Eukaryota > Metazoa > Arthropoda > Insecta > Coleoptera > Curculionidae > Kuschelorhynchus > Kuschelorhynchus macadamiae. The sequence goes on from JAUTXW010005372.1 coordinate 488,992, forward strand.
AATTTCTTTTTTAATATATATATTTGGCGTAGTTCTTTGTTTTCATTACGTGTTCTTAGATAGCAAGCATGGACACTGAAAATTCCCGTGAAGTTTTTTCTTGCCCTGGCGTTATTATAGAATACGCTTCTTATTTAAGCTCTTTTTTACCTTAATATTACGTCTTTTCAAGAAAGAATACGATTGGTGCTTTTAGATGACTTTAGACAACTCCACAAAATAAATTGAAAATCTGGTTACAAAAAAGAAAATAAGCTTCTCCTACTGTATTATCACTTCATCACACCAACGTCGACAAAAACCCAAATAGTAAAACAACAGTAAATAGATCAGATAGTGCATTAAGCTAAACAGTTAGAGTATATGAGTCAACCAGCCACAGAAAAGCGAACCTAGAAGAAAGGAAATGATGAACCATTGTAGTTTCTTGTCTGAGGAATCTGATAATGAACATAACGAGGATATCAAACCGATTGAAAAAGTAAACTAACAAAAAGTTGAAATATCTTTATTTTTAGCATCAATCATTGAAAAAAACCATCCTGTCCAGACCAATAGTTCCTCTAAACTAAATAAAATATTCAGTTCACTATACATGGCCTTAAGTCGAATTAAATCAATACTCAGTCAATAACGTATCAATAATTTTATACATATAGGCAAAGGGTGGCAGAACATGAATCTTCTAAATTATTCGTCTACTACGCTCGCCAAGGGACGGCAAAAAATTCCCGTTTTTTTTCTTCTTTTATATCTCATATACAAGCAACTGATGCTCTATTTGTAGAAAAGACAATGCAGATACTGAGTGCCTGATTAATCTAGACCTTGATAAACTTGATTTGTAAAATGACTATATAATGTAATTTTGTTCATTGCAAAACAAAATTTGGCTTTCACGAAAGTAGCTTTCAATTGACTAATGACAAGGGTAATTTAGCACATTAGATCACCTCCAGACAATAAAACTCCTAATAGGAAAAGTTCATGAATATACCACTCCAATACGCTTGGCTTTATGGCTTTAATCGATTTTACAAGGCATGCGGTACTATTGAAACATGGACGTTTCTATAAGGGATGGTCAGTTCTCGGATTGATACCAGATTATTTAAAGCATATATGAAAACCCTCCACTTAAAGTTAAAATCAGACCAAGAGTAATTTTTCTAGGTGATACGATATCCCCAAAGACCTTCACACTAGCCTTAAATATTTAAACTGACAAAGTAGGGGTATCAAGATTGATGGTTGCTATTTAAATTTCCTGAGATTCGTGACGATATAATTCTCAATATAACACACGTAACTGAGTTTGAAGAGATGCTCCGATAATTGAATATTTCCTATAATCGGGTCGGCCTTGAAATTAACGTAAATAGGAAGAAAATATTCAGCCAGCAAGATACGATCACGACATCCCTTAAAAATAAGTAAAGGAAAATATCTTTGCGGAATCCACGAGAATAGCTAGATTGTCATGTGCAGCTTTAGGTAGGTATACTTGATGATCCTACAAGGTGTCAAAAGTATACGAAACCCACTACGGGCACGTATGGATTAGAAGCGTTACTCTTACGGAGGCAAGTGCGGACAAGCTAAGACGAATACAAATTGCTATGGAACGAAGAATACCGAAACGGGGAAATATAGAGGAGAGAAAGAAAAAAATAGGATATCATCGAACGTATGGCAAAATTTAAGTGGCAATGTATGTGGCATGTGGCAAGGCAAGATTCTCTGTATGAACTGGTACATTGGAAGCCGAGGGAAACAAAAAGATGCAAAGGCAAGACTACAAATGCGGTGGTTGGAAAATGTAAAAAACACACGCAAAAAGGTCTTGGTTTCGAATTGCCTATGACAGGAGTACATAGAGAGATGAAGGAGATGCCTACATTCAGTGGTGAACTGACGTGGGATTGAAGGAGATACGTTTTAAGAAATTGATTCTGTGCAAAGTGGCGTAAAACTATAGATAAAAAAATACATACGGGCTACGTACGATGATCTTGTGACACTTCAATTGGAGGCCCACTCATTTCTCGGTGGGCCTCTTATTAACTACCCAAGACTGGTAATTATTGTTATTAGTGTTATCACTGTCAGTAATAATTCAATAGTGTTGTCATTAGTATTACATCTAGTGCCACTACTTCGAATGAAAAACATATTACCATATCGAGCAATTTTATTCCGTCTAATAGATTTAAAACAAAGCGTTACAAAAGTTTATTTTTACAGTAAATAACGATTTTTAAAACTTAATAACAGTTGACCGTGTCAGTGTAACTGTGTTGCATGCTCAGAGTGTATTTACATTGATTATTATAAAACCCAGTTTTTAAAACACCACCCCTGTAATAATTTATGAAATCGTATACACACGAGCTTTTATCGAGCCGAACTAGATATAGAAAAAGTAAATGCGATTTAGCAAAAGTACTACACAAAGCCATATATGAAATTGCTAGTCTCGTGATATGCTTATTTTAATTTAGAGGGAAGAACATAAATATGGGTTATACTGGTAGTCACGTTTTATACATGTCAAGGGTTATTACGCGCTCGAAAAAATTATGTGGATACGAGGGAGAGACAACGTGCTGTGAACAGAACCTAACCTTTTTTTTATTGAAGTTCTGTTTTAAACGTGAAATATTTTATATATCAGTTTTCGGTAAAATAATTTATCAGTATACAGTACGACTTATTTACAATTTTTTTTTTACTGTACGTTGAAATTCCCAGTAGTAGTTAGTAAATTTGGAATGAATACTGCAAATCAACAATTTTTTAAATCCCAATCAGATTACTTAAAATTTAAGCGTCAAATACCTGCCAAAATGCTGGTGCATAAGAGGACAAGGGAACAAAAACTGCTTATGGCAGAATAGTTGCATATAAATAACTAGAAAGTTGATCAAATCCATTATAATATTGATCCGGATTGGCCAGTACACAAACACGGTTTCTGAATGCACTCCTTTTATTCAGAACACAGCTTAGAGGTAGCAAATGCACTGAATAGACCTAACAATCGGAACTAAGGTAACTTTAAACTTGTCACGGAGAGCTTGTTTATACTTCGAAATCTCAATTACAACTGAATCAAAATATGGCCTCGCGCCGCGCTTATATAGCATTTAGAAAAGGATGGAATGATCTAGAAAATTCTAGAATAATCTAAATACTACAGGAAGAAAAAAATTAAGCTTAACAGAACATTCGAGAACAATTTTTGACACTATCATAGTCGTTACATGGATAAAAATTGAGGTAAATCTACTTCATTAAAATAACAAATAATAAATAAATTCATCTAAAACTTAACAAAACTATAAATAATCGTCCCGATCAAACATCCTCCGTATCTTGATAACGGGCTAGTCGATGGAGATGCACCACTTTCATTTTTGCATGAGAGCTTTTCTGAATCCGCTATACCAAGTCACTCAGTGGGGTCATTACACGATACGGGCCTTCCCATGACTTCTGCAACTTCTGCGAGCGTCCCTTAGCTCTTTTTGTATTGTATAACTTTTTCACCGACTGTTAATCCAGTGTGATTAGCTCGTAGATCATAACGTAACTTCATTCTATCGTTTTGTATCTGTAATTTATGACTCTTCATGGATTTCTCTAAGGCGCTAATTAACCTGGCTGGCATAATCCGCAGTAGTTATTTTATTTTCAGGAGGGCGTCCAGTCAAGAGGTCGACTGGAAGCTGTAAATCAGACCAAAATATTACACTGGCAGGTGTTTTCCCAGTAGATTCATGAACTGCAGAGCAATAGGCCAGTAAAAATGGTTGAATGCAGTTATCCCAGTCACTTTGTAGTTCATTAACTTGGATTTTCAGGTAGTTCTTCAACTATTCTATCTGACTGTTGATGAAGAGGTGTTGTTTTTGTCTTATGAAATCCAAATATGCTCCACAGGTTTTTAAATACATCGGAATCAAAGTTCCTGCCTTGGTCGGAGTGTATTTCCCTTGGAATTCCATATCGACAAATCCATTTTTAAAATAGTCGGCAACGGTGATTTCTTCTTGATTGGGTATTGCGTAGACTTCTGGCCATTTGCTGAAGTAATCCATCGCTACTAATACAAAGCGATTCCCGGACTTACTAACTGGAAGTGGCCCTGCTACGTCTATGGCAATTTGTTCGAAGGGTGGTCCCACGTTGTACTGCTTCATTTTGCGACGAGTACGAGTTTGAAGTATTTTACTGGCGGCGCAGTCCTCGCAGCTTCGGCACCAATCTTTCACATCTGTATGACTTCCCAACCAATGAAACCTTTCTCGAACTTTTTCAAGAGTTTTTATAACACCAAAATGTCCTCCGCCGACACCGTTGTGTAATTTAAATACTACAGGGGAAAAGAATTAAGCCTAGCAGAACATTCGAGAACGATTTTTGAGACTACCATAGTCGTTACATGGATAAAAATTAAGGTAAGTCTACTTCATTAAAATAACAAATAATAAGTAAATTCATCTAAAACTTAACAAATCTATAACTAGGGCTAAATTCGCAACAATTTTTATAGGTCTAAAATATCTTTGAAACCGTGATGGAATCCAATAAGTTCTATCGAAACGTGGGTTTTGGCTTGGTTTATTTTGGATAGTTTTAATGTTGCAAAGTCTTGCGGGTTCTTTAAAACGCGGCCCATAGTTCTACGGAACACACGGAACCCCGCTAGGTGCGCCTCCGAAAGTGCCTGTTCTTGACACACCTCCTTTTGCCGGATATACATTTTATCTAAGCTTTCTATAATTTTTAATTGAAAGTATAAAGTCAGCTTAATTAAAATTTCTAAAATTAGACCAAATCCCAGTTTTATAGCGAATTTTTTGCTAAATCGAGACGTAAATAATTAACTAGTAATTTCGCGTCTGTTTGGAATATCGCTTGAACCGATACTTTTACCCTAGAGAGAAAAAAAACCAAAAATCCTCGGCGAAATGAAATTCTTTCTTCGTTGGTCGAACTCATGAAGTATTTGTAAAAATGTTCTTTAGGGAAACTTTTTAAATCCACAATTGTCCCATCAAAGCAGAAAAGATAATAAAATTTAAATTGACACTTTTTAAGACACCGGTGGGAGAACCCTTATACGATTTTTATAGAGTTGTACCTAAGCTATTGGTCCGAATTTAAATAGAATGTTTCCCAGTGCTCTCTTTTGTTTACCTTTCTCAATAAAAATATATGAAACGGACGATCCGTGTTTTATATCACTGCGTAAAACATATGATTACAGATAATATTAGTTTATATATATTTTACACATATGAGATTTTCTTCATTAAAAATACAGTATTTAGCTCGCTTATAGCAATAAAAAGAAACAAATGAGAAAACATTTTATATGTTCATTAAAATAAATAAATAAATACAATAATTACTTTACATTATAAACGCGTTTGGCTTTATTGTGTAAAATTATCATATCTGTATCGTCTATAGTAATTTTATTTCTGAAAAACTCTTCTTCTTCTTCTTCTTCTTCTTATTTAGTAAGCAGCTTTGCATGTTTTTTCTTTGTCCCCTTTGCCTATTCTGGAGTTAGGTTATCACTTCATCGTTTTCTAGGTCGTCCTATGCTCCTACGACCCGATCGCGATTTGTCCCGTGCCACTCTAACCGCTCGTGTCTAATACATTCGACTGATGTGTTCGTTCCATTCTCTTTTTCTCTTAAGTATCCAATCATTTATGTTTTCCACCTTACATGATCTTCTTACGGTCTCACTTCTCTCTCTTGTGTCTTTCCAGCATTCCTATGGAGTATTTTCATCTCGGCTGTCTCCATTTGACGTCCTCTTTTGGATGCTTCGGGGCGAGTTTCATCAGTGTATGTCATTATTGGCCTTATTGCTGCCTTGTAGATCCTGGTCTTAGCTTCTGTCACAATACATTTATTTTTCCATATTGTGGTGTTTAGGCATGCCGCTATTGTGGCTTTAGTAGTTTGTTCTCTGACCCCGTTTTCAACGTCACCATATGCGGATAACTCTATTTCAAGGTATTTGAACTTCATCTCTTGTTGGATAATTTTACCACTTACAACTAATTTGCATTTAAGAGGTGTTTTGAAGGTTGTCATGCATTTTGTTTTAGATGCAGATATTATCATGTTAAGGGATATTATCATGTAAATAAATTTAGAAGTCTTTGCAAATCGTCTTCGATCTCTGCCATCAGTACTGCGTCATCAGCATAACACAATATTTGGATTTGCTTGTCCCCCATTTCGTTGCCCTTTAGTTTTCGAACTCTCTTGATTTGTCTTATACCCTTGCCTACCGGTATTGGTTCAGTGAACTCACCATTTATGTTTGCTTGTACTTCGTTATTCAGGTATATGTTTTCAATAGTTTTAATGAGGTTATAAGGAATTTATCTATCATATAGTAGGTGCAGAATGTCCGCAAATTGGACGCGATCACATGCTTTCTCTAAATCAATGAAACACAAAAATGCCGGTTTATCGTATTCGATGGATTTTTCAACTATTTGTCTTGAGATAAATACAGCGTCCGACAAGATCGCCCAGACCTAAATCCCTGCTGTTCATCTGATAAATTGATTAGATTGTTAATTTTCTTTGTTATCACTTTAGTTGTCAGTTTCAGGGTAGTGCTAAAAAGGTTTATGCCTCTGTAATTTGCCTGCATTTTCTTGTCCCCTTTTTTGAACATAAGAATTGTAATGCTGGTTCTCCATTCATTTGGGATTCTTTGTTGAGCAATTATTCCACGGATTCGAGAAGTCAGCTGATGTTTGAGGTTCTGTCCACCATGCTTAAAAAGCTCATTTGTAATATCATCTAGGCCTGGCCTCTTCCGATTCTTTAGCTTTTTAAGGGCTAGCTTTATGTCTGATGCATCTATTTGTATTATCTCGTTCGATGTTATATCTGGTGCGTTCATTACTATATTAGTGTCTTCATTTCTATATGGTTTAGTGAGATAGTCGACCCAAGTTTCGTTACTTATCTGATGTGTTTCGACAAGTTAATATCTGTTTCTGACGACCATAGAAATCATCTCTTCCATGTTTTTTGAAAATTCTTCCCAGTATCTGTTTTTGATTTGCCTTACTTCTTTTCTTTGCATTTTTCTTTGACTTCTTCACAAAACCATAGAGTTTTATTTGGTTTCTTTTCACCAATATTTGTAGTTCGAATACCGGGGGATTCAGGTGCAGCTTCTTTGATGTTTAGCTTAAGTTTTCCCCAACTAAGATTGATCTCTTCTCCATCGTTTATCGGGTTTGTCATGATTTTTTCTTCGAGTCTTTTTTTATATAGTTTCTTTATCGATGGGTCCAACGGAAGCTCGACTTTAAATTTTTGAGATTTCATTGTTGGTATTCTGTTCTTTATGTAGTTTCATTTTCAATTTAATTTTCCTAAGCAGTAGACTGTGATCGCTACCTACATTGGCTGAAAAACTAAAACAGAAAAAGAATATTTCAAAAAATTTTGTTGAAACTCGTAACAGACACTTTATACAAGGGAAATGTGACAATGCCGCCTAGCCTAAGGAAAACAAAATAGTAAGTGGTTGTAAGGATATATATTTAATATTCATCGTTCTGAGTGATTCTATTTTATAATGGTTCTTAAGTAGGGTAATGTCGGGTAAATTGTACCACTTAACATATTAACTCTCTAATTAATAACTCGCTAATGGTTTGTTCAAATTTAATGAAATTTTAAACTAAGATTCTTTGATATGCTTCTATCAAACTGCCCAATCAAAAGCTTATACGAACACTTCAAGGTTAGAATAAGAAGCTTTTAGGTAAAACCTTGCAAACGGTGCTATTAACCCAACTGGTTTGCTAAATTGTCTCACGGGGTATGGTATATTGTATCATACATAATGAACTAGATTTTTGGTGACAGTGAAACAGATGAATGAGAAAAAAATACAAAGAATAAAACTATTTAATAAAAGTTTTTCAACTAACCAGAAAACATAACAATTCGTTTATTATTTATTTCTATTACTAAAACAATTAAATACTCTGAACAGGTTTTTAAATAAAAATTAAAAAAAAACAAAAAAAAAACCTGAATCTAAGTACAGAAATCACAAGTATAATATTGTCGATTAGAAGGTGATGCACAGGATTCGTGCACCCAATTTAGGCATTTTGTGCACTGAACCATATTTTCTATAGTGCATTCGTTGCACAGCCGACAATACCAGTCATTAACGTTTGCCTCTATGACAGCGTCAGTCACTTTATCAAAGGGATAATCTTTCGTTTTTTTGCTCTTTAATATTTTACGCAAGTCTGACGATAATTTTCTCTTCACTGCAGATTTTACGTTATTATCCACGATGCTTTTTCTTTTCTCTAATTCTTCTTTATATGGCGTAGTTGTTAGCACTGTCGCTTGTTGGGGATTCTTAGCCTCCCGTCGTTTATTTACCAATCCGCTAGGTCCTGGCAAGCAAATTATTTTTTCAAAAGAAGTATTCAGAGGACATTTTTTTGATATTAATCTAAAAAGGGGAATATCGTCATCGGGAGAATCATCTTCAGCCTGCTCAATATGGATATTATTTCCTTCTAGTGGTAATTCAGGTTTATTTATGAATAACGCATCACTTCCAGCAAAATCAATATCAGTAAAAACATGTCTATTTACAGGCCAAATACCGCATTTAGAAAACTCATTGATTGCGATGCCAATCACTGCAGCTTTTACGCATACGCCTCACCTAGAAGTTTGGCAACTTAATATTGTGTGACCGCAAATCGCGGATGTTTTATTTTCCATCTTTTAACTGCCTGGTTGTAATACACTTCCATAGGCTTAAATATTGCTACGTCTAATGGTTGGAGGCGATGCGTTGTATGTCCTGGCAATTGAAGAAGAATGACCCCGTTGTCTCGGGCCAAATTAATGGCCTCCAGAGTGCGTCGTGTGACCATCTAGGACTACAATTAGTTTTTGTTCTTGCGTGGGTCACACAACTTCAATAAATTTACGTAACCAAACCACAAATAAGTCAGTGTTGATGTATCATGTTTCTGAAATTTGTACTGAGCAACCTGGTGGAGCACTTTCTGCAAGTTCAACCATTATCCCCTTTTTTTTTTTAATTATCATGGGCGCTACATATTGTCCCGCTGCACTAGTGCAACCTACCAACGTGGTGTCAGGTACACTTTCACCGCTTGCCACCGTTCCAACGTTTTTTTTTTCCTTTCTTATAAATAATTTTTTGGCTTTTCTTCTGAACGGTGGAAAACCCGAAAAATTTGTGTCGCATCTATTTTATACAGATCAACTAATTTCTCTAAAATATCGTAAAAGTGATTGACATTCTGCCTATTAAAGCCTTTGCACCTAGCAGGTTGCCTCAATGAAAGCCTTTGATGCCTTTATAAAGCTATAGAACCATGCCTTACCTCCCATACCTTTCGCTTTGATAAATTTAAACTGGAACGCCGTTCTTCGAATATCCTTGATGGTAAGATACTTGCTCGACTTCTGTTCTAAATACCGTTAACTGCCCTAACGATTTGGTTCCTTCTTTTGTCTTCACATTTAGACCAAGTGTCTCTTAAAGATGGGTTTTGAAATTTGGTATCGTCTACAGATAGCATTCAATCCAAATCTTCCAGTTTTATATTTATTTATTGCCTTTTTCGTATCGTCTTCTGACCACTGGCAGTATTTGATACCCTTGCGAGGCATGACTGAGAAAAAAAACGAGTTTGGTAAATTTTACCGACACAAATTAACAAACCATGTGGTGGTACAAATTAGCGAACTAGTTTAATTGACGAAAAATATCTTATTTCTTTGGAAAAAGTAACGTTAGGATAAATTTAATTCACCTAATAACTAGCAAAATCACCAATAAATAATGAAAATTCAACTCCAACTACCAAGAAGTGATTATCTGGACACAAAGGCTTAGTTGAAAAGTTACTGCGTAAAAACAATTTTTGGAAATACCCGAATTTTACCTTGAACCGTCTACCGACGTTCGCGATCGTTAATCAATGATTGATGTTTTGGCGCTGTGAGATGCCAAGCAAGCTAAATAAATGTCGTTAGAAGCTAACAGTTTAATAAATATTGAAATGGTACAATTTAGAAACCGGTACAATATACCTGACTTTACCCTATGTGGTGTGCAAAAAGCTTGAGCATATCATTTCTGCTCTTAATTCCCTATTAATTACAAATCACAAACATTTTTCTTTTCAAAAATCAAGGGTGACAATATGGGGATGGAATGGTTACATTTTGGTAAAAACACAATACTGTGAAACAAAATGGTGGCATATTAAATTGCTTAACAACTCAGAGTCAAAAAAGTACTTACGGAAATAATAAAGGACTTAATAATTTGTTTTTTAAAGACCGTAAACATCGTTAAGAAAAGTAAAAACTAATAAAATAATTAAACTATGAAAATAAAAAAAGACAAACTGAAGTATAGAAGTTGTGGTGTGATTTGAGTAGGTATAATAAGCAAATGAATGTGTGTATGTATAAATTTTAGATCTGGATTTACTTTTTTGCCAGATGGAAGGTAGGGAGATGAAGATTGTTTATTCACCCCAGTCTGAATAATTGTTAGATATATGAATACAAATGATGCAAGAACAGAAAATGTAGCGAGAACAGTAAGAAATATATGCAAAATAAATAAAAATAAAATTAAAAAGTCGGTAAATTAGCATTTAGCATTTATTCGGTAGTTTCTTCATACCGAATTCCACCTCCATACCGTTATATGGCAATAACTTTATACATATTATATACATTGTAATATCTTTCTCTTTTATCCCTAAAATATTATAAAGTTAGTTCCGGGCTCTTGACTAAAAGCTAGATGAGGCCCTTTTGACAAGTGAAATTAGTACAATTATTTTAACATGAGAAAGTATTTAGTATTATTTAATTTTTGTAAAGCCGTGGGTCAACTCTTACTCATTTCTGAAAAAAGTTAAATATTGCACTTATTTTATTGTAATTTAAGCAAATTAATAAATATTTTAGTTATTTTATTATCGAAATACATTAGTTATATAATTTTTACTTCAGTGCTTAAGGTTCTTATTTAAAATAGTCACAAAATGTAAAGATATGTTTTATAATTGAAACCCTTATTTCAGAACGCACAATCCGACAACACGAAATAAATTTCACTTGCCGCACAAGTTGTTTTTCTCAGAATTGGTACTGTAAACAGATAAAAACTTTATATTTGAGCAAAAATTAAATATTTTATTTGTACCTACTACGACGGGCGCTAAGTGTTAGTCTTTTCTAATTAGCTGCAACAATTTATACTGAAATATTTTACACAAGAGAACGATAAAATATAATTTTTGTCAGTTTCAATGCGTAAGAGAAACATGAAAATTCATTTCAGAGAACTAATTTTCTTAAATTTTTGTTTTGCCGCAATGAAAAACATTGCTGTGGTTTGTAAAAAACTTGATTCGTCTTTGCCGTACTTGTAGATTTCGTTAGTGTGATGGGTGTAGTCCAAATTTAAAAAATTGTAAGCATTTTATTAATTTTTATTTATTCAGTATAGGTATAGTATAGGTGTTCTAATTAAAAAAAATACTAGGTAAAACAATTATAATTAATTATCCATACCTACTTATTTGATTTAATTATTATATGACAAAAATTTAAAATCTAATATAAAAATCTAACCTAAATAGCGTTTAAAACAACTATTTATGCAGAATCCAGAAAGTATAATTCCAATGTTTCCGCCTTAAAATTATACATTTTAAATTATTTATGACGCCAGAACAGCCCTTAAGGGTTGACTTCGTGTTATATAAGACTTGTTTGCCCTTAATTACTTGTAGTTTACAGTATATTATGCATAAAGTTATTACAAAATAGCTATATGCATATACGAACTGTGTTATCTGTGTGTTGCAGTATTCGTTACGTAGGAAGTTCCGGGTAAAGACCAATTAATCTATTTTTGTTACCCTCGAAAAAGTGAAGTATTATTGTAGTGAAAGAATCACCTTACCCCATTTTTACAGATATTTATGTTTTAGAGTCCCTAGATGCCAACCAACATGTTTTCTCAATTCCGTCGGTCTGTCAGTCTACTCACCCGATTAACTTCATAACATTTTGGTAAAAATCGGATAATGCGACACAAAATAGAGCGACGTAGTTAAATGTTAAACAAAAACTACTTCAGCAATTTGCCTCAAATTTTGCAAAAAAATCATGTATTATGTAAATATTAACTGGTGAAGTTTGGTACGAAATGACAAAACAAAATGGCGGCTTAATAAAATATTTAACAATCAGCCTGAAAGAACTACCTTTTAGGTTGATATGAAATGTTGTGCAAGGATTAAGTGTGATATTGAAATGAACTGGTAAAATTCCGGTACAAGTTCGCGATGGAATCCAATATGATGGAACAAAATGGTGGCCTAGTGAATTGTTAAAAAATATTAGAAACTAATTATTCAGTTCACGTCAAATTTTCTGCAAAAGTTAAGTGTTACATAAGAATGAAACTGATAGCATTTTGGTACGAATTCAAGGTGGCACAACAAAATGGCGGCCGAATAAAATATTTAAAAAATCAGCCTGAAAAAACTACGGATTAGATTAAATTCAAATTTTGGGTAAGCATTAACAAAAATTAAAAATGTTTAAAACATCAAATTAAAAAAAATCGATTGACTTTGCACAAAAAAATTAAATATGATATAGGTATAAACTGTTACGAAATCACGACGAAACAAAATTGAGGTCTTAAAAAAATCAGTGTAAAAACTACTATTCAATTTATTTTAAATTATATCCAAAAATCAAGTGTGACATCGATAGAAATTTGGTCAAAATATCGCCGGATAAAAATGTTTGAAAAGAGAGTATATATGTTCTACTAAACGACTATATACGCAAGTAAATTGTGTCTATTGAATTTACATTTTATACCTTTATTTGCTGAAATTGGGAGTATGCTTTGCCTAGGCACCAGAATGAGTTTTTACAATTTTGGCAAGAAAAAACAATAAAGGACAAATTTAAAAAATCAAATATCTTGTACGGTGTGCTCTTGAATTTCCTCAGAAGCATACATTAGAATATATTACTCTATAATCAGTTTTCCTTTCAGCACACTTCCTACATGATTTTCGGTATTTCTGTAGTTTATGATCTTTAGTTGCTTAATAAACATGTATTCTCACTAACGAGATTTAATATAAATTCATGTAAAATGCATGCGCGTATTAATACTAAGGGAGTGTGTGTTCTGGCATAATTTAGACTGTTCTAAAACGACAAGTTTACCTGAACTTGCTCTCGGGTATAAAATGGCTGGCGTCTTAAATATAACATCTTAGATAATATAAAGTAAAATAGAGTACTAGTGTAATTTATGCAACTGATTCAAAATCTTTACAAACTTAATACCGCTATTGAAATGATGACTTTTAAAGATTGTTATTAGAGTTTTGGTGTATTTAATTTAAATTTTCCTAAACTTTATGCCCGTTTCGTTGACAATAATACTGGGTAGCACTAAAATATAGGTATTTTACCCGTTCCTAGATTTTCTAATAAACGGTTTGGGAAAAAGTGTTCAATATAAAAGGTTTATAATTATTTTTTATTTTTTTTATTTAAAAAAAAAGTTTTGCATATACAGGTCAGTTTAAACATTTAAGCTTTGTCAAATTTTCCTATTTCAAATGAGTAACAAAAAAAACACAAAAAAATTACAGCTTTATTTATTAACAAAGAAGCCAAGCAATAAAGCCTATTGTTTTTTTAAGATAATTTAAGAAATTAGTAACAATAAATAAATAGATCACATAATCAAGATTTTTAGTACCTAGTATTCCCACCCCTAGTATTAATAGTGGCTTGACATCTATTGGACATGCTTAAAATTAAATTGCAGATAAGTTGTTGGTCTATGTTTTGCCAAATTCGGTTGAGTGCCAACCGGAGCTCCTGTTGAGTTTACGGGGATGCACTGCTTCCCGAACCTTTTTTCCCATATAGTCCCATACATGCTCAATGGTTTTAATATTAGGGCTTCGGGCTGGCCAATCCATTACGGAAAGAGTCTACCTGATATTCACCTACCACTTGTGCCGTGTGTGGACGTGCATTGTCGTGCATGAAATTAAATCCATCTCCAATGGCGCACATTGGATCGAAACATAGGAAAATAGGGACATTGACTTATTTCGAAATTAATGTTTGTATTTTGTTGGTTTTTATGTATGATTTTAATAAATTCATCAAACATTAAAATTAATATGGCCTATTGTACCAGGTAGTTTACAAAATATACAGTATGTCTTACGAAAAAAGGTAATTTATAAACAAAACGAACAAAAAAAAATTATAACAAAAGAGAAACCGCTTTCTCTGTTAAATCGCTATGAATCTTATCAAAGCTACGCATATGTGATACATATGGATCGGAAGACAATAAAAGATTATGCAAAATATCTTCATTTCCAAAAGTTCTATTACACCTTCTTGAATGGCATTCCCTGTATTTCCGAAAATATTTATTTCTAGATTCAGCGGCCTCTTCAGACAGATGCCCTATGGGAAACAAAAAGTTTTCGATGATTTGTGCACCGTGTATCAAAATTTTGTGTAGAGAAGATGGCATGTAATACCATCCGTACAAGTAAACATATAACTCTGCAGTCTCTTTTGCAAATTTGTCAAACTTCTCCACATTTATTTTTTTCCCTGAAGCCAAAACTTGGAGTAGTGTATATAGACTTTCCAGCAACCGTTCATCGATTCCTGTAATTTGTGATGATTTTTCAAAGTTTCGGAAAAATCGTCTCGCAGTGTTTCCATCGTTACTTGTGCCAAATCCCTGTTTAACGACGTCAACTATCAAACCCATCTCCTCCCTAAATCTAAAATAAAATTGCAAATTAGGCGAAAAACGGCTCGACAAATTGCTGAATTCCAAAACATTAAACCTGACAATAAATTAGTTTTGCTCTCTCCAGAATACCTTTTTTGTATTTCCAGTTTCCTATTCTCTTTTAATGCCTTTTCTTCGGTGCTTCTCGCTGACCACTTTTTAAAGTCCCTGTTATATGCAATGTGGAGCATGCATTCAAATGTCCGTATCCAGGAATGTAGACTGGAGATCCCCAAATCGTATTGCTTTTTATCAGGTTTTCTTTTTCGAATTACCTAATAAATCGAATATTGAAAGCTCTGTAATCTCGTTCAAAAAGCAGTTTTTCTTCTTTAAACTCAAGATAAAAAACACCTTATCTTTGAAACCAATTAACGATTTTTGCCAAACTAGCCAGTTAGATTAACTCTTTAAACGAGCTCTCAATGAAAAAAAACTACTTCATTGAAGAGCTACACGTGCATAAACAGATACAGACAAAACTTACCTCCAAATTGTTCATGTTAGTAGGCTTAGCACCACAAATATAACATACTGAACTGGAACTAGCTCCTGCTAAAATTGTGCAAATTTTTCCATCTATCATTGTGAGGTACAACTCGTGTCTCACATTTACTCCATTTGGAAAAGTCGTTTTTTCAAGCAGATTTTTTTCATCTTTGAGCGACTCCCAGCACTCCAAAATAACGTTTTTTGTTTCCTTGATAAATTGAAAGTTTAAAGGTCTACAGTAATGTGCAGAAGAGGGCACTGGATTTTCCCAAATTATTTTTGTTGGATCGTCAGATTGTACTAATTTTAATGGCACGTAAGCCGTCATAAAAATGCTGGAATCGAAATTGTCATGGTCCGAGATGGTATCAAATTTCTGCTTGTACATGCTTTGACCAGAAGCACCATCAAATCCGCATTTTCCAAACAATGTCAATTCTTTATCGGGCTCTGATGATTTTATTTGCAGAATTCTTGACACCGTATGGTCAAGTAAAGATTGCAGTGATATCTTTGCACAACGATCAGTAATCATGATTGAACTTTTGGGTGGATAACATTCTAATTTTGCCTGTTGCACTTTATAGTATGAAGGATAAAGATTACACCCTTCATTTTTTGCTGCCTTTCTTATGTTAAGGTATTGCTGTTTGGAAAAGTCAGATGAAATAAATAGAGCTAATGCCTTTTCTTTTGAAATTTCATGGTAGTGATATTGCTCCATGTTTTGACAATAATGCAGAATATTTTCTACTTTATTGGGGTTACTTTCTAAAAATTTTTGTATTTTTCCAATGTATTGATTACCTACAAAAAAAAATTATATGCTTTTAATTATAAGCCAACCTTAAAAAGTTTAAACAAAAATTGACAAAAACGACGAACAAAACTTTTAAAATTGAAAAACAAGCATTATTAAATATCAAAGTCTAGCCTACCTTCTTTTATTTTTGTTGATAAGGAAAAAGAAAGAACAGCAACACTTTCTTTTCGCATTCCTTCCGTCCTTCTTCTTTTTTGTTTATTTGAGAGCTCTTCAAATGTTTTTATCGGCTTAGGTAGGGATGGTTTTACTTTATTTACCGATTTTGGCCACACAAATTCCTTCTTTAACCAATTTTCATTTGATTTTAAAAACCTTGCTTCTGTCCGTTTGGATTGTTTCCATTTTTTCGCGAGATGAAAGCACAAAATTCTTAGCGATTCCCGCAAGCCTTGGGTTTCATTTTCCGAGAAATCCTTTTTTATATCTATGACACTTTCAAACAAAGCATTATGATCGGTAAATTTAATTTGTCGAGATTTTAATAAGGAATAAAAATCTACATTAAATTTTAAACGCGTTTCCGCCATGTTTGTATCACATTTGACAGCAACAAATAAGTGAAAACCAGCTTGTTTTTTATTCCATAGCAAACTTGATATCTGAGAGACGAAACTGTTAAGCTAAGCACTCAGTACTTTACACGTATATAAATACATAATGTCATTTCTGTATTGATTAAAAGGCAATAACTAAATTTCGATTACATTTTTGGTATCTTTTGTTTATGTTAACCATATAAAAATTAATGGTATTAAGGTAAACATTTCTGAACCTCATGACCTATCATATGGCTTATGCAATATAATTTAGCCCGGTTCATTCTTGACAAAATATATTTACCTTTATTGGCTAATTACGAGTTATTTGATTGTGCGCTGTACGTGGACCGCAAAAATTTTAGAATTCTTGCATACTTATGCATTTTTTCTTTGCAGTGGCACTTCGGGGCAGCCAATTTCTTTATAATGTGGGTTAGTAAAGCTTGCTTTTACATCGCATGTAATATCTCTACTTACATCCGCTTAAACATTTTTTTGTAAGTCAAAAAAATCTTATATTTTAAGATGTTATGACACAAGTAAAAACAAATCAATACTTGACGTCTGTTGTGACTTTTTTTTTAAATTTAACTATCCAGTAGAATAGCCCAAAAACGCCTATATAAGTCGTTATATACAACAAGTGAATAGTTTTTACATCCGTCCTAAAATAGCCATCAAATATAAGACGCCATATATATAATTTGAATGATTTTTCAGTTTGCTTTAAATGATGCTCGCGTGCTCAATAGGTAAATAACAAAGGTATACTGCATATTATGTTTCATGAAACACCAATGTGTCTTTAACACAAATATGGAAAAAAAAGTTTAAATTTGGCACTTTTCAAAAACAGCCAGTGTCCCTATTTTCTTATGCTTCGATCCATTGTGTGGCGGGAGCAAAAGGCACAACGTGGGGCCATAATGTATCGGTCAGCCGTCAAATGTCCGTTTTTGCCTCCAACGAAATCCCACCCCAAACCATTACAGACCCACCTTCGTAGCTTAGCTTACAGTTTCTTTAAAATTACATTGGATATCCCTCTCCGCTTTCTATAAACTTTTATTCTTCTGTCATTAGTGTAGAGGCAAAAACGGGACTCATCACTGAAAAGAATAGTTCTCCACTGATGAAGCCTGCAATGCGGAGATTCGCTTCTAACTTGGAATCTAAAGCTGCTTCATAGGGTCGTAACAGCTTCCCGTAATTTCTTCAGTATTGTTTGTAGATTAATTTGACTTCCATGTGCAGCGGCAAATTTAGCGTTCAGCTTTGAATTCGTAAAAAATCTCTTCCTGCACTGCACCCTCAAGAAACGATCTTAGTTAGGCGTGTTTACTCTGGGACGGCCTTGTCCTGGTCTTCTTGATTGGATTCAGTTTCCCTATACCTTTTAAGAACTCTTGAAATGTCTCCCTGAGTTTTGCCCAAAACTTGTGCAATATGAGATGGGGAACAGCCCTGCTCAGAATGCAATTTTTGGGTGTCAAGTTTCTATTAGGGTTCATTTTTTGTTTTTTATTCTTATAAAAACACGAATTCGTAATTAAAAACTTATTTAAGTTCCTTTAAATTATTAAGGTAAAATCACTATGTCAGCACTAACAGACATCAAACAAGTTACAGGCTCAATTGTGACAATAAGTAGGTACACGTGACATAAGATACAGGGAGGTAAACAAAAGCGATAAAATTCTATAGAGCTTCGGGAAAACTACGTGTTACCAATCTCCTAGTATTCGAATTTTGGGCAAAACTCAGGAAGTTATTTTCATATTCATATAACAGCTGAATTTGTCAACTCACACGAAAGGCCAATTACTCAATAATAAGAAACCGATTATATGGGAAACTTATACCTATAGGGTTTCTACGTTTTAGTGATACCCTGTATTACTCTCAACGTAAAGGGCATTAAGCTCAAGAAATTTTAAATTAAATATACTATGACTCTAATAAGAATCTTTAAAAGTTATCATTTCTAATGGCGGTATTAAGTTCGTAAAAATTTTTAATCACCTTGTAAATTTCGGCAAAAATCGCCATACTTTTCATTAAAGCAAAATTTAAGATTTAACGTGACAAAAATTTCAAGGAAAGGCGTGTTTTTTTTACCATAATTTTTCTTATCAGCAACCAAATGGTGGGATTTTTGGTATTGCAAGTACCTCTATGGAAACTGGACCCAAGACATTTATAAAATGAACATTTCATCCCCAGCGTATTCCGTACGTTAGTTTTAAATGTAGTAAAATTTACAAGGTCTTGTATATTTTTGCCCCCAGTGTACAACAAAGCGGGGATGCATCAAACATATACCGCGCTAAAAACATAAAGAAATTACCTAAACGTCAAACAAAATTCATCCTGATTGGATTATTTACAAAGAAAATACAGCCATTTGAAATTGACATCATTTTTAGGTGCGAAGTTTAAATGTAGCGGTTTTGGAATTATTTTCCCTGGAATACCAAGTAGGTATATGTGAATTACTACAGGATTCTTCGTAATAGGCTACCCAAACGGGTGGCCTATTATAATATGCGAGAATTTATTGAAAAAAATAAAATTATTATTTTAATAAATTCCCTACGAGATAACTAAATAAGTTGTTCTCTGTAGCATTACCTCCTGTAGTATTTAGGATTTAAGTTATATTAATCGAGTAGGCTTTTATCACAAATGAGTTTAAATTAATAATTTCGTGTAAATTCATTTTTCTACGAGAGGTTTATACATTTTTATCACAGATTATTTAAATTTTATACTTTGAGATACTATTCTAACATCCGTTCGAACTTTCATGGATAACTCCAGAAGTCCTAAAAGGTCTGCTAATCGAAAATCACTTATCCTAGGAATATCAAAGAGAAGCTTAGATCGAATCCTACAAAGGAACTTAAAATGTCATCCTTTTAAAAACCAAATGGCACAGCACCTTAGCAATCAAGATAAAGAAGCAAGGCTAACCCTTTGTCAAGAACTTTTGGATTCATTTACATCAAGAAGCGATCCACATTCACCTAATGAACGACGAGGCAATTTTTTATTTGCAAGGCATGGTTAATAAACAGAATTTTATATATTGGTTAAATGAAAATTCTCGCGAAATCTATAAAAAAAAACTTCAAAAGTTGTTATGTGCTGTGGAGTAGGGTTATTTGGTATCATTGGTTCATATTTTTTAAGGATGAAATAACTATCCTCTTACAATAACATCGTAGCACCATACAACATATTAGAGACATTCCTTACTTCAGAGTTAAATAAACAAGGATTACTAAATAATAATTTAAACCTTACCATTCCAGTAAGATGGGGAATAGCTCACACTGTCAGAGATGTATGATGGCTGACTCATTTATCGAAATGGGGATTTGCCTATGTTCATTTTAAATCTATTGAACGCATTCAAAGATTTTTAAGGTTATTGGTATGTGGGTGAAAATAACACTTACCCTTACTTTGTATCATATCACGCTATCAATTTTTGATGTACCAATACTAAGTATTCGAAGGCAAATACACAGTTGATCTTTTATTTGTTATATTATAAAATCTAGTAATTGTTTATTAATTAATGAGACTACCTTACGTGTCCCAAAAGTTATTTGAAGGATGAGGAGAGACATACGTTTCTCTGTGAGTGTTGAGAGCATTTCACCTTTAAACCATATGTTACACATATGTAATAGACACTTTTTCTGACTGATCTGAGCCTACTAGGAGAGAAATAGTCTGGGAAACCTACAATAAAACATTGACCCTTCTGTCGATAATTAATAGCATAATCTTAGGTTTAGTATAGTTTGTAGATTTTAATTGTAAGAGAGTCGCTTCATATTTGCAATTACCATTTTGTGGTGTTTCTATGCATAAATAATATAGTGACCACGATTACGAAATGTTTAAAATCCCATTTTTTTAAATATGACGTATAACCGCACTTAATAAATAACCTTGTATACATATTTAAAAGCTATAGAATTATCTAAATGATTTAAAACGGATTAATTATTAAAAAAATATATCTTTAATTTGAAAGGGTAAACACGAATTCTAGGGGTTAGTTAATCTCTTTCCTTCTAATAATTTCTCCGCTGACCTATTGGCGCCTTTCCCCAAACAGAAGCTCTCCCGATACCAACGAATTCATATTATGTACTAAATGAACAAGGAAATTGAGCTAAAATTAGATTTTAAATGAACTTTTCGTTTATCACGCAAGCACACGTGGTTGTTTTAGATTTTATTTCAATTAATCCCTGAGACATACAAAGTTCCGTGTAAGTCAGGTGGACAGAAATCACTGCTTTTACCTCGCTCATAATAATTAGCCTTATCTGTCTAAGCTACTTCGAAACAATATGAAAAATAATAACTGTTTTTTGCCCCATTTCTTTAGGTAAATTTCCTTTACCAGGAACTTCCCTGGTTATGAATATTTTCATTTATTAGGAATAGTGAAGTGTGACCCAATTTAGTTCAATACATAGTTATTTAGGAACCTATATATATATATATATATATATATATATATATATATATATATATATATATATATATAAACTGTCTTTTCCAACATTTGTATTGGACGTCATTTTGTTTGAACATATTGGATTCCTACCAATATTTTACCAGTTTCTACTTATGCCACCCTTCTTTTTTGGACATAATTTAAAATAAATTCAATAAGTAGTTTTCACATTTACACACACCGCGATTTTGTTACGTTATGTTGAATTCGTACCAGTTTATCCCTATATTATATTTAATTTTTCTCAAAAATTTAAAATCTATTGGATAAGAAGATTTTTTTACCTTGATTTTTAAAACATTTTATTTGGTCGCCATTTTGTTCCGCTATCTTGAATTCGTAACCAACTTATATCACACTTAATGCTTGCACAAAATTTGAAATTAATCTAATAACTAATAAGTTGTTTTTTCAGACGGATTTTTTAAATATTTCATAAGGCCGCCATTTTGTTTTGCTATCTTATATTCATACCAAAATGGTCCCAGTTCATTCTTATGTAACATTTGATTTATGTGCAAAATTTGAGATAAATTGGATATTTAGTTATTTTAGTATTTTTTTTAAGGATTCACTAGGCCGCCATCCTGTTTCGGCATGTTGGATTTTTACCAAAATATTAATAAGTCATTCTCATATGACCCTTAATATTTGACTAAAATTTGAAGTCAATCTGATAAGTAGTTTTTAAGATATGCCGCGAAATGACAAACAGACAGACAAACCGACGCACGGACTGAGGGAATTGATAAAACATATTTTTTTGACATCTAGGTACTCTAAAACGCGAAGATATGTAAAACTCGTGAGGGTGATTTTTGTCAGATTACAAAAAATTTATTTGGCCGCCATTTTGTTCCCCCATTTTGAACTAGTACCACAGTTTTACTAGTTCATCTCTATACCACAGTTGGTTATGGCACATAATTTGAAATAAGTTTATTAAGTAGTTTTCTCAGGCTGAATTTTTGGATATTTTATTAAACCGCCATTTTGTTCCGCTATCTTGTGTTCGTACCAAAATTTTAGCAGTTGATTCCTAAGTACTAATTAGTAATAGATAGTAATAATTCTTTTAACATTTAACTAGGCCGCCACTTTGTTTTGCATTGGATTTTTACCAAAATGTTACCGGGTCATCCTTATATGATCCTCAATTTTTGGCAACGTTATCCAACAAAATGGGTGGGTAGGTACCTAAACATTTAATAACTAAATTTGGTTTAAATAGTATATCGAAAAGATAAAAGGTAAAACAGACTTATTTAAAAAAGTAAAAAAAAAGAATGGATTCATATATCAAAAGCTTTAAATCAGCTGCTATCAAAAATTAATATGAAGTTTCACATGAAATACTTATTGAAGTATTAAAAAACTTTAATTTAAATTACTTGTAGTCTGATTCAAGAAATCCAGCCAGTAACAATAATGGTGTAGTAAATATTGTATAAAGTATGTTAAAATCATATATTCATTTTCGTTTTGTTCTTTGTGTCAAAATGTGGGAAAGTAATTCCAATTTGTCACTACCAAGGTCACAATCTAAACACAAGAACCTTGACTTCTTAAATATATTTTTTAATATTACCACGAGTCGGAGTAGCAAAAAAATTGAGGTTACAACTTGAAGAATTAAAATTATTAGATTAGAAAAAAAACATGGTCAGAAAAAATTTTAAAGCAATTTAGTTCCCCACTTCTACTTTGTATACACTGCATATGTACATTTTTTTGTAGGGAAACCTTCAAAAGGTACCCACTAAATGTTATGTGTAGTGTGAGGTTTCTGCTCACCAAAACCCCTCCTCTATGTCTCACCCGTCGTTCTCCTTTTACACTGACAACCGCTTTCGCATTCCTTCAGTGTAAAGGTTGTTTATTTACTTTTTAGTACTTATCTTCTGAGTATTAACAATTCGTTAATCCTTGTAGGTCTCTCGTTTTTCATTTTTACCGGCTTTCTTGTTCTTTTACTTCTATTATATAACGGATGGTCCTATATGTCTCATTCCAAGTCTCGTCTGAATCTGTGATGTCTTGTGTAAGATGTTCAATAGTGAATGCTACCCCAGTCAATATAGCATGTTCTTCTCGGCCTCCATCCTATCTTGGGCACACATGTACCAATTTCTGTTCCTGTTTTTGTCCCATTTTCGTTTAAATTTTAAAATGCATTGTCCCTTTTTATTCTAAGATCTACGATATTTTAAATGTAAGTTTTATATCAATGTTAACAATTTGTAAAATTTCAAAATTATTTTAGGTTAACATCTAATTCAAAATGGGAAAAAAACTTAAATAAGAAATAAGACCTTTTGAAAAAGCCTACTAAGACGGGCGAAACGTCAAGGAAATAGCAAGTTTCATAAACATAAAACATAAAACTATACCCAAGAAAACTAAACACTATGTTGTATATTTTCCGAATTTAATAACATTTTGTTATGTTTTAATATTTTTATTACTCGCCGAATGCCACCACTGTTATGATTTAATAATTTTAGTATTTTGTATTAGCACTGGTAGTAAATATAAACACTTCAACTTATTTCAAATCTCTCTATTATCTTCTGTACAAGAGGGACACTTCTTACTTCTAACAAATTTTTACTCTTACTGTGTCTACTGACTTAATTCTACTGACAATATAGTACTGACATAATGACTGACCTGCTCTATACTGACTACCTAGAACTTATTTTTATATGAATTCCCTAATTTGAGATGCAGTGGCGTATCTGTAAAATTAATTAAAAAAGGTGTCTATAAAAGTAATTTGGGGAGTATTTGCTACGCCACTGCTTACTGTACTACAATGGTTTCTTTTAATGTTTTTATAGCTGAACCTTCCCAAGCTTTATCCACATAGTGTAAATGAGTTTATGATAGGTTTTTTCGGGTATAATAATATTTGGGGAGGAAGAACGTGCATAAAATAGAATTTGAAGTAGAATTTAAAATACATATTGTTTACTTAGAATTTCCCTTGCAATAAACGACCATTAAAGCAGCTTTTGTCGGAAGGTTCCGCCGAAATATAATGTATGTCTAATTATTGCATTTACGTGTCAAACTATCTCTAGACTAATGAATATATAATACTTAAGACTATTCACAAATAAAATGACTATAAAATAATGGGGTCACAACACCTCCCCCCTAAATGAGAGATTTTATAATAATGAAACTGTTAGAAAATTTCGTTCCTGAGTTAAAATATAAATTATGATACAAAATATACATCCTTGTAATTGATACTAATATTTAACAAAAGTATTATGTTCGAAATGATTTTACAAAATTTGCTATGAACTATGTTCTTATTCTATATTATACTAACCTATATAATATTGAAAACTGTTTTTTTTTTTATAATAATTAGGCATTCTAAATCTACTTAGATTCTATTAAAGAAATTTATTACTTTTAATAAAACATAATATTATTACTTATCTAATTGATCGTCTTGAGGACGTGTGACCAATAGCTCTGCGAGGCGTGTATGATATACCTGGTTGATCGTCCTCAGGGTGATCATCATTATTAATTCTATTAGAAGTTTCACTAGTATACTGAGCTATATATCTATTACTTCTCGGGGATGGTTCAATGGTTTGATTTACCCTTACGCAAATATTTGGTATTATTCCACAACAGGAAGTTTTTCTTATACATTTTGAATATATTTTGTAAACAATAAATAATAATACAACAACAGATATAATGTAAGCTAAAACAGAACCAGAAATATTATATGTTGACAAAAAATTATTTTTTTCAAGATTTTCTGTTAGCTTTTCTATGTTGTCTAGTTTATGGCTAGCGATGTTCAGTTCAGGAATGTG
The DNA here is from genome assembly GCA_030620095.1 of Kuschelorhynchus macadamiae. Taxonomy (NCBI): domain Eukaryota; kingdom Metazoa; phylum Arthropoda; class Insecta; order Coleoptera; family Curculionidae; genus Kuschelorhynchus; species Kuschelorhynchus macadamiae. Next base: position 514,187 of record JAUTXW010005372.1, read on the forward strand.
CTTTGAAAGAGTCTTAAAATTTTCGTTTATTAAAATTTCTGTCAGGTTAATGTTATTATTTTTTACTTTTTGACAACAGTCCTCACTAATTTCTAATGGCGGAACAAACTCACTAAATATTTTCGACTGAAAGGCATTACCGTGAGGCACAAGCATCGTTGAAACACTATACGCTTTACACTGTTTTCCTATGGTGACACTGCCGCAATTTTTTAAAATAACGCCTACTGGTTTATTTTGATTAATACATGAAATGGTTAATGATTCAGGGCAAGGCACTGCAAACAGCCAAGTATTAGTTATAAGTAACTGAATAAAGATACCTCTATTAGAATTTAATATATGTTTTTCGCATACTTCTGGAATTTTATTTGTTACTTGAAGTAACTTCATTTCACAGTTTTCCACTAAATGAGCCAATGAAACTGGTTTTTGTTGCTGACAAATCATTTTATCATCCGTTATTTTTATAAATTTATTATATTCGAGGTCAGAGAAAGTTATGAACTGCTGTTTTGTTTCGTCTATTGCAATGTATTTAGAAGATGGTTGAATCAAAACAAATTGATTAGTGGCTAATAGCTTAAGAAAAGGCGATACCTTATATAGGTAGAATAATTGTGCTTCAACTAAAGGAATATTAATTATATAAATTAAATGATTATTTTCAAAGTAAACTTTTAGTTCAATCGTTTTTAATATAAGATTAGAATGCATTATATCAAGAGGCACAGCAAAATCTAAACCATGGGGAAGAGAATCCGTAACTTGTTTTAGTTCATCAATTAGGCGAACTGGTGTTAAAATTGCTGGGTGTAATAAACCCTTTTTGGCAATAAGAATTGCATTAATCAAAGTCATTACTTCGAGTTGTAGTTGATGTAACATCATATTTGTCAGCGTATGTGTTCTTCTAGATTGCCTTTTAAGTCTAAAAATTTAATATCTTTTTGTTCTTTTTCTAATTGTTTGGAAAGAATTTTAACATTATTTTTTAAAATGTTTTCATTAAAATCTAAGGTTCCAATAGTATTGTTGAAATTTGTTAGTGTAGACTTGACAACTTTAGTTTGCTCTTTCAAAAGAGCTAATGCTGAACCCTCATTTTGCGATAAATCTGAAATGTTGCTATCATAATATTTCGCGTCTTCTTCGTCTAAAGTACCGAATAGAATTTTTGTAGCCTTTCCGATAATATTGAACCATCCTCGTTTATTTCTACTTAAAGTACTATAACCTATCAATTAATTAATTTTATCAAAATTATATTTAGTTGACTTTAAAAACGTGTCACAAATGGATAAGTGGTACTGAAAATTTTTATGATTACATAATTCAGAGGTTATTTTATTGTAGTTTTTTAGAGAAAGAAGTTTATTTATAATGTTGTTAAAATCTACATATGTAATTAGCTTCCATTTGTTATTATAGAGTCGCAGTTCTCCAAGTTTTTCAAAGTGTATTCCTAGGTTGTGGTCGTAATATGTGACATTATAATCGTCGCTATTATCAGAACGAAAGGTATTCAGAGATATAGTGATACTGAGTAGTATTATTCTGAAATAGGAGAAAACATAAAATTTAAAAATACTATCTACATACATTTATATTTTAAATTATTTTAGTTTTTTATTTTTTGCTTTGTGTTAATCATAAAACTGTTTTAATCTATTGGCATGGACGCATTGTTTGTTTTTGCCTTTCTGTATTATAAAATTAACGTCAGAAGTTTTATCTATTATTATATAAGGTCCAATCCATAAGGATGTGAGTTTTTTGCTTCTGCCTCTTCGCACTGATTCGTCATAAAGTAGCACCTTATCACCTATTTTAAAATCTCTAATTTTGCAATTTTTATCGTAATTTTGTTTTGAAACGCTTTTACTTTTCAATAGATTTTCTTTAGCCAATTGGCTAGAATATTGTAATTTTTGTTTAAGATTGGCAACAAAATCATCATATGTGTATTGAGTTTTCATAGGTTGAATAATTGAAGTAGGTAAATTAGGGGTATGGCCAAATAAAAGTTCAAAAGGTGAAAAGTGGGTTGCAGTATGCGGAGTTGTATTATAAGTAAATGTTGCAAATGGAATCCAGCTATCCAAGTCTTCCTGACTATCTTTGATAAAATGTCTTAAATACTCCTCTAAGACTCTATGAGAACGTTCTAAAGCTCCGTTGGATTCTGGATGATAACTAGTAGTTTGAACCTTTTTTATTTTTAAAAGTTTGAAAGTATTTTTAAAGATTTCACTTAAAAAATTTGAACCTTGATCGGTAATTAGAGTTTCAGGTAGTCCATATAGACAAATTATTTTCGTTACGAAGTAATAAGCTACTGTTGAGGCTTCTTGATTTTTTATAGGGACATTAATATTATACTTTGTCAGGTCATCTTGGAAGGTAAGAATATATTTGTTACCTGGTTCCGTTTCAGGTAAGGGACCAACAATATCGAGAAAACATCTTTCAAAAGGTTTAGTCGCGGTTGAAGTTATGACCATTGGCATTTTTGTTTTTCGCGATAATTTGTTTTTTTGACAAGATTCACATTTTTTTATAAATCTTTTTACGTCTTTTTTAATGCCTCTCCAGGTATAAAATTGGGATAATTTTTTATGTGTACGGGCAATTCCTTGATGACCGCCTAAAGGAGAGTTGTGGAATTCTTCTAATAAGGTTTCCTTTTCAGATTCAGAGGGTTTTATTAAATTATTATTGTAAACTGTTATATCTACATTAGAGTTTTTAAAAATATATCTTATCACGGGATAAATAATTTCCCATTTTACTAACGGGTTGTAATGATATTTAATAAATGACAATTTAAGTTTTTTGTTACTTACAAGATTTTTTAACTTTAGTAGACAAGACCATATATTTTCATAATTTGTGTCATTTAACATATTTTCATTATCATTGAGTAAAAATATATTACAGTCGTTGTTTTGGTACTGAGAGACGGAAGGTATTTTTAAATCGTTTTGAACGTTGTATGATGCAAGAAATTGTTTAATCTGATTATTTTGTTCCAAAATATTAAATGGCTCTTTGTTAAAAAATTTAGGAAAAAATAATATTATAGGATCTGAATTATTTATCTGAAATAAATTAGCGTTGTTTTCTTTTAATTTTGTGTTAATAACAATATGTGTTTGCAGATAATTTAAAAATTTTTGATAATCTGTTATCATGTCAGCGTTTACCGTTTTAATCATTCTACTTAAGGCATCAGCATTTGTATTTAACTTTCCGGCCTTATAAATAATTTCGAAATTGTATTCTTCCAATTTTAACCTAAATCTTGTAAGACGCGACCCAGGGTCTTTTATGTTAAATACATAAAGTAAAGGTTTATGATCCGTAACTATCTTAAAATTTGTTCCAAAAACATATGGTCGAAAATGTCTAACTGCCCAAACAATTGCCGCTAATTCTTTCTATGTCGTTGAAAAGTTTTGTTCGGCTTTATTAAGAGTTCTACTAGCATTAGCTATAGGTCGATCATTATTAACTTTTCCTTGTGATAAAATTGCACCAATCGCATAATTACTTGCGTCGGTAGTTATAATGAATTCTTTTGGAAAATCTGGGTACTGTAGTACAGGAGGAGAAGTAATGTTATTTTTAAGCGTTTGAAATGAAATATCACAAGCATGGTCCCATTTAAATTCCGTATCTTTCTTGAGCAATTTGGTAAGAGGTTTTGAAATTTTCGCAAAATCCTTTATAAATTTTCGATAATATCCGACAAGCCCTAAAAATGATTTTACCTCTTTTTGATTTACTGGTTGAGGAAACTGTAAAACACATTCTACTTTTGAAGGTTTCATGCCATAATCTGTTATAATGTGACCTAGATACAAACATTCTTTTCTTAAAAATTCACATTTTAATGATTGAAGCTTTAAATTATGCTCCCGAAACCGCTCAAATACCTCAATTAACCTTTCATTATGTTCCTTTAAATTATTAGCATAAATTACGACATCATCTAAATAAATAAAACATTTTATGCCACTAAGACCGCTTAAGACCGCATTCATTAACCTCTAAAAGGTTGCCGGAGCTCCTTTTAGGCCAAAAGGCATCCTATTGTAAACAAAATGCCCCGTAGAAGTACTAAAAGCTGTCTTATTTTTATCATTTTCGTCCATTTGAACCTGATGAAATCCATTGGCTAAATCTAAAGTTGTAAAATAATGCGATTTTCCTAATTGGTCTAAAATATCTGTAATATTAGGTAATGGAAATGCATCCCCTGCAGTTATTTCATTAATTTTTCTAAAATCTACGACCACGCGAAATTTAGGTAAACCTGATGAATCAGTTTTATTAGGAACTACTAATAAGGGACTATTCCAAGGACTGTAAGACGGAGAAATTATTCCATCCTTTAACATTGCATCGGTTTGTTCTTTTATAACCTCCCGATGTTGAAAAGGTAATCTATAGGGTTTAATATTAATAGGTCCCTTAGTAGGGTCTGTAGAAATTTTATGTTTTATTGTGTTTGTACAAGAGAGTTTATCACCTTTTAAATAAAAAATATCGATAAAATTTTCACAAATTTCTAGAAGTGAGTTAGTTTCCTCGACATTTAATCCTTCTAAGTTGAGAGAATGTTTCAATTTTTCTAAACGTCAAAGTAATTTATATTCGTGTTATTTTCAATATTATTATTATTATGACTAAGCTCTATAATGTCAAATTCACCTTTAGGGATAGGTTGTACGTTAACTCTGGGTAACGCAATTGTTAAGGGTTCATTAGATATATTTAAAATACTAATTAAACATTTATGATTATGTACTTTGGTCAAAGAAGAACCTATATAGAGATTTTCAACAAGTTGTTTCGATTTTACGATACCTTCAGTACCTGAAACGTTACAAAGCATAAGTTATCATTTCACATCTTGGGGGTATAGTCGTTAAAGTCTCTGAAGGCAAAATCTTAAAGCAATTGTCCTCAAAATAAACAGTTTCTTCATAATTAATTTTAGTTTTATATTTTTGCAAAAAATCGCGGCCTAAAATTCCGTCATTTTTTATAGGAATGCTATCTGGTACGATATGAAAAGGATGAATTAATATTTTATTATCTTTTAATTGGATTGTTACATTATATAGACCTTTCGTAAAAACCGGTTCTTTACTTATACCTTCTAGTTCAATAATACAGTTTTGATCTAACTTTGAATAGTCTTGTAAAATCGACTCCTTTAATAAACAAACATCAGCCCCTGTATCTAACAAAATTTGCAATTCTGACTTTTTAGTGCCCAATGAAGTTATTTCAATTATATCTAACTGTTTACAATTATTAGAGAATAATACTGACTTAGGAGACATATTATTTGAATTATTACGAGTTGGTTTGATTTTAATATGTTCTAGTGGATTCTTATTATTTGAACAGCTACTGTTTATACTGATTGAACTTTTTACGAAGCGCTTGGCGGGCTGTTCACAACCAAGGCTTCGTTGTCGTTTCCCGAAAATTCTGGGACAGATGTAGTTGGTTGTGGAGGAGAAATACTAAGATTGTGTTGGAGGCTACTGGGGGGTAGAGACGTTATAGTTTGTATTTGGTGAGAATTATTGACAGGTTCATCATTATAGTTAGGACGGTATCGTCGCTGTTGTTGAGGTATCTCTGAAAGCATTTGAGGTCTGTTTGAACTACGGGGATTGGTATAATTTTGACGATAATTGTTCCCATTATAATTATTGTTAAAATTTCGTGAATTTGTATTTTGATTGTAATTATGATTATCGTTTCCCCTGTAAGAAAAATTACTTCTAGCATTAATAGGTTGTTCCCCGTTATAATTTTGCCCATTTGAAGAATTTGCGTTAAAATGTTGTTGTGGACTGAAGCTTTGATAATTAGGATTATTAAAATTATTTCTTCCCATATTTTGTTCATATTGTATAAGTTGCCTACATTGAGAAGTTATATGATTATTTTTATGACAGAAGATACACAAAAGTTTAGGATTTTGGTTATTAAAATTTCTATTTCCCTGACCCACAAAACCTACATTTTTAAAATTTAAATTTTTTGCTCTAACGTTGTTTTCGAATTCCATTTCGATTGCTAATGATAATGCCCTGTCTAAATCTGTTGTGTTTTCAGCAATTACTCGAATTTGTATTTTTTCATCATTTAGCCCTTGTCTAAACGTGTTTACTAAAATTGACTCTAAATTTTCTATTAATACCTTAGCAGAATTATGTTCATAATTTAAATGACAAGTTTCTTTATATTTATTATGCAGGTATCTTAATCTATCTCCATATTCTGTAACGGTTTCCCTTAAGTTTTGTTTTATATTCATTATTTGAGTTAAAAAATGAGAAGGCGGTCTTTTATCCGTAAACTGTTCTAAAAGAAAATCTCTAATTTCGTCCCAATTTAAAAATTCTTTATATTGTGTCACCTCTTGAGCTTTACCTTTTAATTTAGTACCAAAAATTAATTTAGCTAATTTATTTTTTTCATTTTCTTTCACAATATGCATTACTGCGTCACAGTTTTTTAGAAAAAATTGAAGAGAATTTCCATCGCCGTAGCCGTCAAATGAATTTAAAAATTTTACCCAAAATTTGAAAAATTTTGGGTAAAAATTTAAATATAGATAAGTTATACGGTCGATTATTCAATTACTTTTTCAACACACAACGTATTTGCAGTACCTTTCACAAAATAAATATATCTATATAATTTCAAAAATGCATAACATATATAAAAAAAAAACAAATAGTGTCACCACAACAGGAAAATAAAAGAAAAAACTTACAGCTTCATCCTTAGTTAGCTGGAACGTAAGGCGAATTTCCTCGTTTTCTTTCTTCTTCTCGAAACTTGTTGCGTACTGGGCGCTCCTCCAAGTCTGTTGAAACTTCCTGTTTTTGGTATACCGATGTGGTTTAACTGGTGTGATTCCTGCTGCGTTCTAGGCGCTCCTTCAGAAAACACGGGGTAGTATATCCAGATCCGCTGCCACCAATGTTATGTTTTAATATTTTTATTACTCGCCGAATGCCACCACTGTTATGATTTAATAATTTTAGTATTTTGTATTAGCACTGGTAGTAAATGTAAACACTTCAACTTGTTTCAAATCTCTCTATTATCTTCTGTACAAGAGGGACACTTCTTACTTCTAACAAATCTTTACTCTTACTGTGTCTACTGACTTAATTCTACTGACAATATAGTACTGACATAATGACTGACCTGCTCTATACTGACTACCTAGAACTTATTTTTATATGAATTCCCTAATTTGAGATGCAGTGGCGTATCTGTAAAATTGATTAAAAAAGGTGTCTATAAAAGTAATTTGGGGAGTATTTGCTACGCCACTGCTTACTGTACTACAATGGTTTCTTTTAATGTTTTTATAGCTGAACCTTCCCAAGCTTTATCGACATAGTGTAAATGAGTTTATGATAGGTTTTTTCGGGTATAATAATGTTTGGGGCGGAAGAACGTGCATAAAATAGAATTTGAAGTAGAATTTAAAATACATATTGTTTACTTAGAATTTCCCTTGCAATAAGCGGCCATTAAAGCAGCTTTTGTCGGAAGGTTCCGCCGAAATATAATGTATGTCTAAATATTGCATTTACGTGTCAAACTATCTCTAGACTAATGAATATATAATACTTAAGACTATTCACAAATAAAATGACTATAAAATAATGGGGTCACAACAATTTGACCAATAAGTACGTTTAATTAAAAATTTTTTATTATCGAAATATTATATGATATTTAACAAAAAAACGTATATCCCCGCGCGATATAGCGATTTAACCTGTCGCTTTAAATTTAAAAAGTCAAACTAATCATTTCACCTTCGCATCGGTAAAGGTTTTGAAAATGGATTCCGAATGGGAATGATATGTTTATTTAAACTCTCACGTGTGGTAAATGAAAAGAGTCTTTTAAAAATCTGTCACAAAAAAGTTGCTCCACCTTGTGGAAGCCGATCGACTTTTTAATGGTTTCCGGAATTAAGTTTCAGGTGGCATATTTGAACTATACTATCTGGAGATGTTATTTATTTGGAACAGTATATTTATCGCTTGCAACATAAAAATTCATTGGATTGATCGTGTTTTAACTGCTCAAAGCCTATTTGAGGAGAATTTTGGAATAGATATATAGGGAAAAATAAAATATAAAAAATTGTAAGCAGTATAGAAATTGAAAATTTCTTGAAAGGGAAAGAATTGAAAACTTCTTGAAAGGGATGTATACACGTGCGGAAGTAAGTATGTCTGTATAACGTGTATAACATCCAAAACAACAGAATCATAGCAGAGTGATTTCGACCAAGTTATTCTTCATCCATAGTGTTTTCTGCAAATAGGTACATGGAATAATGAACCCTTTAATTTAAAGAAGGTTGGAAAATGCTAACAAAGCTGGCAAGAAACAGGTTAGAACTAACGATATACTTACAGATTTTGCAACATTGGTAAAGGGGACCTGTTAACTAGTAATAAGTAAAAACATTGCAAATAAATAAATGAAAATGTGTAAAGTTCACAAACTACATCAACTACAAAAGTAGCATTAATATACTTAGATATTGGTAAGGGGCTGGTGTAGACCAAACTCAATTCACCTCCAGAACCTGGAGGTGATGAGAGAGAAAGAAAATCAATACAGTGCATACTTATAAACAATTGGTGAGTGATGACAAATGTATTGTTACAATATTTGATGTAAATCTTAAAGTAATAAGTTAAGGAAATTACAATGAGAAAAAAAAGTCCTTATGGGAAGGTAGACAATTGCAGTTAAGGATTTCAGTACGAAAGCCTTTTAGTGGTTATAATTATTTCTAATCGCATATTAGTTTTGCAACCCTGTTGATACTGTGCTCCATCGGACACCAACAGACCCCCACCTTTAAGAAAGGGAGCCAAATACATTCAATTGGTAACCGAACTGAGAAAGTTCTATTCCAAGTGTAGGGTCCAACTAATCGTCCTCATTGTTGGCGCCTTGTGAGCGATTACAGAGCTTCGAAAAATTACAGCTGCCGAGACTCATCAGAACCACTTGTGATGGAGATGCAGAAAGCTATCGTTTTGGGGTGTCTTCGTTTACTGACACAGATGAGTTTGGCCGATGACTACTGACCGAGTGAACACAAGGAGTGGTTATCGTATGACATGGCCGTTTGCGTAGCACTTTAGGTGGCGCGGAACCCCAGATTTGTTGCGTTGGATTTTTTCACATAATAATAATAATGATAATAATAATATTAATAATAATAATTGTTAAAGTCAATTTCAGACCCCGACAAACAAGAACAGTGGGCTCAAATGGCACTGCACGGCCGTCATCACAATGACTTGAATCAGCCACATAGAGATAAGGAAGCATCCAACAGGTGGCTTAAGGATGGACCACTATTCCCAGAGACAGAAGGATTTGTAATGGCAATACAGGACCAAGTTATCAACACCCAAAATTACACTAAATTCATCATCAAAGACCGGTCCATTGAATCCGATAAGTGTCGAAAAGGTACCGAGAGGTCAGAGAATGTACAACAAATAACATCTGGCTGCACTTACCTAGCAAACACAGAGTACCTCCAGCGACATAACCAGGTGTGTAACATCGTACACCAGAAGCTTGCCAATAAATACGGGCTCCTTAACACCTTTGTGCCTTATTATAAATACCAACCAATGTCAGTGCTTGAAAATAACGCCTTCAAACTGTACTACGGCCGGGCAGTTACCACCGATAGACGTGTGACAAATAATCGGCCTGATGTGGTACTGTTAAGTAAGGAAACAAAGACAGCTTATTTGGTAGATGTCGCTGTACCCAATAATAATAACGTGTTGGATAAATATCAAGAGAAAAGGACAAATATGCGGAGCAGGCCATCGAGATACAGCAGACGTGGCGATTGAATAAGGTTCATGTGATACCGATCATCGTATCATCAACTCGGCTAGTTCCAAAAACACTAGAACAGAACCTAAAAATCATAGGACTGCATAGTAACACCTTCATCGACATCCAGAAGGCAGTCCTGCTCAGTACTTGCCACATAGTGAAAAAATTCACATAGAACTAACAGAAACCAGCCCACTCCTTTTGATGCATGAATCGGGATGGGCTTGGAACCCAACATTTTTTGAGAAATTGATTGTTAACTTGGGCAATAATAATAATAGTAATAATAATAATAACATTAATAGTAATAATAATAATAATATAAATAATAAGCGTAATACAAAAATTATTAAAAAACAAAAAAAACAAATCGGTAAATTCGTCTTTCCCCACAACCTCGTACAGAATTGCGTTAAACTTACATAACATATTTTATGAATTTTTATAGTTTTTTTGATAATAACGAAAAAATTCAAATGCATTACAGGTTCTAGAATTTGTATAAAGTTAATTATGTGCATAATACATAAGTTTTTACAATCTTTTATTTAATTTGCTTTCTTCGTATGTCTGTCTTTCAAAATTTGTATTCCATTTTCAAGCACCTTCTAGCATCCGACTCAGTTGAAATTTGGCATACTAACTTCGATGACAATGCAATAATATGGTACCAAGGTATTATATTATTATATATGGTGATATGGACCATGGTTTTTCTGGGGCAAAATTTGTAATTCATTTTTCAAGCACTTGCTGGCATCCGTTTTATCTAAAATTTGGCATACATATGTTACATATTCGGTGGCAATGCAATAATATAGTATCATGGAGCTGGTCTGATGATGGAGCCAGAAGGTAACCATAGGAACTCCTAGATAATCATTGGGAAATAATTTCTTAAAAGCTTAAGGCGTACATGAGACGTCATTGCATTGAATTAAAGCCTTAATATTTTAAGAAAATATTCGAATTAAATGTTCTGTATCTATTAAATTTTACTATTTTTTACTTTTTAGTTCAATATTTTATAGAAAAAGCTGTCTTTAAAAGGATTTTTTTTACGTTTATTTTATTGAAATATATGCTTGTGCATGCAATGCTATATATATTTGTGAAATTATAAAAAAAAGTCCTAAAGAACTACTGAATACAGTTATTGAGTTAAGTATAAAAATCTTGGAGTTCAAAAGCCAAATATGTAAAACTTTTTTCTATAGGTTTAACCATTACATTCTGCTGAAAGATACAGGGTCACATATAGCAGATTTTTGTAATTAAGCCTTTAAGTTGGATTTTTTACATATTTGTTTTTATATTTGACGCCTCATTTAGCTGACACCAAAAACAAAATGTTCATACTTAACCCAATAGTTTTTTTCAGTTCGTTAGAGCTATTTTTGTCTGATTTTAAATTGATAAATTGCAAAAGTAGCTACCGATAAAAAGACAATCAAAAGAAAAATAAACCTAATATATTAACATTAATATAAGTAAATGTATGTATATTACTGCAATAAATGGTTAATTTATTTATTGTCCATAACAGGGTCAAATACATTCGGTTTCGCTAAATATATAGATATAATTTATTTTTTTTTATCACGAATATGAATGTTATATTAAGCTAAATTAGAATTAATATATTATTTTTGTTCCCTTCAATTTGGCTGACTTTGGACATCTTGAAAGCGTTATTAAAATTTTATGACGCGTCTATCAATATTTAATTTTAATATGCCTCGACAAACTGGAACTGAAGCAATACTGAAAAATATACGAGAACTCAGCTGAAGTAAAACAATCTTTGATGTTCCACTTATACCTTCAAAACCTTCTGATTCTTTGAAGTAAGGTAATTAAAATTTTCTTCACTTGATTATAATGGTTTCAAATATCCTCAGGTTGGGTTCTAATTATGGGCACAGCTTCAATCTAGAACAGCATTATTGCCGTACAGGCTTTTCGTTTTGGCATACTAGTATATATTTTCTGTAAAGTTGTTGCATTATAGTAGAATGTACAGTTGGCGTCAGATAAATCCGTAGGATGTCAAATTGGTATAACCTCATTTTATGCTATTTTAATAATACGGACTTTTATTTTTACCTGTTACCTAGATTATAACCATACGGACTGAGTGGATTTAAAGATATAATAATGTTTTTTTACCTGATTGAAGAATTTGTTTAATGTTAGGTTGGTTCCAAAGATATATATTAAATCCATTAATACCAAAAAATTAGTAAACAGGTTGAACTTTATGGAAATAAAAAAGAAATCATCTCAAAAAATATTTTATAATAACAGTAACTGCAACATATCAAAAGAAGTAAAACAATAATAAACACATTAAAATCAGCAATAACTAGAGATATAGTAAACATACCAGTAAAGTTATTATCAACTAAGGGAACTGCATTAAAAAACGACAAACAGTCAGTTTCCGGTCGAAAATTTGTATCATACATTTTCTTGACCATATATCCCCAGACGTTTATGGGATTCAAATCCGGACTTCCAGAACACCATGGTAAATATCTAATATTGTTTCTTGCTAACAATCCTTGATTGATCGAGCCGTATGAACAGGGCAGTTCTGTTGTCATGTTGGTATATAAAATTATTTCTTTCAAGTAATACATTTGCAGATGGAAGCAGCACATGTTCTAAAATGTTTAAATATTCTTGGCTATTTAGGGTACCACCAATGATACACCTCGCCCCTGGGGGCTTGTCCAAGCCCAAACGCCGACTGAAAAACGGCCACTAGTTTGTTGGTTTTGGGTGTAATTTGGATCGTACGGAGAATTTGGCGGTCGGTATACACGAATCCGCCCATTACATGTAGACTGAAATACCTTTTTATCAGAAAATATTACCGTTCCTCAAAAATCTTCATTTTGCTGCAAAAATTCCAAAGCAAATCCAAACCTTTTGTTCTTTATCACTGGGCTTTAAGAAAGGTTTTGGAGCAGCTGCTCTATTTCTTAAATTCAAATTCAAAATACTTTTATTAGCAAAACAAACTGCTTTTCTTAAAAGTAATGACAAAGGATATTTCGTTTATTCTACCAATAAGGACTACATCGCGATTATAGCAACCGTTAACACCTTGCACGGAGATTAACCACGTACAAGTGTGATGCAGCCCTAAAACTAAAAAATATCCAATTCAATATAGTATTAAACACTAAATAGTAATATTGGAGAAATACTTAGACTAGAGAACAGAAACGGCGGTGAAACGGGGCAAGCGGGAAGCGGCGCAGCCGGCGAGCAGGTGCTACAGGCAAACTAACGGCAAGTAAGGTGCGATATGGAAAAATAGTAATAGTAAGCTGTAAAAAGCAGAAATCAGCACATCTGAGAATCTAGATAGAAACCTCGATAGAAACCATGACTGAGGATGACAAAAATATGTTATGTTGCAAGTTGTTGGTTTCGTAATAATAGTCTTTTTGTGTATTTCGAAAATTTTGTAGGTAGATATGTTTTAACTTCGTTACTTAAAGTGTTCCATAGACTGACACATATGTAAGAGAATGATTTTTGGAAGTTAGTGGTTCTATGCGGAGGTATTTTAAATGTTTGGCTACGGGTGTTATGTTGATGTAGTAAAGGAACGAACTGTTTTTTTAAATAAGCTGGTTGAGTTAACAACTCGAAACACGAGAAATTATTTTTAAAAAATCAATTTTATTTCATAAGCGTACAAAGAGAACTGACTACAAAATGCATTTTAGTTATATTTATAAGTTCAGTAATGCTTATGTTGCATGAGAACGAAAAGATAAAAGTCTAAGAATTGCAAGTGCATAAATGCAGAATTGCATTTCTCACGGGAACGTAACTCCTCCCCTCTTAGTTGAAAGCACGTTCTTAAAGACGTGTTTTCAAAAATTTCCAAAAAGGTTTAAAGATTATTAATATTTTAGAAAATTCTATTATTTTCTTCAATATCTAAAGTATTAGAGTTTGCATTTAATTGTTTTTTCTTAGACCTTTTTACAAGTTTTTTGTATATGAAAAATATAAAAATTATTGAAATGAATATGTAAAGTAAAATTGTCCAAAAACTGGTCTTCTTTACATAAATCGTTGTGGTCATTTCTTCTAGGGCCTTCTTTTGGTTTTCCAATTTGGCTTCGATTTCTTTAGTAGTTTTTAGGTTTACGTAGTTTAAGTCCATACTAGGAGGGCTGTAGAATGAATCTCGGTTTTCCTTAATTAGACTTAAATTAAGGGTAGGTAGATTAATTCCATTAAATGTTAATTGGCTTGATTTATATGTTTCAAGCGTAATTGACTTTATCCGTACTTTACATCCTGGGGATGACTCAAGAAGATAGGAACCATATAAGGGTATGTTATCTTCGGATTTTTGACAATTTATGACGGCGATTACTTGTATTGGTACTGTTATTAGCCATTTGTCGTCGATTATTTTTGTCGTCTGGATCTCGTGCAGTTGAGTTTCGAATGGGTGGCAAAACGTAATATTTGGGTGATGTTTGATAAGTTGAACAGCGCAGGAGGGGCTGTCTTCGACCAACGTGGTGTGGGCTTCTTTACACAAATATTTTTGTGGTTGGATTTCGTGACATCTTTGGTCCATATGGGCATATTTTGTATTGCCTAATGCTAGGTAGGGTTTATAAGGAATATTTACAAGAAATGATCGATTATTGGGAATTGGTAAAGGAAATAACTTAAAATATTGATATATCTCCGATTCCACAAGAGGAAGTTCAAATATAAATACAATATTAAAGTTTTTTAAGAAACTTTTAATTTCTATAATTTTTTCGAAATTAAGTATATTTTTATAAGTTATTTCTAAAGGGAGTTTATCTGAGCCTAGATGATCGTGTAAGTTCTTTATTTCTATAAATAGTTCATTTGGTTCTATTATTGAATTATAAAGTACATTAATTTTTGCAAAAGTGATACCTATTTCAATCTTATTCAGAATATCGTAGATTGATTGATAAATTGTTGTTATTTGATTGATTATTGTATATATTAAATAAAATTCGTGATTACTTATTTGTTCCATTTGAACTTTATTAATTATATTTTCTATTTGTAAAATGCGTGACTTTAGTACCATTTGGTTATGTGTGATATTAGATATAATTGTTTTAAATTTATTAATAGTGGATTCTAAAAGTGTAATTTGATTGATAGCGTCAATTTTCAATTTATTTTGATTTTCTTGTAATTTCGTGATTTTGGCATCAATTTGCTCTGCGTCATTTTGATCTAAGTTTCCAGTTATACTTTTTATGAATGAACCTAAGGGGTTAAAAAGACCTCTTTTACTACGATAATTTTCTTGATTTGGGACAATTTGTTCTAATAAAGTTTCTATTCTTTTTTCAAGTGTACATAATGTATTAAAAGAATTAAAATATTCCTTATGGTATTCGCTGTTATTTTGAATGTTTATATATATTGATTTTGCTTGTTTTTGAATATTTTGATATTGGTTAATTAAAGGGGTTAGGTTAATATTTTGAACGAATGTCCAGTGATTGGATTTAAGTTTAGCGGTTCCCATTTTGAATGGTAGTATTCCTGGATGTTTATTTAAATCATGGAATTTTACGTAGCCGCCGACGATGGTTCAGCATCTGGAACAAGGGGTATTATTTTAGTTTCATTAACATGTATAATTTCTTTGTATTTTTGTCGTACAAAATTTGTGTGTTATTTTTATGATTATTGACATACTCGGTATATACATGAGCGGGTATTAAATCTATAGGATCTCTAGAGTCTGTGTGTCCGAAGACAAGTTCGTATGGGGTAAAATTCGTACTAGAATGGATCGTGTTATTATAGGCAATAATTGCGTACGGCATAAGTTTGGTAACTTCTGCATTGGGGTCCGATTCTCGAAGTAATCGAATGTGTTCGATTAATGTGGAATGTAGCCTTTCAACAGGGGAGTTTGATTCATGGTGGTAGGGGGTAGTGAAGTGTATTTTAATATTATGTGTATTTAATAAGCCTTTAACGACTTCGTTCTGAAATTCAGATCCGTTGTCTGAAACTATTTGTTTTGGAATACGTAAAAAGGAAAAGAAATTAATTAACTGTTCACAGCACGACACTGCATTTCCAGTATAAGGCAAGGCTTGTGCGTATTTGGAGAATTTATCTATAATAGTTAGGAATTTTTGTTTACCTATGATGAAAGTGTCGATATGAACAATTTCGAAAGGTTTGCTTGGCGTTTCGGTTAATATCAAAGGTTGATCTGGTGGTTTTCGATTATATTTTGATCGTTGACAGATTTCACACTTATTGATGTATTTTGTTACATCTGCCTTAAGTGATTTCCAATAATAATTTGCTTTTAAAAATTTGCAAGTTTCTTCGATTCCTCTATGATTTGTTTTGCCTTCATGACGATATTTAATTAGTAATTCTCGTTCGTCAGGTTGAGCATTATTTATTAATTTTGAACATTCTATAAGTTTTAAATTTTTAAAATGGTTATTCATTGTTTGTTGAAAATAGGTTCTTAGTTCTTTGGAAAAGAAATAAACATATGTTGTTTTATTTGTTAAATATTCTTTCAAAAAGTTAGTAATTACTATAATATTAGTGGGTAATGTTGCGTGAATAATTTGATGTCCTTCGAAATTTTCACGTTTGGTTTTAACATATTTGTCATAAGGTGCTTTTTTAATAATAAGTTGATGAGCTTTATTATTAATAATTTCATCTAATATAGTCATATTGGAATGATTTTCGTTAGCATTTGTACTATGTATTGTTTCCGTTACGGGTGCTTTTATTGGAATATTAGAATGGGTTAGTTGTGTTATAGGTGGAGTTATTAGAATGTCAGAAATAATATTAATTTTGGGTGTTGTTTCAGGTTCGTGTTCTAGTCTTTCTATTGTTTGTGACACTACTTCAGAGTCAAGGATATCTGGGTTAAATTGGTCGTTTAGGAATTGCGTTACGTCGGTGTCTATATCGCCTGGGTAATTTATTAATGATTCGGATTCGATTGCGTTTAATTGAATTCGGCTAAGGGCGTCAGCGTTAGTGTTTTGTTTCCCTTTTTTGTAGATTATTTCATAATCATACTCTTCAAGTTTTAGCCTCCAACGTACTAATTTCGAATTTGGTTCTTTGAGGTTAAATAACCATACTAATGGGCGATGGTCAGTATATATTTTAAATTTTTTGCCATAAAGGTAAGGTCTAAAGTATTTACATGCCCAAACGATTCCTAAAAGTTCTTTTTCAATCGTTGAGTATTTTTGTTCTGTTTCATTTAGAGTGCGCGACGCGAATGCTACAGGGTTGTCATTTGGCGGGTTGCCTTGAGAGAGAACAGCGCCTAGGGCTACATTTGAGGCATCTGTCGTAAGGAAAAAGGGTTTTTCAAAATCAGGATATTTTAGTATTGGAGCATTAATAAGCAATTCTTTTAAATGGTTAAAGGATTGAATAAAGGCTGGTGAATGTTCAACTTTCGCTCCTTTTTTGAGACATAGTGTAAGGGGTTTTGTGATTTTTGCGAAGTCTTTGATGAATCTACGATAATATTCAGCTAGTCCTAAAAATGACTTAATGTCTTTTTGGGTTTTTGGTATGGGGAAATTTTTAACTGCGGTGACTTTATCAGGATTAGGTTTTACACCTTCGCTTGTAATTTTGTGACCTAAATAAGCAACTTCTTTGTGTAAAAATTCTGATTTGTCTAGCTGCACTTTTAAATTGGATTCCCTAAGTCTATCAAAAACGGATTTTAATCTATCGATGTGCTCTTGAAGTGACGTAGAGAAAATTATTATGTCATCAAGATATACAGAACAGATTTCATTTTGAAGTCCCCGAAGGACGTTGTTCATGACTCGCTGAAATGTAGAGGGCGCATTTTTTAAGCCAAAAGGCATGCGTCTAAATTCATAATGACCTGTATCGGTTGAGAAGGCTGTTTTAGGGATATCATTCGGTTCCATTTCTATTTGATGAAAACCGGTTGCTAGATCCAATGTGCTGAAATATTGAGATTTTCCAAGTTTATCGAGAATATCCGATATATTTGGTAAAGGAAATTTATCATCAATACTGCGTTCATTGATTTTACGGAAATCGCAAACGATACGCCATTTACGTTTACCGGACGCGTCCATCTTTTTTGGGACAATCCAAATTGGACTACTCCACGGTGACGTTGAGTTTTGAATGATACCGTTCTCTAGCATTTTGTTAATTTGGGTTTTAACCTCTTTTTTATGAATTTCGGGATATCGATAAGTTTTTGTATATATAGGAGTGTCATCGGTTAGGTTTATTTTATGTTTAATTTGATTAGTAAATGTAAGTGGGATGCCCTCACAATAAAATATGTCACGATATTCGTAACACAAGTTTCGAATAGCTCTGTATTCTTCCTGATTACAATGTGACAGTCTTAAATTTTTTAAGTTTTGTTTTTGTGTATTATCCATATATTCATTTATTTCTGTATCGGTTTCCATTTTTTCTATGAAGTTGTTTTCTACTTCATTTATGGTTTCGATATCTATGGGATTAAATATTTTTATTTTAACTGGGTTTTCGCGACTATTCGTAATTATAGTTGTTGCGTAGGAGTCAATGACTTGTACTAAAGCTTCTGGCATCTCTGCGCAACCAAAATCTGTATATTTTAAAATACCTAAACCATTCGATTGATTTACAGGCAGTTTGATTCTTTGACATGTACGTGGGGGAATTATTATTTCGATAGTTTCAAAATTATGTAAATTTGATATATTATTTTGATAATATAAAGGCAATGTTACAAATTGAGTATCTAAAGAACAATGTTTTAAATTTATATTAGCTCCAATATGTGTTAGAAAATCAATTCCTAAAAGTCCGTCAAATTTAGGTGAAAAATCAAAAAGATAAAACTTATGATTACCTGTATGATTAAAACAAGGAAATATTGGTATATTAATTACTTCATTGTGAATGGACGTAGCGTGGGCTGTCCTTACTGAGAAAGGTTCCGAAAAAATGAAATTTGAATAAATTTTGTATGCTAAATTAGGCTTTATAAAACTTTTGCCACTACCTGTATCAATTAAAAATTTTGCTTTGATTTCGGGTATGAAAATTACTGGTAAATCTGAATTTGTATAATTATTTAAAAGTATTATGTTTGGTTGCTGGAAATTTGGTTCTCCTGAAAATTTTCTTCATTAAAATCAATTTGATTTTCATAAGGGTTATTTTCTAGACAAGAAAATTCGGTATTGGAGTCATTATACGAATATTGCGAATTATCGGTGTATTCCGGGTAATAATATTGAAATTCAGCATTGCTAGTTTGAAAATTTTCATTTTGATCATTATCGGCATTTATCGATTCGACTGATTGATTATATAGTTCTTCTACAACAATATTACGTTGTGAAGAATGTGGTTGTTGGTTTCTTCTAAGGATTGTGTTCCCTGAAGAAGTATCCATCGGCTCAGGCTTTTGTTGGCGTGATATTCCCGAAGAAGTTGGGCGTTGATTTTGGGGGTTAAAAGATGGTCTTGGGGTAAAAGTGTTTCTTTGCATAAAATTTTGATTTGGGAAATTCGATTGTCTAAAATTATTTGCGGGTTGCCTAAATTGTCCAAAGCCCATAAATTGATTATTTCCATTATTAAAATTTGGGATTGGTTGTTTATAAGAAGGCATAAAATTTGAAAATTGCTGAACGGGGTAATTCGAAAATATTGTTCTCACATTAGCAGGATAATGTGCTTGTGTAGGCAAATTCATTTTTGGTTTTTGTGAATTAAAATTTGGGTTTTTTGGTAATATGTTACTACGGTTCTTATAATACATAAAATTTTCTTCTTCCAAGGCACAGCTCATTGCCTCTTCTAAAGTAATTGGATTTTTTAATCTAACCACAAGTTGCATATGGTAGTTTAGACCGTTTATGAAGGTTTTTAATACTAAATTTCCGTATTCATTAATTTTTAAAAGTTTTAGAGCTTGCGTTTCATTGCTTAAATTTACTTTGGAAAATAACAAACTGCGAGCGTCTTGCAAACGCAGGCCAAATTGTTGCGGTGTTTCATTTTTTTCCGGTTTGGACGTTATTATATCTTGAATAATACAATCAATCGATCTATGATCTGAAAAAGTCGAAATTATTGCAGCTTTTACTGCGGGCCATGTATTTAATTCTATTCTAGAACAAATAATATCGGCTGCCCTACCTACAAGTTTACTTAATATAGTATCGTGTAAACATACATTTATAGGTGCATTATTGTCGGTTTTATTTCTATGATTATTATAAAAATTATCACAAGCATTAATAAATCTGTTTATTTGTTTTGGATTCCCATCAAATAAGGGAATATTGTCTGCCTGATATCTGACTAGTTGTAAATTAGGTTCAGTAGTCATTATTTTACTTATTTGAATTAAATTAGAAAAAGGTGTTAGATTTCCTTCACAATTTAAATTTCCAAAAGCTGATGTTAAATCTTCCAGTTTGCGGAATTGCAAGAGACGTAAGTATCAATATTTAAGATAGGATAAAAATAAAATGAAATAAGGAAAATTGAAAGGAAGCACTTACAGCAATGTACTGAAGATAATTCCAATTCTTATTCTTAAACTAGGGTCCAATAGGAGAGGCGATGTGGTCCTTTCCCTGGTTAGCTGCTATGAGGGTGGGACGATGTGTGTTCCCAAACTCGCACCAATAGGACGCTGGACGATGCTGTTCCGAATCCCTGGTTAATTGTGAGTTTCTTAGTACACCCTGAAGATTTTTTTTTTGATTGTCCGATTTTTGCCACAAATCGTTGAGACGAAACCAGAAAATACGCACGATGCGCGACTGTTGGCAATAATCCTACCGACTGCGCCAGTTAACAACTCGAAACACGAGAAATTATTTTTAAAAAATCAATTTTATTTCATAAGCGTACAAAGAGAACTGACTACAAAATGCATTTTAGTTATATTTATAAGTTCAGTAATGCTTATGTTGCATGAGAACGAAAAGATAAAAGTCTAAGAATTGCAAGTGCATAAATGCAGAATTGCATTTCTCACGGGAACGTAACTGTTGATCTGTTTTTATAATTCTATAGATAAACGAGTACATATGGTGTTTTCTACGATTTTTCATATTAAGAATATTATGGTTGTTTGGGTGTGAGGTTATGTGCTCTCTATATTAAATACCATAAGCAAATCTCATACAAGAGTTTTGAACTTTTTGAATTCGTTGCTGTAGGCTTACAGTCAAAAAATCCCCATAAACAGTATCGTAGTAGTCAAAAATAGATAATATTAAGTTACCACAAAAAAAAATTGTTTTTTGAGGCATAGATCTAGCTACTTTGTATAATTGCTTTAAACGTATATAAGATGCTTTAATTATATTTTGAATATGGGGCAAGAGTGTCAATGAGCTGTCCAAAATAACGCCTGAGTTTTTGGCTTCTTTTACGATAGGAATTAAATTACCTTCTACTTTAGCTTGAAAGGTATTAGTTTCTCTACCCAAGTTAAAAACTATAATTTGTGACATAGATGCATTCAGTTTTATGTTATGTTCGTGTGCAAATTTGTAAATGTTCCTTAGGTCGGATTTGAAACGTTCTTCAGATAGAGATAGAGTAATTCTTGTAAAGGCCAGGAACAACTGAGAATCATCTGCATACTGATGTAGTGTAGAGTAAGTTGTGCAGTTATTTATGTCTGCCACATATGTAGAAAATAGAAGAGCAGAAAATATTGAGCCTTGCGGTACGCCTATTTGATGGGGATCAAGCGTGATTTTTCGGCTGAAGAATTATTACTTACTGAGACACAAGAAAATCTGTCATTTAGATAACTTTTGAAAAAACGCACTGCAGAGTTAAATTGGAACATTGTTTTACACGACGCTGAGCTGTCCTATTTGAGCCTGGAAACTCTGTCCTATATACCGCGGATACAGCCGTTTCAAATGGATTTTGTCTTAGGAAGTCTGCTAAGTGAGCATTATTTTCATCCGTTGAAATTTTGTTACTTAAACCTGTCCCTGCTGATCTTTCCAAGGTATGTTCTTCACGCCATATTTTTACAATTCCCTGAATAGTGTTCTTAGCTATACCAAAACAACTCCCTCGAGGGACCAGCTTGTTCTATTAGTGTAATTATTGCAGTTTTTGTAGTAATACTTAAATGTGGCATATTTAGTGCTATTATTGTGTACTTAGGAAGACTGACTTTAAAAACCAATAAACGTCAAATAACGTCAAAAATTAATCATGTCATCTTGTGATGTTATAACTGTCATTCAGTAAATCAAGGAGTACGAAGTACAATTTACAATGACGCAATTAAGCCTTACGGATTTATCTGTCGCCAATTGTACATTTGTTTATATTAAATATCTTTAAACTTTTCCTAATATTTTGACAATTTTAATTATTAATTACTGGCTAATTATCTAAAGCATTATTGTATTATAAATTGTAGATGACGAAACACCCTGTAGAGTATGTACGTCAGAATTTCGAATTACAACTACAGCAATTTCTAAAGCCGCTTTTTACATACCGTAGTCTTGATCAAAGGCATGTGGTTTTTTAAAAATAATATGCGGCCATATTTTGTCTGTCAGTCTCTTCGCAGCGTAACTAAAAACTTCTGGTCTGAAATTTGGGCATGATGGTGTTGAGACTAACTGAAATATTATGGCGAGCAAAATTGCACCTAGTAAAAGTGGTGCGTCTATAATAAATACTATTCATTTTTATGTTTAATATATATTTATTAAGTATATATAGTGCGTTTAGTACGGCAATATAAATAGTTTGTTTTTTTTATTGTTTATTCGTACTTTTTTATAACAAACTTGACAGTAAAGCTTTGTGCTTCGCCTGTGTGACAAGCTGATCTAAGGCAGATTTCGCTCGTTTGGATTTTCGCGTGTGAGACATTACCAATCAGTTTGTACTTGTTTTGAAGTTTTGCAGTTTTTAAATAAAGGCAACGTGATTTAGTGACTGCATTATAATATTATAAGTTTTGTCTATTACATTGTCATATAAACTCTGTTTTTCTAAAAACGTTTGTTTTTACTACTTTTTATTAAATTTCAAAAGCCAGCCTTACTTTTCAAATTATTTAAAATACAGTCCATTCTTTGTCCTTTATAACTGCGTTGTCGAATAAAGATTATTAATGACAAATAACGATCTGGGAGGATAAAAGAAATAGAATAAAAATAAATTTGGCCAGTAATGATATACGTAAGGTGAAAAAATATGTAATTATTGCAAGTACAAAACATTGCCTCCTGCTATCATAAATTGTAGGCCTTGACTTTCATCAGATTGGTTTGTTTCTAGGGAAGTTTAAAATCGGGGGTATTCGATGTGACAATCGAAAGCTAATATTAAGCCAGTGTAAAATTTTAGTTTTGACCAGAAAATTTTTACCGACTTCAAAAAAGTAGGAGGTTCTCAACTCGACCTATATGTATTTTTTTGTATGTTTTTTCGCGCATATTCTATAAACGGCTTGGCCGATTTTGATGAGTCATACGACAAATTGTTGAAACGTTTCTCTGCTAAACCCATATATTTTAATTTGAAATCTGTTCTCCCGTTTTTTTTTGTAATAATAATATTATATTAAAAAAACACAGATGTAAATGTTCTATTTGAAATAACCGCAGCGAGATTTATAATTACATTTACCCTTTTGTAAATACCCTTTTCTAACTAAAGTATTGAGGTGTCTAATAGACATACAACCCCATTTGCTAAAAGGTATCTCTTTTGCTATCCCCTAATGTAACTCTATTAATTTGAATGTCTTGAGTTTAAATTTTCAAATTAATAGTATTTGGTGAGTACGGGTTAAATTAGTTTTAGGTACATATATATTATAATCATTATCATAATAGTTAAAATAAAATAATTAAATACCTCGAAAATGTTGAATATGTTGAACTCAAAAAAACCTAGCTGTCTAAAATAATTTACTTTTATTTATTTTTCTGAATTATTTATTATCAAACCTAATTTTAATAGTGTCGTCTACTTCTCTATTTGTTACTTTTGTATAATGTTATATACAACTGGATATACTACAAATTATATTATTCTTAAAAATGTAACTTGTAAAAAATCACTAAAAAGTGAGAAAGGAAATATAAAAAAAAGAACCGATTTAAAAAATAATCGCCAAAATGTAAAAAATAAATAAAATATTCTTCAAATTTTGAAGTCAGCTCCCAAATAATGCCTAATCTGTATATATATATATATATATATATATATATATATATATATATATATATATATATATATATATATATATATATATATACTAGCTGACCCGGCAAACGTTGTTTTGCCATACACAATAGGAAATGTTTTTAAAAGTATCTGACACTATAAGTGTGTGGGAATTTGAAAGAGTAATGAAGCGTTGTAGACAATTGAAGCATACTTTATTTAAGTTAATATAGTAATCTTTATTAAAATACCAAATATATTAAATTACAGATTTTGATAGCTTGACACTACTACTAATTATTATGGCATTTAAAAAATAAACAAAGATTATTCTCTCAGCGCAATGGAGTGTACAATATTTTTGGTCAGTCCATCTATTACGGTTCATGAGATATAGCCTGGTGACAGACGGATGGACGGACAGCAGACTCTTAGTAATAGGGTTCCCGTTTTTACCCTTTGGGTACGGAACCCTAAAAACCGCTGTCGATGGAATAACTACTTCAACATCATAAAACCCCTTCATAAAATAAATTTATTAAATGTCTTGAATTTTTTGTTCAATTGCAAAGTGAGTCCTAAAATTGAAATTAACACTCTCATAAAATATATTACTCATTTTTTTCGCTGTTAGAATATATTTATTTCAACCCTCTCTTTCAATTTGGTAACTCAACTCCTTCAAAAGTTAACGTTTAAAACAGATAATTTGGATAAATTTTATTTAGCAAAACAACTGTCCATCACTTTATTTCCACAAAATGTTAAAGTATAATAAATTACATACCTTTAAAGTAAGGGCGTTGTTGGCACAAAATAAATGTCTATTATTAATTATTAACTGAACTGAAGTAAATTAACTTGAGAGGCGTATCAGTCGAGACACAATTAAAACAAAAAAACTATATTAAAAACAAAACAATACAGGTTTCATCCTGTCTGAGTACTCCGTAGAGTTGATTTGATACTTGCGCAGGCGCGTATAACCCGTGTATGTGGGGTTGCGGTTGCGTTGCTGTACGGGAAATTCAATTCAAAATGATTTATTTATGCGGGACCGCCAGCTAAATCAATAAATATTTTTAATAACATAAAAGAACAAAAATAATTTTCTTTAAAAAAAAACCTGAAACTAAATATGTAATACCCGATTTTTAAGGAAATATAAAAAAAATGTGGTAGAAAATAAAAAAAAAAGTAGTTTACAACGGGACTCGAAAAAATTGTAAATAACGTGAATAATACAAAAATAGCTATTAAAAAATAGGGGTTGATGGTAGAAGGGTGAAAATTTAGGGTTGTATGTATTTTTTAATGCTGAATCGTGAAAAAATAAAAACAAACAATTTTGTCCAAAAATTAAAAAAAAAATTTTTGGGGTGAATCACCCTTAATTTTTAGGGGTGTGAAAAATAGATGTTGGCCGATTCTCAGACCTACCCAATAAGCATAGAAAATTTTATGAAAATCGGTTTAGCCGTTTCGGAGGAGTTTGGTAACAAACACCGTGACACGAGAATTTTATATATTAGATATATATATATATATATACAGGGTGGCCCAACGAAAAGGTCCCACCCTTATTTATGACTTTCCTGGTATATTTTGGGAAAAACGCTTGGACACGTCAATTTTGATTTTTAGGGGGACGTCTTTTCATGTATGATTGTATAATACAGGGTGTTCCAAAAATAAGATATCGCATTACACTTGACATTTTTAAATGGAAACCCCCAATTTTTTTTCTATTTTTGGATTCTCCAGGAAGTTTTTAGTAACTTTTGTATAATAGAGTTTATACCTATCTTCAACCATTTTGAAGTTTTTTTAATTTTTTTTATAAAATTCGCCTCATTTAATTTAGTACTGATAATACGGAAAAAAATAATAATCACCGATACCAGCAAGAAATTTAGCATCCGTCAATGTCATCGTAAATCATAGAACAACTTTATCTTTGATTTGAAATCGTTAAGTTGCCTAGTTCTATTATAATATTTTGCAATGATTTATTCAATTCAAGAAAGGGTCGAAATAACGAAACTGTATTATCAAAACGGAAGCATTGCAAGAGCTACCGCCCGGTTGTTTAATGCGTTACATCCAGACAAAAATATTAACCATAAGTATGTGGCTAAATTAATAAGAAAATTTGAAGCAACTGGATCTGTATCTAATATTCGCCGGAATCAGGAAAATCGTCCAAGTAGAAATGAAGCCAGAGAAATAGCAGTTTTGGGACACGTGGCTCTTGACAACACCCAAAGTACTCGTGGTCTGGCTACTTCTTCAGGATTTACACGCTCAACAGTGCAAAGAATTTTGAAATCCTATAAATTTCACCCGTACAAAACTAAACTTGTCCATGAGCTTAATGAAGACGATTATGATAGAAGGTTGGAGTTTTGCGAATTAATGACACAACGTTTGAACAATAACCCAAATTTGTTATTTAACATTTGTTTTTCGGATGAATGTACCTTCTATTTACATGGTGCTGTAAATAGACATAATTGTCGATATTGGAGCGACTCGAATCCACATTTGTTTCGAGAGGTACATTCGCAATACCCACAAAAAATTAATGTCTGGGCCGGCATTTTCGGAAATCATATTGTAGGACCTTTCTTTATTCCTGGAAACTTGACGGGGGAGTTGTACTTGGACATGTTGGAAAATACAATAGAGCCACGAATAACCGAAATAATAGAAAATGAGGTTAATTATAATGAAAATTTTCTTCATTTCCAACAAGATGGTGCACCACCGCACTATGTAGCTCCAGTACGACAGTTTTTGGACACCCATTTCCCAAATCAGTGGATCGGACGGCGCGGCCCCATTGAGTGGCCACCAAGGTCTCCGGACTTGAGTCCTTTAGATTACTTTCTTTGGGGACATATAAAAAGTAAGGTTTTTAGTACGAAGCCAGACTCCATCCAAGATCTTCGGGAGCGGATCACGGCGGAATGCAGACAAATAACTCCAGAAATGTGTGAAAATGTTAGGAATAGATTTGAGCAAAATATTTATTATTGCATGGAGGTAAACGGACACCACTTTCAACATTTATTACCACATTGACTTTTTGACACATTGTAGCTAAGTAACTAATTTTTGTTTAAATTTTAATGTGAATGTAAAACTGTAAATGGTTTAGTGTTCCTGATTCCGGCGAATATTAGATACAGATCTAGTTGCTTCAAATTTTCTTATTAATTTAGCCACATACTTATGGTTAATATTTTTGACTGAATGTAACGTATTAAACAACTGGGCAGTAGCCCTTGCAATGTTTCCGTTTTGATAATAAAGTTTCGTTATTTTGACCCTTTCTTGAATTTAATTTATCAATACTTGATATTATTCAATTATTCAAATAACTTCAAAATGGTTGAAGATAGGTATAAACTCTATTATACAAAAGTTACTAAAAACTTCCTGGAGAATCCAAAAATAGAAAAAAAATTGGGGGTTTCCATTTAAAAATGTCAAGTGTAATGCGATATCTTATTTTTGGAACACCCTGTATTATACAATCATACATGAAAAGACGTCCCCCTAAAAATCAAAATTGACGTGTCCAAGCGTTTTTCCCAAAATATACCAGGAAAGTCATAAATAAGGGTGGGACCTTTTCGTTGGGCCACCCTGTATATATATATATATATATATATATATATATATATATAATATATATATATATATATACACGTACTACCTATACTCACTAGCAACCTTAAACTTACTACAAATTTTAATATGTTATTCAGAGAGAATCACGTCACTATTTTGAAATCGAACTATGGAGTAAATTTGGTCGCTGCTGGAGTTTATTTAGGTGTATCTTCTATAACACGGCCATTTAATTAGTTATTGGTCTGTTTGGACATTTATAAATGTCCTATAGGAAGTCAATAATGCTATTTAAGTTTGGGCCCAGCGATTGGATGGAAATAGCCGTTTGCGCTTGCGCAGTTCCACAAAGGGGCCCTGAGAGCAAGTGATTCGGGAATCAGTTTTAAAAGATATAAGGCTATATATTTGGTTTATATGTAATGCAATATAAAATACATCAACTATATTTTGTAAGGGTGCGGCTGCTTTGGGCGTCGACTTCAAAATGTCGATATTTAGGGAATGAATAAAATATAAATATTTTACTTTTTAGTCGGTTCTATTTTCTTTCAAACATTTTATTCAATTTTCTTTTTTAATTTCCTGAGAGTCTATTATTGAAGAGTGTGATAAACGAAAACAACTTTCAATTAGTCCTTATATAGGGTAAAGCAGCTATTAATTCTTTTTAATGTTTTTTTTTGACAAACATAGTTTATTAGTTTAAAGAAACATAATTATTTTACCTACAAAGGGTTGGAATTGAACAACACTGCTGATTGATTGAACCCTTGCAAGTAAAAAAAAATCAAAACGTTACAGGTCCGTATTTAGAAAATAGCAAGATTCCAATAATGAAAAACTGATTTGCTTCACCATGTTTATACTTATAGAGTATATCAGTATATACATTCATGTCCAAAACGTTGGATATCACCTTCCAATTTCATAAAAATAAGATAAAAAAATCATAGAAACAGGGGTCGGTGTAGCTTCGTTTGTGAGATATAGGGTGTTAAAATATAATTCTCTAAAGCTTATGTGATTCCTTGTATATTTCTGGATATTTTTAAACATAATTTGGTACCTGATTTATTGCCAGTGATGTTATCGTAATAAAAATTAAGTTGATGTTTTGTAACTTTTTGGTTAGCTAGTTTGGAGGGCAGAATGCATTTGGGACAAAGGAAAAATGGTAAATTTGGTAAGCATGAATGGACATTTTGCTAAATAATTTCTAAAACTTGCTCTCGGAACAAAACATCATCCTGTAGATTAATATAAAATTTATTTAGTCGTTTTATTGACATAGTAAACCGTGTACCGCCTCCCAGTTTTGGGCATGAATACATTTACATCCTGTATATACGAACAAAATATTCATTTCATCAAATCGGCATTTATTACGAAGTAAATTCCGAGTAACTTCTTAATTATTATTAGCTGTATGTATAATTATAATTTTGTTTATAGATAAACATATTCAAACACGATGGTTGCATATAAACTGTTCGTTTTTCCGTAAACGATTTTTCTTAATTCAAATGTGACCAAGCACGAACCTGATAAAATTGTGACATTATTTCTCTTGTTGCCATTGAACAAGATAGGCGTTGACTTTATTGGATTTTTTCGAGGGTTGAAGCACCCTTTAAAAGTGTCTTATAGATGTCTCCTAAAAATTTGAATACATTGTGTGCGTTGTAATTTATTTACCCCTGGAAATTTTATTATATGTCATGTTTATGTCCTGTGACAGATGAACATAATGAAATCAAAATTGAGTTGATTTGAAGCTAAATGTATTATCCAGCGTCTGGAAAAACATTTACGTCTAATTTTTTTTTATTTCATTTTAACCAGTGAGGCCCTGTTAAAACTCAACGGCATGCATAAAAATTACAACTGAAAACTGTAAGATAACGGGTGGCACATCGTCAAGTTATCACGATGTTGATATTTAAAAATCACTTATTTGTCAGCTTTCTAAATATAATTAACAGCATTTATATTAGGGTATATTTTAACTTTTAAATCCTAAAGCGACAGCTTCTAATAATAACCATGTAATGACAAAGCTAGCGCGATAAAGCTAACAGTAATAAAATAGAAACAAAAATGAGAATTCTATTAAGCCCCTCCAAACGGGTAGCCAATCAATAAAAACGACTGAAGCCAAACACAAAAATTAATGGTATTAATAAAGGGTCTTCTGAAATATGAAAGAAGACAGCTACAGGTAGTGTCGTAACCGAGCCCAGTTTGCCATGGTTATTGCCTCACATTTTGAAGGGCTTTGAGAAAAAATTGATATTTGTATTTAGATCTATTTGAATGTAGTAAGAGTAAAAAATCTTATATAATACAAAATTAATAAAAAATTTCATATTTATTAAAAAAAATCGGTACTCGGAACTTCCGTCCTTATGATCTTTTTCATTTGCTAGGAATGGTGACGTGTGAGCCAATTTTGTTCACTACATAGTCACAGTATATATGTGCTACATATACTGTCTTTTCAAACATTTCTATTGGGCGCCATTTTGTTCCATCATATTGGATTCCTACCAATATTTTACCAGTATCCTTCTACCTATGCCACACTTGACTTTTGGGTTATCCATGTTTCCGTCACTACCATCACGTAAATGTCTATTTCAAATGAACACACTAAGGCCTCAATTTCACATATTTTATTACGCAAGGATCTTGCATTCAAATAAAGAACATAAAGATGTTCATTATGTTGGTTTTTCACATTATTTCGGACAGAAATAAACATTAGGTTTTTTATCTGTTCAAAGCTATCTAATTCCACAATCGCAGATGATGCATTCTTTCGACATAAAACTCTGTTATCCCTGCAACATACCACATATCCAAAATTTCTTTCGTTCCTTAGTGAAGATAAGACGTATGTCATTAGGAATATCTTCGTTCAGATAGATTTTACGGTTGTCACCTTTAAGCCTAAACGATCTTGAGTCAAATATACTTATTTTTTCCTAGCTTGTATATTCAGCTCCTTATTTTGTTTAGAGGTAAAGCTAACAAGATCTAGTTTGTTGGGATTTTCGATAGGAATTCTTCTTACCTTAAACTCACTATCACTTACTCCAACTTCCAACACTTAAAATATTTTTTTCTATCTCACAGTCCTCACTTCTCATGCCCATTAATATAATGATATTTTGTCTGTAATCATCACCACCTTGATTTCGTTTTATTTTTGCCATATTATTCTGAAAATGCTGGATGTTAGATTTGAGCTTTTCTTGCTCCTTTTTCATTTTTTTATTTTTTTTTAGTAGTTTATTTAAAACTTTTTGGATATCGTCCATGGTTTTACTATTAAATGAAACTGTTTTCTTATGTTCAACAAACTTTTTCATTAATATATCCAACATTTCGTTATTTGAAAGTTTTTTTCTTACTTGTTTGGTGCTGAAATTGTACTGTTTGTTTCCTTTTTCCTTGCACTGCAATTGGGCGAGCGGCGTAGGAATTGGTCACTAATTACCTCCTCGTCGCTCTCAGATAAAGACACATCTATTATATTTTGAGAAGAGATTGTTTTTCTAACTATCTTTGTACATGTTGGGCAGATCCAATGAATTTCGCTGCTTTTATTATTTTCTAAATGTGTTTTCGATAAATGCGTGCATTTTTGGTGTACCTACCTACTACATTTACCACTACATTGCACTCTATACCTCTTCCCAAGCAGATATGACACTCTTGCATTTTTCTGACGTCCTTTTACTCAATTGTTAAAAATTCGTCAGGCGTGCTAGAAAACACACCTGAAAGCTGTGCGCCGGTTTCAGTATGAGCCGGCAACACTGCAACGTGGCGATGACAGTTCTGACAGCTCCATCAGTATAAGAAAATACCAAATAAAACTTTTGGTATCTTTATTAATATTTTGACGATTTACGTTGAGTTTTATAAGTAAACACATTAATAGTTGAATATATTAATGAGTAGCACACAATTTACTATTTGAAAACTAGTATGTAACGACATGTTTGCACCATTAATTGGAGTAAAACAAAGATGCGACATGACGTTGACGTTGACGTATAGTAAAAATGTAGAGGGTGTTCCTAGGTTGGTATCTAACTCAATATTTGAGGTCCGTATGAAAAACCTAACTACGCCATTGCATTTTATGTAAAAGACTCTATAATAATCCGTTTTTGCTTTTCCACTACCTTGTATTATAATTAAGATACGAGGAGTGTCCGGAAAGTGCAAATTTTCAGTTTCGCCCTGTATTTTAAAAGCGAAGAAGGACATGCAAAGTTTGTTTACGGCATCCTCCATTTCACGAGAAAGTAGCACAGTGCCTCGAAAACAGGATCCCTCTATCTTCAATCATAAAACGGGACACCATGTACCTACTTATACCGGGAAGTATTATATTTTCCAAAACACATTTTTTTTTATAATAGTTTACCCGTGAACTATAATATATTCATAAAATCTATTTGAAATATTCCTGCAATTAATTTAAGCATAAAAATATTCCCCATAGGCGTTTTTTACGATCTGGTATCAACAAGAGTTAGCCTCGCATCGGTTTACGAGTCCTGTCTGCGCTTTTTTAGACACTATTTTCCGGTCAGGTTGATTGGAATGCAGGGAGCAATTGTCCGATAGATAGGGCTCAGTAAAGATTAATTTTTATGGCTTTTTAAGCCAAAGTTCACGTTAACAAGCTATAAAGTCTATAAGATATGGAGCATTAGAATTAATGGATTTAACTAGAAAAATTAGCAAGGCAACATTACATAATATTTCAAGTGTACCAATTGTAAAAACTTGGCAGATTCTGGAAAAAGGTAATTATTGAATATATTTTGTTGTAATTTAATCATATTTCTAAATATGTATTTTTTATTTTAAGACTATTAATTACATCATTATTAATTCAATAATTAAGTTTTTTGTTTAAAAAGTTGCAAAAGGAATATATATATATATACCTATATATATATATATATATATATATATATATATATATATATATATATATATATATATATATATATATATATATATATATTTGTATAAAAAAGTAGTCTAACCAGTATGCCGATGTTTAATCATATATATCTATTATAAATTATTTTAATAAAAACCTAGTCAAAGTTATATGCTGTGACACTCACTCACTGACTACCCCGCGAGTTTCATCGGTACTATACACAGCGTTTTCGCAAAATATTGTTTTTTACTTGAGTTGTTTTAATATGTATTTAGTTATTAATTTTCCTAAAAATACTTGTATACTTTTTTTGGTTACAGAAGTCAGAGTATTAAATTCTGTATTTCATTTCGTTTCGGTAAATTATGAATCTAGAAACTATAGTTGCAGTGTTTTAAACGTATTTAAAGCACCGTTACCTGTTATAAACTATTTTGTTTCTATTTTTTTCCCTGCACCTTTCCTCCTTTCTTCCACGTAACTGCACTTTTTATTATTTGGTTTTAAAAGAATTAAGATTAAGAAACTTAGAACATATACAGCATTAGAAGAAAAATTATATATAACAAAAAAAATGAAAATTATTATTATTGATTGAGTCGGTGTTCCACCAAACAGACTGACCATCTTCAGATAGTATTTTATTTTATTTCCAGAAATAAACACGTTCAGCAAACAATCGTACAAATCAGTAACTCTTTATGCACTGGAACAAGAACTAGATTCATTTACCAAATAAATCAACATTCTTGTTTACGTTAAATTGTTTCATTTCTCACAAGCGCTGAGTTTTGGTTCCTTGCTGAAATCGAGCACCTATTTTAACATCTGAACGACTTTCTCATCAGTAAAACATTTCTCTAACTTTTTCAAGATTATTCCTAACATCAAATAGGCCACACTGACCTGTCTGGAAAGCTTGCAGAATTTGACAAATTTTCTTTCATAGTCTTTTTTGTAGATCGGACTTTAATTACTAAATAGTTACTCACATTTTTAGGATTCAATGTTCCATAATTGGATCAGGTTTTTAAACACCCTGTAGATTAATTTGACAATAGACGGTCACCATCATATTTTGCATATGTTGTTTGGGTTTTCTAATTTACACGTTTTATGATTGACGTAAGGAGCCACTTTTTTTTGAAAAAGTATTTTTATTTCGAAAAGGGTTCATTTTAGATATAGGGTCTGAAACATAAAAATGTTTAAAATTTAACGCAAAATCCAAAAATAACGAAAATAGGGGTTTCCGTGTAATATAACAAACTCGATAG
This sequence comes from Kuschelorhynchus macadamiae, assembly GCA_030620095.1. Classification (NCBI taxonomy): domain Eukaryota; kingdom Metazoa; phylum Arthropoda; class Insecta; order Coleoptera; family Curculionidae; genus Kuschelorhynchus; species Kuschelorhynchus macadamiae. The sequence continues at coordinate 548,279 of JAUTXW010005372.1, forward strand.
GCACTTTCCGTGTAACCGGAAGCGACCGGAAATTGCCATTGTTTTTAAAAAAAAGGACCATATTGAGAAAGCACCCGATACCAATTTGCAGTTTTTAATTCCGAGTACTTTTCTGCATACGGATCATCTTATGACACACCCTGTAAGTTCATATATATTTCGGACACGGAGATTTAGTACTACAATGATATTTGTGTGTTAAAAAATATATTTTGTTGAATATGTTCATTTACTGTGAGGAGACTTACATTTAGCTGCAACAATTTTTCGGGACATATTTCCAGAATGAAAACTATGAAATGGTAGAACATTTGTTTTAGTATCAACGCGTACGAGAGACAGTAAAGGTAATTTTAGCGAGCTAATTTCATTAGATTTTATTTTTGGAAACATACGAAGACATTACTGTACCGTGTTGATGAAATTGTTAACAAAACCAGTCTTCACAATTGAATTTTTGCCGCAGTGGAGCAGATAGAAACACTAGCGGTCTGTTAAAATTTAATTCGCCGTTGCCGCTAGCGTGAATTTTCGAAACTTACTTCTTACATGATTTCGTTAGTGTGTGAACTGTAGTGTTAAATTGCAAAAAATGTTTATAGGTAATAATTGTTATTTATTCAAAAGTGTTAGTTTTTTAATGCTAAAAAATACTAGATACAAGTCCCATAATAATAAATGTGCACAGGCGTTTTGAATTAATTAGACGACAAACATTTTTAATTCAAATACAGGGATTTAAACTAGCATTCCAAAAACAATTCGTGAAACATTCAGGAAGTATGACTGCATTATTGCCGCCAAAATCGCCATATTTCCAAAGTTGTTTAATGTTGACCCTTGTTATATAATAACTGGTAACATTTTGGTAATCTAATATGACGAAAGAAAATGTCGGCATAGTGGGACATTAAAAATATTAAAACTTATTTTATGCTATTGAGTCAAAACGTTCCGACACGCGGTAAACCGTCTTTAAATTTTTGAGAAATTAATAAATTATTACCCGAATACAGTTATTTTTTTTTGCAAAAAAACTATTTTAAAGGTCTTTGTTAGTAAGTTGTTATTAAGAGTTTATAACTCTGGAAAAGCTAGAAAAATGTTATCATCATCATCCTCCATTCCCTCTACTGCTGGATATACTAGCGCTACGTGTCTAGTTGTTTTACACAGGTGCATGGGACCTACAATTTATCGGCGAGGTGAGAGATGATTTTAGCATGTTACGGTTGTTGCACACCACCTCCTGTTATTCATCAGATGGTGAGCTAATTAAATGTATTTTTAATAAACTTTGGTTCCGACAAACACACAACCACTTAGTTTCAGGTTCACCAAGAAATTTATATATACAGGTTTATCTATTATACATTCACCCCTACCCTAACTTCATTATTTGATGAGATACAAAAAAAAATAACTACAAAATTAAAGGATTCTTCGCGTACTTTTTACTGGTGATAAAAGGAAAAATATTTTCGCATCGCAAAATAGAAAAGGTTTGCTGTTAACATTAGATAATTAAACAGCTTTGAGTTAACATTTTAAAGACTGAGTTTTTTTTGGAGAATGAAAGAAAATGTGTTCACGATGTTCCAAAACCAGGTCTTGACATTAATAAGATATACCTGGAAGCTCAGTAGTTTTGAATTAAACTTGAGAACAGAAATGAACGTGGTGGAGTTCTTACCAAATTATTCTAGAGAATAAAAGGGGGCCAGCATTCAGAATGATTCACATCGATTGTTTTAGAAAAGATATACTTAGTAATTGTAGCTAATAGATATTATTTGAGATTAAACAATAAAACTACAGAAATGCCCTTTAATATCACAGTATATTGTATTCACTTTTTCGTGGTTGAAAATGTATAAATAAAATATTACATTTAATACAATATTACCTGCCTTGATGCACCAAAGTGAAATAATATACTTATGTTCTACATTATACTAAATAATTTTTTTATAAGCAGAAATATGAAAGATGATTATCAAAATGTATAAATATGAAGATACGAAGTTAAATAAATAGTTTTTCTGGATAGTTCTTACATGTAGTTATCCATGCCGAGCAAGCTTATAGGTTAACCTGCTGTCTTGAGGAAAAAACACGTCTTAACTGGTTATTCATTCAAATCACCTAAAATTACAATATACCATCTTCTGTCTAATTAAAGCGATAAACAAATATGAATTACAGAAATCTTAATCATAATGTACCATCAATCGATATATTTACTAAGGCTAACGGTAGATGAAAAACAAAATAAATCTCCTTTATTTATATAAAATAAAATGTTCACGTAAATCTCAAGAGTAATAAAATACACTATTATGTCTATACCATTTAGCATATAATTCCAGAGCTCAAACCCGTACACTGAAATATTTATAAAAAACTAAATAGTAACTGAAATAGTGGTCATGATATTATTAAAAACTAGCTGGCCCGGCAGACCTTGTTCTGCCCTTTCCGTTCGATGGCCCGTTGTGTTTCCAGTGGAATTACAAGAATATGGAGCGCATTCACCACATCGTCCAGAAATTTTATTGAAGAAAAAACATATTGCCTTTATAGAAAAAATATGCAATAAAATAGTATTAAAAGGTCTCGGTGACCAGATGATCATTAAAAAAAACATGTAAATTGTTGCAATACAATTCTCTCAAGAACTTGCTGAAAAATCTGGCTTAGTGTTTTAAATATATAAATGGTTACAAAAGCGAGCGCAACTACATGAATGATTATAAATTTGGATTATTATAATTATTCTTCAACGTGTTTTCCGATTTGTTCAATGCACTGCCTATACATTCTTTTTTGAGTTTCAATGGCTGCAAGTAGAATTCCTTGACCCTCGCCATTTAAAAAAGCTACTTGTTAAGTAATTGTTTCTCCAATGAGATTCACAGTTAAGTTCCTAACCTCGGATAATTTCCCACTTAAAAACCCCCAGAGAACAATGTTTCAGTCAAGTCCAAATCTTCCAATCCACAAAAAAAAAGTTGCCGCGAATGGTGTTGGCAGAATTTTAGTGAGCCTCTTCCGCCCGAACGAGCGAGTGTTCAGTTACGCATGCGTCATGGTATTCTTATATTGAAAAGGTTGCGACGTTTATGAAGGAGTGTTTGAATGTTACTGTTTTGTCGTAAAAAAGCCTTTAAATATAGTGACATGCAGTTTAAAACGGAATCAGTCAAAAATTACGGCTACGATTTAAATATTAAACGTCTCGACTCGTTTTTGATCGATTTAGTCGAATTTTGCAAATAATTAGCAAATTTAGAAAATATCTGCGTGGGCACGTTAAGAAAAAAATTGTATTATTTACTAAATCACCTTGTTACAGTCAATGGCAGATCAACGCATATCACATTTTGATGAAAGTTTCTATTAAAATTAGGGATTTGCTCTTCGTTTGTTTCAGTTTTTTAAGGCCTAGCAAAAAAACGATAAATCCGAAAGTCAAGGCCAATTAAATGAGCTATTGGTGGGTTAAAGAGTTTTTAGAAGATGAGACATAAGCCCACAATATTCGACAAATGTCGCAACTTGTCTTGTGATAAAAATTCGTATGTCTGAAACCGTTTAAGAGTGCTTCCATTAAAATCGTATCCTAATATAATAAGAAAAAAGAATAACGTATAAATTATGCCGTGGATCTCGTACTACCTGCATTACGCTCGCTCAGTGTCATAATAAAATTATTTTTTTTATATTATTTTGTTTTACATCAGATTTATTATTAATTTTAAATAAATTTCACGACAGTTGAAAACTGCTAGCTCCACTTATTACCTGAAATATTGTATAAGTCAAGGAAATTTATGACAATAGAAGTTCGAATGGAGAAATTTAACTTGGCTTTCTTATCCTTCAAACGCCATAATTCCTATTATTTTAAAACAAATCCTTACGGGGAAAGCTCTTGATAGAACCCAATTTACCGATTTTTTCATATTTAATATTAGAAATTGAATAACAGAAACGGAGTGCGGGAATAAAGAATAGTGGAATATCTTATTAATTGCACCTTAGTTTGATGATGTTTTGATTTGAATTTTTTATATGTTCGCTTGTCACCCACTTCTTCATTTTTAATTTAAGTTGCCTAATTATTTTTCCACAATATTTATCACGCGACAAACGGCGAAACTTTGTTTTCAGAAATTTTAACTGGGATGAACATAAACAATAATTTGTCATATTTACTGAAAACTTTTGGTACACACTGTCAATTCAATATTAGCATCTGCTTATTGAAATTTTCCCGTTATGAACTCGCGGATTGAGCAAACTTTTAATTTTCATTTGTGAATTAACTTCGATGTAGAGTTTGTTTGCATATTTTCGTTTATTAAAATCTGGTAAACTCCTGAGAAAGTAATATAATAACTGTAGGTATTTATTTTTTGACATCCACTAGGAAAAATGGGAATGCCATGTTTTTACATTTACAGTGGGCATCGCTACCGTGCGCTTCAAGTTTCATAGGTAAGTTACAGGGTATCAAAGTTTTAGTCCTAGGCTGTGTCTCTTACACGGCATAACCGCATAGAAGATTAGACAAGTATACTTGTCAAGTATACTTGTCAAGTATATTATATGACGGTAAGTGTGCATGTAACAATGTTTAGTCTTCTTTCGTGTTTTTAGTTTTTAAATGTACTTTCATTGTCTTTTTGAATATTCTGGTCTTGCTTTCCTAACCGACAAACTTACATTCCCATCTTACCTTTTGGCGTGTTACGTTGCCTATCGTACAAAGACATTTTAACAAAACATTTCAAGTGCCCCGTTGCCTCATTTATACCTGTAAATTTAAGAATATTTATTTATTTTCTTGTAAATAGACAGACATACACAATTTGGTAGTATTCGTTGATAAAATTCGATCTCTCAAGAGTTTTGAGTGGCGGTAAAGCATATTCGTATGACAGAAGATATTAACGGGAAAGCTCAGTAATGGCAGCACTTAGGCCCACTGGGCTCTATTGTACCCCACCCCTTAAGGAGACGTCTTAAACACAGAGCCCGCTCGTTTTCAGAAAGAAAACCGAGCAGGTCTCATGTTCAGTAAAGCATTACATCAAAAAACCATACTGCAACCAGTGTCTTTTAGTCTTACAAGGCCCTGACATGAAAACTCTAGACTGTATGTGTGTTCGTGTTATTTCTACACAGAATTATTCGACATCAAAAGTGGGATTCCACCGAGAAGGCACGAGCACTAGTCTATTCCCTGCGTGGTGAAGCTATGGAAGTGTCAAGGAACGTATCCGAAGAAAAGCAGTATGACTTTGAAATATTAGTAGGTCACTTAGAATTACGGTATAGTGTATATAAAGTTCAACTTCAGCGCCGTAGGCAAAAATATAACGAAAGGCTTCAAGAGTATGAGACAGATATCGTGCGGCTGAATTATCCATCTTATCCTGAAGAAATCAAGCAAGGGTTGGCAGTAAGCAGTTTTATTGAAGGCCTGCGTGATCCTGATACCAGTCAGGCTTTAAGAAGGGCTAGAATGAAGATGATGGCTTTCCTGTATTGCTATCTCGGAAATGGTTACAGCTACGAGGTTGGTTAAATTAGCAAAGTTTTAGAAAATTTTATTATAAATTCAAATCTGCCTTAAGAATGAAATTATCTGGTTTTTGAGATAATTAACAAAAACCAAAATGGTGCATTTTTGTCTGTAGCTTGTAAACGACTAGTTTTAAATAGTTTGATCGTTGATGTATTGTTAGGACACTTTTATTAAAAGAATTTAATGCTGGGAAAAATATGTCATGGGAATAATCAAATCACATAGTTGTCAATTAGTTTAAAAACACGGCTTTTTAGAACTTTCTTGAAAATTTTTCTTCTGGCTAACACACAAATGGCTTCAAAATTTCTCCTAATCGGGATCTGAACACACTTTGAATTTTCAGATGTTCACACTAATTTTCAGTAATATCGCACTCTCATCCAAAACCAATTTTTACAGGTTCTCTTTATAATAAACAGTTCTTTGCGACAACACTAACTTTATTAAATACTCATTACAATATAACACGACTACTATACCCTAACACATCTATTATAAGATCAACTCTAAATCGTCAACGCCCCTCTCCTTATATATGGTTGAGGAACTCCTTACAATCTTCCAGAATATTCTTGAGATAGGGTGATGTGTTTGTTTACTTCTAGCCCACATACGTAAACGTTTTATGAGTCATTTGGGTAGTAGCACGGCCGTTAAAATACGTATTTGATATATATTGTTGACAATTTAGCCCTAGTTATAGTTTTAGGTGAATTTATTTACTATTTTTATTTTAATTAAGTAGACTTACCTTAATTTTTATCCATGTAACGACTATGATGTGTCAAAAATTCTCCTCGAATGGTATCTTAGACTTAATTCTTTTCACCCTGTAGTATTTAGATTATTCTAGAATTTTCTACATCATTCCATTCTTTTCTGAAGGCTACATAAGCGCGCCGCAAGGCAACATTTTGCTTCAGTTGTATTTGAAATTTCGAAGTGTAAACGAGCTGGCTGTGACAAGTTTAAAGTTACCTTAGTTCCGATTGTTAGGTATAACCAGTGTTTACCTTTGCTGCCAGTAAGCTATATTCTGAATAAAAAGGGTGTATTAGGAAACTACGTGTTTGTTATTGGCCAATTTGGAACATTTGGTGTTGGAAGCGGTATTAGGATCCAGCTGAAGCTAAAGAAATAAGAAATAGTTTCTACTTGTAGCAACAGCATGGCAACAAATTTGGATTTTTTAATGAACTTGATTATTGCAATACATAATGATATACAGAAAAATTAAAAAAAAAAACAAGAAATGTAAAACAAGAAATACAAGGCATGAAGAATGAATTCAACGGACATGGAAAAAACCCAAGAAGACTTGAAGAAAAAAACAAGAAGATGTAAAACAAGAATACAACCCATGAAGAAGAACCAAAAAGACATGAAGAGAAGCTAAGAGGACATGAAGAGGAGCCAAAAAGACATAAAGAGGAACCAAGAAGACGTGAAGCAAGAAATAAATGAGGATATGAAGATGAGCCAAGAAGACGGAAAGCAAGAAATTCAAGACATAAGAAAGAACCAAAAAGAAATTACTAGAAAAATGTGACTTGAATTGACAATGATCAAGGAAGATGTAAAAGAGAAAATGGGACAAATGGAGAAGAAGGTAGAAAAACAAGTTAAGGAGGCTCATGACCAAATGCAGCTGGAAGTCCAAAGTCTACGTTCCCAGTTGCAGAAGATTGGAACACCAATTGAATTAAAATCCGACGCTGTCTCTTCATCGCATGTAATAAAACCACCTTCGTTTGATGAAAAAGTGGGTTACGTGGGTTACTTACCTGAAATAGTTTGATGCTGCTGCCACTTGAAAGAAGTTGGATCCCACCAAGAAGGCACGAGCACTGATCGATTCCCTGCGTGGCGAAGCTATCGAAGTGTTAAGGAACGTACCCTAAGAAAAGCATTATGACTTTGGAACAATAGTATGTCACTTAGAAATACGGTATGAGAAATACGGTATGGCGAGGCACATCTGCAGCAAGTGTATAAAGTTCAACTTCAGCGCCGTAAGCAAAAATATAACGAAAGGCTTCAAGAGTATGAGATAGATATCGCGCAGCTAATCAACTTGACTTATCCGTCTTATTAGAGTTGGCAATAAGCAGTTTTACTGAAGGCCTTCATGATCCTGATACCAACCAGACTTTAAGAAGGGCTAGGATAAAGAAGATTTTAGATGCTCTTGAATATGCTCTTCAGTTTGAAACTGCTAAACAAATATCTAGGAGTCAAGGAAAACTACGAAGACCAAAGTACACTCCAGAATACCGGACTAGAAATGAAAATACTTCGAACATTTTAAAAGACTCTTCTTAAACAAACAAAATTTTAACTTTCCGACAAAGAAAAGGCATCCGTTGTTCGAAATGTGGTAAAGAGGGGCATATGCAAAACCGCTGTAACAGCACTATGAATTTAAAAGCAGCGTTTAAAATTAAAGTGTCTCGTCTGCAAATTAATGGTTCTAGCTTGGTAATACCTAGAAAGGTTTGCAATCGGGAATATGAAATGGTACTGGACACTGATTCGACACGCACAATCGTGAAGCCGGACGTCATAGCTCCTTGTAGAAAGTTCATACAAGAATTACGTCTTGGAAACTGAACTTGGTGAAAGTATGCCTGTATAGGGAATACACGAAGCTGAAATAAACTTGGGGAGCACGACCTTCGTACACATTGTGTTTGTCGCAGGCATAATGGATGACATCACACCCGGCCTTGATGTTATGGATCAACGAGGATTTGTACTTGACTTATCACAGCGGGTCATCTGTATAAAAAATGAAGAAATAGTAATAAAACTGCCAAAAGAAATGAGTCCACTATGCGAGAAGTTGTTTTGCTAAAAGATGCTACTAACGTGCGAGGTCGGAATGTCCAGTGAAATCAGTGCTTGACGACTTAGATGAAGAAGTTATTTTGTCCGAACCAATTCAAGACTATCGACTACATAAAAAGGGAATTTTATCAGCAAGAACCTTAAGCCGATGTAGAAGAAATACGATATTTGTCAAAATGAAGAATTAAAGAAGTCAAAAAGGCTGACAGGATCGGAACCTGTCCAACTGTTAATAAAGTATTTACTTGTAGCCACTCACCACCTACAGATCCTGCATCTACTTCACCTAAGTATACCAATACCTGGTGAAATTGCCACATTTACTAAATAAAGTGACCAAGTTGGAAGAACTTCTGAGATGAAGGAGAACAAAAAATCAAGTCGTTTCCTCTCTGTCTCTCTGACAGAGACTTAGGAAAAAACCAACGTAGTTCAATATCGAATTAATACTGGTGATGCAGCGCCGATAAAAGAACCTCCAAGACCTTTGGCAAAACTGCATGAAATTGATCCGATGCTTGAGGATATGGAAAAACAAGACATTATAGAACCATCTCAAAGTTCCTGGTCGTTACTAGTAGTTCTCAATGACGTCACAAAGAAATATATCTTTCCCTTACAAAGAATTGACGACCCCTTGGACACTTTAACAGGACAAACATGGTTCTCGACCCAGGACCTGAAAAGTGGTTATTGTTAAGTTAAGCTTAATCCGACATGGATAGTATATTTACATGATATCATTATTCCTGGAAAAATATTTGAAGGTTATTTGACGAATAGTGAAGCTGTTTTCCAGAAACTGAGAATGGCTGGCTTAAAACTCAGTCCCAAGAAGAGCCAGTTGTTCCAAAAAGAAGTGAAATATCTCGTCTATGTAATTACCAAACATGGAGTAAAAACCGATCCAAGAAAATTGGAGCAGTTCAAAATTGGCAAATTCCGAAGGATAGCCATGAACTAAGCAGTTTTCTGGGCCTTTGTAGTGACTACACTCGATTCATAAAAGGTTTTGCAAATATCGCTAGACCGTTGCACCGACTTACTGAAAGAGATCACAGCTATGTATGAAACCAAGAAGAGAAGCATGTAACAACTTGAAGAATAAATAAGTATACATTAAATATGTTCATAATGAAAACTCATTATGTTATTATAAGCAAAATTCATGAATAGGAAAAAAAATAAGCCTAAACAAACAAGGTAACAACACTACTAATTTTAAATTAAAACTTCAGACTTCTCTGGTGAGCTCTTTATTTGTTACTTTAAAAACTAGCGATATATTAAAGTATTGTACCAACCAATTTTAAGATACAATTTTGTGCAAACAGCGAAGCGAAACTTTCGAAACAAAAAGTTGGCACAGACCGTTAGCTGGTCATTGGCAATAAAGAGGTATAACTACCCCAAACATATTTCTAGCCGATAAAACTAAATTTTAACCGATTCGTGTAACATATCAATATTTTTCAAACGTATTATCACACTTTAGCCTTAGCACACACATTTTAGTTGATTAGCCCGGGCATTGATCATAGCACCGGAGGGAATAAAACTAATAAAACTTTCCTAAAAGTTACTTTTCAGGGAGAAATTTTCTATTATCCATATTAATGGATTAACCTGGATAAAGCCGGATACCAGCCTAAAGTATCGTCGGTTATCATCATTTTTCATGAATGTTTTTGGAACATTTTACAGTTCGGAGTTATCACAGGTTATGGTATTTACCACTGAAGTGGTGAAGAATGAGTAATTGAGGGGTCAGATGCTTGGACTCTTATTTACAAATTTTTTCAAGACTTTACAGGTTTTGTAAATTATTTTATTCATTAGTTTTACGCAAAATAATAAAATAATTGCAAATTTAAACTAGACATTAGCGAAATCAAATTGTGGTATTCTGCTATTGACGGATTACCAAATCTTTTTTTTTTGAGAATGGAATTAGAAAACTCAATTAGCGATATTAGTTTCTTGTTAAACCATGTAAGGGTTAAAAAGGGCGTTATTATCCATACAGTGCTAGAGAAATATGTTGTATCTGATAGTTATAAGACAGAATTAGGCAAGATAACATACTAGATGTTATTTACACTTTTTTGTAAGCGGTAAATTCGATATTTACCTGGTGTTCTTTTTTAACAAATGTGGAATATTTACTAAAATTGGAAACTTTTAAAAATATTGCCTAAAATCGGATACTTTTAAATGGATTTCGTTTTGTAATTAAATGCCCTTAGGTATTTGTCTTTCAAATTCCATTATCATACCCTCTTCTTTTAAGGGAGAATTAGGCTGTTTTTCGTTGTTTTCCATTTGTTACAAAGTGATTTATTCAAAATATTATTTGATCAGTATATTCTAACCCTAAGCAAGAGAAGAGTACGAAATGTAACTCAATATGGAGTTGAATTTAAGCAAAAAAATATACACAAGCAAAATATCCAGTTAAAAGTTTTTTACTAGATAGTCTTGACTACTGGCAGGATGTTTTAGGATAAAAAAGTAAAACAATATAATTATAAAAAAATCGTCTGACTAGATAATATGTTGAATCATATTCATTATGCTGTAGAAGTTGTTTTCTATTTATCAAATTATAAAATTATTCACCTTAAATCTTCCACTCCTGCAAATACCCTCTTAGGGAATTGCATGTAATTCATACGAGAGTTAATTAAAATATACGAAATTTAATTAAAAATTTTAATTAACAAAATGTTCCTCCCCCTTCGCAACTAGCCGATAGGCTGTTGTTCGAAATTTGGCTGGTCCTAAATTTTGACTTCATACTGGTTTATTAATTCGTTGTACATTAACTAAATTTAGGTTTCATTAAATAATATATTGCATTATTAAAGTTAGGATAAAGCTCAAATCACTTCCGGAACAAAACGAGTAAATTTGATTAGATTTTAAATTTGAACAATACAAAATTCACATCAGGCCTATATACAGAGTGTAAATTAAAGCATGTCCAAATGATGATTTAGCTTATAAAAATAAAAAACTTCATATAAAAGGGGATCCGTAAGCCCTTCGTTCTCGATATAGAGGGTGCTAAAATTTTAATACTTTTGGTATCTCCTGGAGGTACCTCCTACGTTTGTGGAGATTTTTAAATCAAATTTGATACACGGTATGCTTTAACTAACGTCAATAAATCAACTAAATACGTTTTAAAAAATTTAAAGGGTGCTGTTTTTTCCGGTTTGCTGTCTCTTTAAAGTTGTGGTTTCGCTTGAGCCGCTGGCTAATAATTTCCTTGTCGAATTTTGACCAAATCTAAATATAAATATTTGTTTGTTTTTTAAATATTTTTCATTAATTATTTTTTTCTTTTGAATAGTAACGGCCAAGAACATTCTTTCTTTTCTGGGTTTGAATTCTAAAAAAATAAACGCTTTATCCATCCACAGAGAATTAACTGTAATTTATTTTGTCGCAAATAAATGGCCCGCTGTAATTAAAGAATAATGAAAAATATGTCTCTTACATGTATTAATGAGGACGCAAATACAGATGTAGAGTTTTGCTATTACATATCCCAAATGAGAAGTCTCCAAAAATTTAGAAATTCGAGAAGTAGTGGAAAATTTGTTAGGAGGGGATACAGATAATGAGGTCTTAAATACTACTGACATATGGGGTAGCTGATCTTGATCATTTGTCTTATAAAAATTAATCGTCTACTTGGTAGTTTCCTGGTTTATTAGTCGACAGGGAATTATATTACCAAACATGTTATAATTTACTAGAAACGGAAGAAAAGATAAATCGTCCTATAATCACCGATAAAGAAGACCAATTTTCTTTGTCGCAGATGAAAACATTAGTGCTAGAGAAAATGAGTACTCTGAAATTAATGAACCAGAATCTGTTGATCTCGACTACGTTCCAACTAACTCTAATGATGTCGAACTGCACGAACTTTTAAGAAAATGAAGAAAAAAGCATTTGGTTGACAAAAATACGTGGAAAAATAGTCTAAATCAAGGCAACAGGAAAAAAGGGATACAATATTTGAAAAAAGAGAGAACATAGATAAGAAATCTTTGAATCATCCTGGAATAATGAAGCTAGGGGCAAAAAAAGGAAAACGTTTCTATATTTCCCCGTCAAAAATCAAGAAACGAAACGGAACAAAAATAGAATATGAAAGTACCGCAAGACATCAGTTTTCGTTCATATATTTTGTTAAGAAAAAGGGTAATTTAATTAGAGTCTGCAAAAAATATGTCTGAACACAATTTCTGTGAGTGAAAGGATGATAAACATTTGGAAGTATACAGGCAGTAACCAGAGGAATGTAAGTAGTTTAAAAAATGTAGTAAATAATATCAAAGAGTCTAGCAGACAAGTCGACCCGCAAAAGATTTTGAGAAAATTCCTAAAGTTGAGTCGCACTACTGCAGAGGTTTGAACAAAAAATATTTAGAGCCTACTTCTGGGCTTCAAAGTCAGAATTATATAAGTGATAAAAGGATGTATGGTGTAAATAAAAAAATGAACATCGTTCCATTGTCATTTAGCAATGTCTTTGAAAAACTGAATTTGAGATTATACAAACCTAATAAAGATGAATGCGATACGTTTGGGTCTGGAAACATTTTAGAAGGAGTTTTTTTTTTACTTCACCAAGAAAAGAAAAAACAAGCTAGAGAGGCTATAGAGACCGACAAAAAATCAGAAAATGAAGTGTGCTGCATGGATTTGCAGATGGGTATTGTTTCATTTAGCGCGACTCTACAGGGGGAAAGTTACAGCAAATTAATATGTTTCTATATTATGTTTTTTACTAAACAATACGTTTTAAATAAAATCGGCAACAACAAAACTGTGATTGTTTGGAATCACGGATGTATATCTCAAAATCGGAATTCTACAATTGCCAATATTAGTATGTTCTTCGGAGTAAAAAATATATTACAGAAATATTTTGAAAAGGGTCATACCCAAATGGAGGCAGACTCCATGTCTACCATCGAAAGAGAAATTCAAAATAATTTCATTAATGTTCCTGTAGAGTACGTTAGAGCTATCTTCATGCAACGCAAAACTCTCGACCCTATAATCAAATATTTAACCTACAAACAACCAAACCATCCCTATAGATTTTAATAATTTACCACAGTTATACCTACGTGAAATACCTATTAAAAAAGTAAATACGATCACCTTCACAGTTAAAAATCTGGTTTAGTCAAGGGTTATCATTAGTTTTATGATAATCTGGCATTTAAAGATTAAAAGTTACTCTTTGTATTCGCGCTACTAAGATTTTAAATTTAATTTGAATTCTTTCTTTTAACATCACTTGTGGTCTGAAACTAATCGCTGCAAAAGTATTTTTAAAGTTTCTGTATCAGAAGAGCCTTTTATTTTAGTAATTTTTACATTTACTAAGTACAAAATAATCCTTTTGTCTATTCTCGAGCGAAGTAATTGTATTTAATGTTACCATTTCATTATTTTGGTTTCTCAAGCAACAAGTTTTGTAAGATTAATAATACAGCTTTATAGAAATAATGGAGTTTTATTGAAAGTAAAAAATGTAATCCACGAAATTAAAAAAAAATGAGAAAAAAATTGTAAGTTCATTTAAAACCACCTTATATTGGTTTCTTCTATAAATGTTCTTAATTAATATTGTTTTTTTTAATAAACAATCATAAGTTAGTTATATTTACTTAGAAATCATCATATATTTACGAAAAAGTATCTTTTTACTCTCCTGTAAAACTGACCTTTTAGGGCATATAATATTTGCAGATTAAGGCCACGTAATGCCAGTTGACTACACGCGGATGGCACTCTTCTTAAGACCTTCGTGATTTAAAGTATTTAAAATAAAACACAAGATAAACACCAAATGGTCACAAAACGTAAAAAATGCTTCAAACAAAAATCTTTTTTATATCAAAAATGAGAAATGTCAATTTTAAGACTAAAATGAAAACTGATAAACAACATCTTTTGAATTTCTTGAAATTACTACTATGCTAATTTTAATTGTTACTACTAAAATTAGGTTTTGTTTTTTTTAGTGAAAATGTGACTAAAGATATAGTTCAGTACTAATGATGTGAAATATTTTATTAATTTAGACCTTCTGTCATCTTATCCACTTCAAATAGCTGCATTGTATCAGGGGGGTCTTGGTTGCCTTTATCTTCCAGGTCGAATCTGTCATCGATGTTTGAACAGGTTTCTTTCCATTGAAGAGAACGCTTTGTGCAGACGAGATCTGCTCATCTACTTCCACAAATGGGTGAAATATTGCCATGTTCAAACCTCGAAGACAGATTTAACCTGAAAGATAAAGGCGACTCAGGCGACCCCCCAGTTGCAATACCACCGCTTCGGTAACAGCTACGATACAAATATAATATTTATTCACATTTTCATAGAAATGGCTCTTCAAGTTGAGAAACACCATCCACCTTACTCCAAGTAGATCAGCTTAGACCTTCTACGGCACCGCCCAACTTGGGCCGGACAAATCAAAACAAAAAAGACTTAAAAACTTAAATTACCCTATCAATAACAGCAAGTATTACTTCATTGATACTAAAACTTCACAATACAACTTATCTGTTAAATCTTCTTTCGTTCCGTACCCCACTACTGAAAATGAACTTTTTTAATCATATCCTCACACTTCATACTTTCTTTTTCGGTTGAGAAACCAAGGACTTTGAACATCCAGTTGAGGAAGGTTTTGGAGAAGTGTAAATGTGATCTTCAACTCGGGCATTTTCAAATTTGGTGGATTATAAGACAAAATTATCTATTTGTTATTTGTATTATTTTATAAAATTTCGTTACTACTTCCCTCTGAAGCCTGATATAATTTCTGAATAATAGAATAAACTTTTGAACTTAGTAATAAGTAATATTTTTATCAACCCTTTATCTATGCAATCAATTCATTTAAAGTAATTATTTTCAGGCGTCATAATAGTCCGAAAAGTTGTTTTTTTAGCGGTCTCTAACGCCTGAATTCTTTATCAAAAAATTTATATAGTTAATATGCCCATTTTGTAGGACATTTTGTGTACTTTAATTTTGTATAGAATTATCTTTTCGATAAGACGCATAGTTTCTGGCATATAAGCGAAAAACTGAAAAAGTGCGACATTTTAAGGTTTTTTTTTTGAGATTTTCTCTGCGTAACCGACTTTTCTCGAAGTGGCAAGCATAAAATTGGACTTTAGCACCTCAAAAAACATATAGAAAAAAATTTTTGGATTTTTTCCCTAGATCTGGTCCTTATGAGCAATATTTAACTGCTTTTTAATTGACTATTCTACTCATAAAAATATTTATAAAGTCCTTTCGAATATGGGTCGGGAAACGATACGTTTTGAAGATACAGAGCGTTTAAATTTGAATTTTGTTTGTGTACTTCCTTTTTTCTAGAGATAATTAAGTTCTATAAAGTGAGTATAATGCACTTAAAAAAAAAACAGGGTATAATAAAATTGCTCAAATCACGACCCCTTTGGCCACTTCAAAAATTTGCTGTAGCGACACTGACCCAGTTTGGCAGTTCTACAGGGTTTTCTGTATTATTTTAGGAATTTTATACTCCTTGGATTTTTTTGATAACCTACACTCTTTTAGGAAATTTAGGAAAATGTGTTTAAAAACATGGATCGTTTAGATTGTTTACAGATCAGCTTTTATTATATAAATTATTTCAAAATGTTGCAAGATATCGGAGGGAGGGGGACATAAAATTCTAGAATAAAGCAGGAAGCCAAACTGGGTCAGTGGCGCTGCAGGAAATGGTTCGAGATAGTCAAAGGGATCGTGACCCAAAAAATAGTTACAGACTGATTAATTTTCTTAAACGTTTTATTGCCACTTCTGTCACTATATTAAATATAGTGAATAATTAAAATCTTAACACCTAGTTATTTTGAAATCAAAGCGTTCCTGGACCTATTCATACGTTTTTTTTTTAATATTCCTATGTGTCGAATAGACCTTTCAAATATTGGAACGGAATTTCCTGACGCCTTGTATATAAATAAATATATTATTGTATTACTTTTATAACATATTAGGATACGGATCTGTATTTAGGTTATTTTCAGCGTGCCTTTGTAAATTTGAAATATTAAAACTTTCGCATTTTCGACTGGCATCCGGATTCTCCCCACTGATAACATGCTGTTTATAATATGCAGGGTGTCGACGCAGATTATTATCTTGCGTGATTTCCTAAAAGGCTGCTTTTCCCCAAAATAAGCCGCATAGGTATTTTTTGACACGAAACATTATTTAAACTGTGTGATTGCATACAGGGTGTCCCATTTATCTTGAGACTCTACTGTACCTCGTAAAACGAAAGTATTGTAGTCGTGAAAAAATCACTCTCCGAGCTTTTTCAGATCTTCCCGTTTCAGGCTCCCTAGATGATGAAAGACATGTTTTCTCAATTCTTTCGGTCTGTCTGTCTGTCTGTTCGTGGCCTAGCTAAAAAACTACTTACCCGATTCACTTGAAATTTGCGTCAAAAATTAAGGGTCATATGGGGATAATCTGGTAATATTTTGGTAAAAATCCAATATAGCGAAACAAAATGTCGGCTTAGTGAAATGTTAAAAAAATTATTATTAAAAAGCTACTCATCCAATTTATTTCAAATTTTGCAATAAAACATCAGGTATTATCTTGGAATCAACTGGAAACATTTTGGTACGAATCCAAGATGGCGGAACAAAATGGCGGCTTAATAAAGTATTTAAAAATTCAGCTTGAAAAGGTCCTTAATGCTTTGATTTCAAATTGTGTGCCATGACTAATTGTGGTATAGTGATCAACTAGTAAAATAGTGGTACTAATTCAAGATGGCGGAACAAAATTGCGGGCAAATAAAATTTTTGTAGTTTTGAAAAAATCACCCTCTCAGGTTTTACATATCTTCACGCGTCGCTAGATACCAAAAAACATTTTTTATCAATTCCGTCGGTCCGTCTGTCGGTCTGTCTGTCAGTTCGCGACATAGCTTAAACACTGCTTATCCGATTGACTTCAAATTATGACCAAAAATGAAGGGTGATATGGGGTCATCACCTGGTAATATTTTGGTAAAAATCCAATATGGCTGAACAATGTTAAAAATTTTTTGTTAGAGTGGCGTATTATTTGGGGTTAAATTGTCGACGTTTCGGAATTTATTTTGTGCATCCTTAGGACACGTATATAAATCCTCTATCTTGCATGAAACCCATATTATTAGTCTTTACCTACTACGTTGGTCCCCAGATATTTCCTGGATATTATGTTTCTAAATGGTTTTCGTTAACAAACCTCCTATTGTTATGTTACATAGGTGTATAATTTGGGGTTAACGTCCAGTAAAAATAGACTATTTTTAAATAGTTGACGTTTCGCAACTTTGGTCCAGTAAAGAAACAAAATACTTTTTTAAATTGTCCAATTTTCGTAACTTTATTGTTGCATCCTCAGGATACATAAAAATACTATATCCTTCATGAAACCCATATTATCAGTTTTTACCTATAACCTTGTCCGCAGATATTTTTCAGATATTAAGTTTCTAAATGGTTTTCGTTAACGATCCTCTTGTTTTTATGTTATAGTGGTGTATTATTTGGATTTAGGATCCACACAAAAAACAAAAGTCTTTTTTAAAATTGTCGACGTTTCGCAACTTTATTGTTGCATTCTCAGGACACATATAGATTTAATATCCCGCATAAAACCCATATTATCAGTCTTTACCTAGTCCGTTGGTTTGCAGGTATTTCCCAGATATTAAGTTTCTAAATGGTTTTTGTTAACGATCTTCTTGTTATTAGAGTGGTGTATTATTTGGGGTTAGGAAATATCTACAGACCAGTAGGTGAAGACTGATAAATATGATATAAAATCTGTGTCCTGATAATGCAACAATAAAGTTGCGAAAGGTTGGCATTTTAAAAAAGTTTTTTTACTGGATCCTAACCCCAAATAATACACCACTTTAACATAACAACAAGACGATCGTCAACGAAAACCAGTTAGAAACTTAATACATGGGACGTATCTGCGGACGAGTAGGTAAAGACTGATAATATGGGTTTCAATTTAAGATTGCGAAACAAAATGGCGGCGCAATAAAACTTATAAAAAATCAACGTAAAAAAATCTTGTTCAATTGATTTTGCAGAAAAATTAGATGTGAAATTGGGAAAAACTGCTACGAATTCAAAATGACGTAACAAAATGGCGGTATGTGTCAATGTAAAACTACTTATTGAATTTATTTTATTATGCCCAAAAGTCAGGTGTGGCATAGGTAGAAAGAAAATGGTAAAATATTGGTAGGAATCCCATATGATAGAACAAATAAAAATGAAAAGACAGTATAAGTAACACATATAATGTGACTATGTACTGAACTAAATTGGGTCACACTTCACTATTCCTAACAAATGGAAAAAAAATCATAACGAGGGAAGTTCCGGGTAAAGAAATTTACCGATTTTTTAAATATATATTGTACATTTTTAAAGATAATTGAATGAAAATTGGACCACATATTACTTGTTGTAATATTTATAATGGGCATTTGAAACAATCTACACGGTGATTATTTTTTGGGGTCGAAACATGACCTCATATGCAGGCGATGATCAATTCGATCAAAGGATACGAAATACAGATAAATTATTCCTAAACATTTTTCCATGGAAAAATGTTTAGGAATTTTTCCATGCATGCAAAACTTTTTTCCTACCGACTGAGCACAGTGCGATAAATATGCATAAAATAAATTATATTTAAATGTTGTATTTTCAAAAAAAAAAAACTTATTAATTAAGGTTCCAAATACCGCACTTTTCAGTCTAAAAATTAAATACAAATTAGAACATACCCAAAGGATGAATGACCAAATATTTAAATAAGTATTCATCGGATATCAGACTTTTATAATTTGGGCGGGTAATCCCTGTCCTTGAATTCTTATTTGGGTCTAACATATATCTAAAAAAAACTAAAATGGATGATTTTCAAATATTTCTTGTGTCCTATTTCAAGATTTCGCCTCCAGATTATTGCTTAAAATTGAGCCAATTATTTCTTGATCATGGATAAAACGAATTAACTAAACATTTTTACTGTAATTTAAAATCAAATTAAGACAACAAAAATTTTTAAGTTAATTTGGAATTAAAAAAATGTTTTCTTATTCATTGTCAATCATTTCCCAAGTACGCAAATGGCGATGCTGGTTCCTACGCGTGCGTACTTGGACAGAGTCCGGTAGTTTTTCTTTAAAATGGCTTTATTATTGTAACACAGACTTTATGACAGACAAGCTACATCCCCTCTTATAAATATATGGTTAAATCACGTTTAAATTGGATCCGGATCTGTTTCAGTCAAGGTAATTATAATAATTTTCTGTAACTAACGATTCTTTGTGCCATTTTCACCAGGCATATACGACTAATTTAGATCTTTAAGCTGTCTGGTATCTAAATTTGAGGACCAGGAGATATTTTAAAATATTACCTAATAATAGACCGGCACTGCACCGCTTTACAGACTATATCTTTCTGTAGATATGATAGATGACTGAGATATATATTTTAAGTACGGATAATATTGTTGATGGGTTCAGCTTAATAATGTATACATTGCATGATTCCCCGCACGGGAAAACACTCGGCGTTTGAAGTGTTTACTTGGAGAAAGAGCTGTCGATAAATTATTTTCTGACTTATTTTCCTTGAACTGGAATGCGTTTTCGATGTCGAAGTAATTTAACTGATAGAGATAAATACCCTTTGGGGGATTGTATTTTTTTAAAGCCTTATAACTAAATTAAGAGTTAAGGCTTGCCAGAAAATACTATTTTTTTTTGGAGAAGGTGTCAGTAGTGCAGTTCGACAACGTGTGTCTAAAATAGTATATATTTAATCAGTTTTTATATTCGTGTATAATATCCATCATTCTTTGCTATTAGAGGAATGGGTTACCAAGAAACATGATAAAATCATTTTGGATTTAAACTTGCTCATGACGGCATTAATAATAATGATTTTATCAATATCCTAGAAACGAAAAAATATAACTACTTAACTCATAAGTGCTTTTATTTTTAATTTAATTTTATTAGGATCTACATAAGCATAAAAATTAAACTTTCTAAAATTTCTTAAACTATATATTTAAGTTTTATCATTTATGAGAGTGAATTCATAGGTATTCTCATAAATATAAATCAGCTGTTAAGTTATAATTGCCTTGTAAACAAAATAGGTTTATTGTTGTTATTGGGTTTTAATATTTTTTAATATATAAACACTTTGTATATACACACACCATAAATATTTAATTTATAAAATGCCTTATGATGCCTAGATAAACATTTGAAATTCTTTAAAATCTCATTCATCAAATTTGTTGGGTGTGTATTATTTTCTTCACGGTTTTAAATGAGTTTTTTTTGAAGATATATAAGAGTTAAAGAAAATGGGAATTTTAAAACAAAAGCAAAAAGTATTTATAGAGACCCGCCATGTAAAATAATAAAGAATCCGCCGGCAAAATTTTACGTCTGAAATAAGAGTAATAAAATTAGAGACGGCTTCATTATCAGATAAAGTAAATTTACATTCAATAAAGAAGTAGAGTCTTATTTTAGCAGAATTTAAGGCCAAATAGTTTTCAGAGCAATATCGTCGTTTATTTTGTATCAAACAACGTAGGTATCTTTAAGCGTCCATTTTGAATTAAATTAAGAATTTTATTAAAATTGGTGAAGTATATGTAAATGTTGTTAAAAAAGTTTTTAGAATTACTATTACATATATATTTTATTAGGATGTTTCCTAAGTAAGTACAAAAAATTTAAGAGCATATTCTGAAGCCAATTTTATGAAAAAAAGTTCATATGAACATACGTCCTTAAACGCTTCGTTTCCAAGATGCAGGGTGGTAAAATTTTAAGAATTTTTTTTATAATACCTGTGATATTGCTGTAAATATTTTTGCGAAATTTGGTATACACGTTCTATGGAATATGCTCTTAAATGTTTTGTGCTTGGAAACATCCTATCAGACTATTTATACTGACGATCAGAAAAAATTGTAATATAAACGATCCTTTCCGCATTAAAATATTCAGAGAATATGTCACTTACAACATTCTTATATCAAGATGCCATTTTCTTTTTTTCTTATAAAATTGTTTTCGCAATATTAGATTTCACAAATCATCATTGCGAGTTTTTGAGTTCAAGTAGATAACTCTTAAATATATTAAACCTTATAACGGATTTATGAGATATTTAACGCAGAAGTGACATATGATAAGAGTAAGTTAAAATTTACTTAAGACTGGTTTTATGGATGCCTTGAAGTCGATAAGACTAGAGTTCTTAAGAGCAAAAGCTCTCTTAAGAAAGCACATTTTTGGAATATTTAGTTTCAAAACGGTTTTATACGGAAGTTTATAAAAAGTTTTTAGCAATATCTTAAAAACCTGCAATCAAATTAAATTATTTCTCGAATTGATTTAGGAAGGATTGGTTTAAATCCTATTTATTTGCAAATATTCACATACCAGGTGTCAACGAAATTACTAACGAGTCATTTCCTTAAACATAACGTTTTAAATTTGGTAACGTGATATTACAGATGGCTCAGATGCAGATTTTTGTGAGACTATCCGGGGGCAGCATTAACTTTGCTTTTTTATTCTCAGTCAAAGAAGGAAGTACTGGAATCGTAAAAAATCACCATCTCAGGTTCTTATAGATCTTTACGTTTAAGGGTCCTTAGATGCTAAAAAAAACTGTTTTTCCATTTCCGTCGGTTTTGATGTCAATATCTGTCCCTCTGTCTGTCAGTCTGTGTATTCTATAGCTAAAAAACTACTTACCCGATTGACCGGTCATGTGGAGATCGCACCGTAACATTTTGATAAAAACAACATGGTGGGATGAAAATGGCGGTCTAATAAAATATTCAAAAATCATTGTAAAAACTACTTAATCGATTGATCCGAAATTTAGCAAAAACATCAAGTGTGATATAGGACAAACTGGTAAAATTTTGGTAGGAATTGAAGATGGCAGAAAAAATGGCGAAATATTAATTGTTTTAAAAACCCAGTATAAAAATCTCAAATGTGATATAGGGAGAATTTGGTAAGACATTAAAAAGTTTAAAAAATATATAAAAAAAGGTGGATTACCTAGAACTTCTGTCATTATGAATATTTAGTTTTATCGAGGGAAGCTAGGCGGGACCCAGTTTAGTTCGGCACGAAGTTGTTTAGCAATATGTACAGCATAAAACATATGTTACCATTCATTCCTTTATAAATGGGAGAATGTATTCGAAGAGAAATTCTGGGTAAATGGGTGCAACATATCTGTAAATCACTTTAAATGGAAGTTCCCTAATAAGAAATCCTTATTATTAGGAGAATAAAAAATAGCAGTGTACATGTACATGACAGTTTTAGACCGTTAAAAGCTCTATAACTCCCAAACCACTTAATTTGCAACGAAATGAATTGCACTTTCCTGCCTTAGTTTTTAGCTATTTTTCTCCTGATACTTATTGCTACTTTGACTGGAAATGTCAGATTTTGACCCTCCTGTCAAAACAGAAACTGGCGCGGAAAATAGATAATTAAAAACTAACATAGTAAAGTGAAGCCAATTTCGCTACAAGTTAAGTCATTTGGGAGTTACAGAGCTTGAAAAGGTCAAAAATATCAATTTTCAAGCGACATTTTCTCGAAAACAGTTGAATTTAGATATAAGCAATATAACACAAAAAGTGATTAGAATACTCAAGGTAATACAAAAATACAATAATATACAGGGCATTCTATTTAGAAAAGTATGTTACCACTGGTTTAAGGTAGAAGTGGCAACACTGCATAATTTAAAACATTTTAAAAAGAGAGTTTACGTTTATCTATAGCCAGAGCCGCATTTTCAAAGTAATCTGTTCTTTCGTTCTCCAGATACTTGTAATTGGCAACTGACCGTGAATAACCCTGTATATATATATATATATATATATATATATATATATATATATATATATATATATATATATAAAAATTTAAAAGTTTTACATACAGAAACGAAAGGCATAAAATTAAATTTACTACAATCTTTAGAAATAAACGAACTTAAAGAGATGTCTATACTCAACGATCAGACTGATCTAAACAATTCGCCCCTAATAAATATTTTTTATTAACATAGATTTAGCTAAATATGAAAAACGAAATGTAAATCAGGTGTAAAGGGTTTTGTTCCTTCATTGCAAATGTATCATCCGAATCCACAGACTTGGCGAAACATATCATAAGATTATTTTTAATATATCTAGTGGAATTTAAAGTAAAAAGTTTTTTTTTTTACTTAGTGTAATAAATCTTAGATATGGTTTTCCATCCACTATCGGCCGAATCAATCCAATTTATAAAAAAACTTAGCCAATCATAATGATATTTTCGTTATATGTGCCAGTAAACAAACACTAAGAACATTGTGCAATATTTCGCCGCCTGGCTGTCGTCTATCTTCGTCAGATGTACTTTTTCTTGTTGATCGTTGTACTCACTGATCTTTTTATTACATTCCCTCTGTTTAGAAATTCTAATAAAAAGATTAGACATGCCGATAACAACGTCAACAAATTTTAGTTAGACAATCGGAACAAAGAAAAAGTCACCTTTGCCAACACAAAATTGCTGTTACAATTGCCAGAGTTTTGAACAAAAAAATTAGAGAATATTTTATATGGATAATATATTCCATAGATTCGTCGCGTGCTTACAGTTCTGTTTGTTAGCATAAGCTTCTCCAAGGAGTTTAACAACTTGGTATTGAGAAACTGTCAATCCTGGATTAGTCCTTAGCCATTTGTCATTTGATTCAGTGTAGTAGAGCTCCAGTGGCTTAAATACCGCCACATCTAGGAATTAAAGCGGGTGGATGGTATGCCCCGCAAGCTGTAACATAATCACTCCATTATTTCTTGCCAGCTCTATTGCCTTAAAATTTTTAGAGTAAGTACTGTGGCCGTCTGAAATCATCAAAACTTTATTGGTCCTGGTTGGTTTTACTGCGTTGATAAAAGACGTGAGCCAGATAACAAGCAGTTCTTTTTTGATGTATCCGGTGTCAGATATATCTACTAGGCAGTCAAGAAGTGCTCCAATTCTGAGATCTGAATTAACTCTTTTTCGCTTAAATATTATCATCGGTGCAACAAATTGACCTGCTGCAGTGGTGCATAAAACCATCGTGGTGTTCACCCCACGTTCGACGCTAGCAACCAAACCTACTTGGCGCATGCCCTTTAGGGTTAGATTTTTCTGGTTCTTCTTGGTACCAATTTTCCCTAGAAGATCGAAGACCTGCGTAACATTATCTCTATTAAATCCCTTGCACCAAGCTATGGAAGTAGATTCTGGTTGCCTCATTGAAATTGGAATGCCTGCACATAAATGCGTAAAACCGCTTCTTACCAGCCTGCTTTCCTCTATTGAAATTGTGTTTGATGTTGTTTTGCTCCGCCAGTTCATACGCTGTATTACGGGCATCTTTTATGGTGATCTTATAAAACATCTTCTCGAGGTGAAGGATATGCTCCGCCAACCTTTCCACTCGTCCAAAGATTTTACGCTTTTGGTTAGCCTTTTTATTTTTTGAGTCCAAATGCCTTTTGAACGTTTTGCCTTACGAAGAAGGCTCTAAGGGTTTCATCATATCCGCTTCCCTCCATTTACTATATTTTATGCCTTTTCTATTATTCACATTCTTGAACAAAGTAAAACATTGGTAGCCTATATTGGACCTGTCCAATTTAGGCAACAATACGTAGTTCAATTAAGGAAACCGCCAAAACAAAACAACAGAACTGGATGAATTTCCAACATTTACCACAGAAACACTTACGAATTATTCGCAATAGCAAATATCGCCAAACACGTCGTACGGAGGCAAAAAAAGATTCAATAAAGGCAACCTTCTCCTACATATTACATTTCATTATTGTGAAAAATTTTCATGTTATTTGGAAAAGTAGCTTTTTAGTTATTTCGCGACAGCCTGATCCACGGACGGAAAAAATGTTTTATATATATATAATATATATATATATATATATATATATATATATATATATATATATATATATATATATATATATATATATATATATATATATATATATATATATATATATATATATATATATATATATATATATATATATATATATATATATATATATATATATATATATATATATATATATATATATATATATATATATATATATATATATATATATATATATATATATATATATATATATATATATATATATATATATATATATATATATATATATATATATATATATATATATATATATATATATATATATATATATATATATATATATATATATATATATATATATATATATATATATATATATAATGTATTTTCATTCCGCGTGTACATCCGTTCACTACTGTCGTTCTGAAAAGAACAGTTTTGCTGACGTTTCGCCAAAATCACATTTGGCATTTTCGAAGCTTTCTTTCTCGCGTCCGAATAGAGACTGAAGTGTTGGTGACTGCGACGCTTCCTTTTATACCCCCATCCAGGGCCGAAGGTTATATCTGCGCAGGCGTTGGTCGTTATTTATGTTTTCCGGATGGTGCTGTTGTTGTTGCGCTAATTGCGTTTGAGTTTTTGCGGTTTTACATTTGTCGATTATTGTCTTCCGTAGTGTTGGTAGTTTTAATGATTCTTCCCTTTTATTCAAATCACCTTGTTTTTCAATTTCTATGGCTTCTCGGATTATTCTGGTCTTATAATGTTCTATATTGACAATCTCCCTACACCCATCGAAATTTATTGTATGGCCGGTTTCCTGATGATGTAGGAATAAAGCTGAGGTTGTTTGTTTATTTCTGATGCTGAGTTTGTGCTCTTCCACTCTTGCTGATATTCGCCTGTTAGTTTACCCCACGTCCAACTTTAGTCCTGGCACGGAATACTGTATACTCCGTGGTTTTCCAGTTTGATTTTATCTTTTGGGTTTAAAAGTAGTTTACCTATAGTTGTTTGTGGCTTGTGTATTGTTTGTATGTTGTATTTCCTAAGAATTCTTCCGATTCTGTCTGTTGTGCCTTTTACATATGGTAAGACTACTTGTTGCTTTCCCGGTTCATAAGTTTTGTTGTTCGTTGTTCGGGAAACATGTGCATTAATAGTCTTCTCTATAGTGTGATTTTTGTAGCCATTTTTCTTTAAAGCACTAGATATTACCTTAAGTTCGTTTTGTCTCGTCTGTGTTTCAGTTAATCGCACGGATCTGGATATTAGAGTATTTCCCAGATCTTCAATTTGTGCTGTATCTGTCTGTATGTGTTGGTTTTCTATAAACGGTGTATTCGAAATGTCCGTTATGCAGTTTTGTGACCAAAACATCTAAAAACGGTAGTTTGTTGTTTTCCTCTAACTCTAGAGTAAATTGTATTCTGAGGTGGAATGAATTTACGTGTGTCAGAAATTTTTCGAGCTCTGCATGACAATGTTGCCATATAATAAATATGTCATCCACATAACGAATCCATAATTTGGGCTTTAAACTTGCTTTCTCAAGAGCTTCTTTCTCGAAGTATAGCATAAATAAATTCGCGACTAGTGTTGATAGCGAGGACCCCATTTGTTCATACATTTGCCCGTTGAATGAAAAATAAGTATTTTTAACGCAATGCTCCGAGAGTTGTATTATATGTGCCTGGAAATCCTCGTTCATAGCAATCTTGTCCAATGCTTCGTCGATGAGAATACTGGGATATAATGATTTGACATCTAGGCTTGCTATGATATCGTTTTTTTCAAGGACGATATCTCGTATAATTCGAGTGAAATGCTCCGAGTTTTTTACAAATGAATCAGCTTTTTCTACAGCTAGTTGCATAATTTCAGACAGGTATTTCTCCAGTTTTTGTAGCGGCGAATTAACAGCACTAACAATAGGTCTGATGGGCGCCCCTGGTTTGTGTATTTTTGGTAAACCATAGAGTTTAGGACATCTGCTCGACTTTTCCCGTGGTATGATTTTTTGTTGAATTTTGGGATTTATTGGTGAACTTTTTGTAGGATATCCTGCATTTTTTGTACGTAATCTTGAGTGTTCATAACCACAGTTGTGTTTCCTTTATCTGCTGGAAGGATTGTGATGTCTTTATTTTTTCGAAGGTTTATTAGGGCCCTTTGTTCAGTGTCATTTAGGTTTTGTTTTGGTGTTTTGCTTGATCTTAAAATTCTTGCCACCTCTTGTCGAATTTCCTCTGCTTTTGTTTCTTCAGAGGAGTCAAGAACAGCTTCCATTCCAGCTATTATTTCTTCTTTAGGGATTTCCTTAGGAGATATCGCAAAATTAAAACCCTTACTCAGTACAGATTTTTCACTTTCTGAGAGACTGTAGGATGATATATTACGTACTAATTTCTCAACGTCTACTGATGATCCTTGTGGCTGACTCGACTTTCTTAGAAGATTGTCATACTTTTTCGAAAGTTTATCTGTTTTAATATTCTTATTTGATTCTGTTCGCCAGAAAGCCAAAATTTCTATGCGATTCCACAATAAAGGGTGAATGATGTTACTTAGTTTAAGGTGTAGCTTTAAAAGTTCTTTCTCTGTCTCGGCTAGTTGTTTTCTAGTTTGATGGATTTGTTCTTTTAATAACGCCTTACTAGCATTTTGGAGTATAGTGTTAGTTTTTCTAGTTTTAGTATGATAAGACAACCGTGTAAAAGTAGGAAGTAAATCGCTGTCACGACACTTAATTTGAAAGGTTAGATCACATAAAAGATTAGTTTTCTTACCTCTGAGTTTCTCATACGTCTTGATTATCTTGAAGATCTCCTCTCTGTAGAGGTGTACGACAGAACGACAGTAGTGAACGGAGGGAGAAACGGGAGTACACCCAGAATGAAAACACATTGTATTTTCCATCCGTGAAGGACTAAAAATCAACATATATGTATATATATATATATATATATATATATATATATATATATATATATATATATATATATATATATATATATATATATATATATATATATATATATATATATATATATATATATATATATATATATATATATATATATATATATATATATATATATATATACATCTATATATATATATATATATATATATATATATATATATATATATATATATATATATATATTTCCTATTTTAACATTTTATTGTGATAGTTTTTAGCGTGTCAATCGATGTTTTATAGTTTTGTATTTATTGTAGGCCAGTAATATCGTTTTGAAAAAGCTCTCTATGAAGCGCAAAACGTTAAGGAAATAAAGAATTCTTTTAAGAAAATAAACCAGTAAACAAGAATTTTTAACAAAAAAAATGTTAGACATGGTTTAAGAAAACGCAATAAAAAAAATATATATTATATATATATATATATATATATATATATATATATATATATATATATATATCCTAAAAAAAGAATACCTACAGATCACAATCTAAGAAATGTGATGATATCTTAATAAACATTTTTAATCAAATTTAGCCCATGCAAAGGAAAGTTAAATTAACATCTGAAAGAAAGCTGAAATACCATTTTATCGACTCAGATAAAAGTGATGTATTTACAAAAAGGAACACAAAAAGAATAAGATATCATTGGGGGTTTTGGATAAAATAAATAATTACATTAACATAAAAGCGTATTTATTTCGAGATTTCGTCTTTAAAACATGTACTGGATATGGTGGGTTTCGGCATTCTATAAATATTTTATTAATGAGCTTGAATACACTGCTCGGTTATTACAGTGGCGCTCGAATGCAATTTTTGTAGAAAATTAACATTTATAACTAAACAATTTTATTAGTTATTTCTGGGTTTATTCCAATTATAAATAACATATTAAAAATTACGATTTGAACTTAATAATAAACTTTGTACGAGCACTCATTTTTTTACTTGCCGAAATATGTTTGGATACACTGCAAAAACCAAATTAACAGTCACATTCTCTCTAAACATTTTATATATTGGCACATATACGTTGATGATATTCTAGCCTGTTTTAGAAGAACTGAATGATTATTAAATATTTTTCTCGAATATATTAACAACATTTACTAAAATCTAAAGTTTACAATTGCGATCTAGAGATCTGTTATATATAAATCTAAGAATTGTTCAAAAATTAGAAAAAAAATCTAATTTTTCTAATGTATATTATAAGCTTGCACGTATATAGATACTTCTAATTCAGCATAAGCTAAGTAGCCCTTTTGATAGTAAGATAGATTTACCTCTCTACTGCCTTTAAGCATAACGAATTTTCAGACGAAGTTGTACGTCATCAAACAGATTGCAATAAGCAATGGCTATTCAATAAATGTAATTGATAATAGTCTATAAGAAAAATGCAATGATAGTTATATTCGATAGAGATTATTCTAGTTCTAACATAGGTAATTTTTCAAAAGGTTTATTAGACTAGCATATAATACAAATAATTCGTTTAATAGTAATTTCATGAAAAATAATAAAACAAAATCCGACAAACTTAAACAAGCAGATATATACCAAGAAAAACACTATAAATGAAAACTCCTGAACCCAATCCCATTACGCAAATATCTAAATAAGACTGGGTCATAAATAAAATATACTGGAGTAGCTAGATAAAGCTCAAACATTCAAAATGATTATTGAATGTTCACAGAACTTTTACAATCTACCCACTCAAGTTTCGTAACATTAGTTAATTTAAAGCAAAAGTCTATTCAACGTCCTGGCAAAGGAACACAGAATATGCAGCTAGGACCCCAGGGATGTAAAGAACAATGATTATCGATTCCGTAATACTAAAGCAATCGAAGCATCCATGCTGCGTTTGTGGACTATCAATG
Source organism: Kuschelorhynchus macadamiae (assembly GCA_030620095.1). Taxonomy (NCBI): domain Eukaryota; kingdom Metazoa; phylum Arthropoda; class Insecta; order Coleoptera; family Curculionidae; genus Kuschelorhynchus; species Kuschelorhynchus macadamiae. Next base: position 578,728 of record JAUTXW010005372.1, read on the forward strand.
TGCGATCGACATACAAAATACATTCTAATGTTGCTAAGTCTCCTAGATAACATCGTGCAACAGTGAAACACCAAACTCTATTTGAATAACACCAATATATCGGTAAGTACTGACGAAATTCCCATAAAAAGAGGGATTTTCCAAAGTGACTTTCTTAATCCACTGTTATTTTTTCTAACAATGAATCCATCATGCAAAACAGTTCAAACCCGGGTTTGCACTTGCAGCCGACAGGAATATAACACTTACCGTGTATCATTTTTTTTATATGGACAATATTAAACTATACGCCAGAAATCAAAAGCAACTGGATGACCTAATGGAAATGACTTACATATTTTGCAGAGATATTTACTTGTAGTTTGGATTCGACAAGTGTAAAATCCTAAATATCTTAAAGGACAAAGGACAATGGTCGAAGGTGACATTACCCTAACAAACGGAGATATGGTCTAAGCAATGGAGGAGGGTGAAACCTACAATTAATAGGGATTTCAATAGGTATGCTTATTAAAGGAAAGACCGGTAAAATCGAGAATAAGAGATCAGTACTTTAAGAGAATTAGATCGTTTCTGAAGACCAAGCTAAGCACAAAAAACCTTATTCCTGGAATAAACATCTACGCGGTACATGTTCTTGCTTACTCAATTGGAACCCTGAAATATACTGAAACCGATTTGCAAGAAATCGAACGAACCACCCGAACCATGATGATCAGATACAGGACATCTATGCTCAGGACCACCGTGCCTAGAAAGGAAGGAAGAAGAGCTCTTGTTAACAACATAACAACCCTACAGTCTAACCAACTAAGTTAATGGCGAGGTTTCATTTTTAGGAAAGCTGAAACTTCTGCTGCACAGGATGACAAAATTTGCAGTGACGTCGCTCATGCCACTCAACTTTACAAACGACCACATGAAAATAACGACAATCTCTGATGCTGCTAAATTGGAGCAATGGACCCAGACAGCTTTGCACGACGATACTACAATGATTTACACCAAACGCACATAGCACATAAATCTGCAGATCAGCATCAAACAAGTCGCTAAGTAATGGTTGCTCTTTCTGGAAACTGAAGGATTCATGGCTGCGATTCAGGATTAAATTATGAAAACCAACAACAAATTATAAACAAGAAGTTTATAATTGAGGATATGTAGCAAATGTCAACAAAAGTCAGAAATCATTCGGCACATAATATTAATGTACACTTACAAATTATTCCCATAGGGGCAACGAAGTATACAACATCGTACGTCAACAGTTAGCCTTCAGGTATCGACATCGAGAGAACTGGCTATAGAGATCCAACAAATGTGGCAACTCGAGAGGGTTAAATTGATACCCATCATCGTGTCATCAACGGTTCTGATACCCAAGACCAAGATTGCTCGATGAAACTAGGACTTCATAAATACAACTGTATGGATCTTCAAAAAGCAATAATTTTGGGTAGCTGCCATTTGGTCAGGAAATTTTTACCGGAAGAATCTTGATTTCCGTTTTTCTTAACCCACTACTTTTTTTGCTACTTGTATCCGGGATGTGTGAATTACACTAACATTTAATGATGAGTTTATGATAATAATAAAAGTAATAATAACACATTCCATAATCAATATAAACAGATTAAAATATGACATCATAAAATGGGCGACGATCTGCAATATTTTAGTATTAAACAAAAACTAAATTAGACCTATTGCGGCAGCTAACAGCGAAATAATTTTAAAGAACACTAGAATAACGCAAATGCTGAAAATATCGTCAATTCAGGTCAACGAATTTTCATCCAAGTTCACACTCTCTCGGAAATTCCCGGTTTATTCATAATTACGCGACACATTTATTGAATAAATATTATTCATTTTTATTTTTAATAAATATGTCTATATCATGCATTTAGTATGACGACACTAGGGTCGGAGTGATGAGTTGAGCTGATCGAGGGTTTCGAATTATTTGAATTTTAGAGTCTGTTGTGCCATCACAGAGACTTTACCTTGCAGGGTCAAAATTTTTAATCTATTTTTCAACCACTTGCTGGCATCTGATTGAGCTAGAATTTGGCATGCCGGTGTGATTTTAATGATAATAATATAATATGGTACCATGGTCTGATGTTGGAGCCGGAAGATAGCAATAGGAACTCATGAACTACACAACATAACCCCGTTGTATGTCTACTTCTTAGATTTCCCTTGACAAGTACTTATGTGGTGCCCAAGGTCTGAATTCCGTGAAAATCGTTGAAACATCAAACCATTAGATTGCTACCGTTTAATGTACAAAAAAGCCATTTTTTTTTAATTTAATATTTCCAAAACTTTAATATAACAAACAAACAATCATATTTTTTTTTCTTAATTTCTTCTACGCCCTGTTCAATAGATTTCCTACCATTAGTAAGATATTCCTTTAAAATACTTTATTCCCAAAAATATTTGTAATTTTTTAATTGCAAAAATTTAACTTTCAAAAATCTGCTTTATTTAGCAGTTTAGTTACAACATCATCATTATAACACGACAAGAAAATATCAAAATGTATACTGCCTAGACAAAGCTACTGTTTAAATGACCGGCGCCATACTTAAATTGGTTTACTTATTAGTTTCCAACTCATTAATGTGCCGTTTGTTAGAAGGGTCACTAACTGACCCTCAAGGGATGTGCAGTGCTTTAAAATGCATAGAGAAACACTTGCTAAGATTGAAAGCGCCAGGAGTTGAAATTTGCAAGTTAACAGCTGGTTAAATTAGAACTAACACGTTCTGAAGCTAAAGCCTTGTAGTTGGCTAATTAAGTACGTTTTTAGTTTCAGTTTTAAGTCCTTTAAATTAAGTTTTATGTTGGGCTCTTAATTTTTAATAAATGCCTAGTTAATATACGAGTTGTTTAAAATTCATATTCTTTTCTAGTTAAAAAATATGTGTTCTAAGACATTATTGAAAAACTAGTTTATTTGAGCTCAACCAAATATGTAAATTAACGTCAACGTACTGATAAATTTGCCAGATGTAAATGCCCTTCCCGTTTGAGTACAAAAAAACTTGTAATGTATAACTAAGTTAGGCGTATATATATATATATATATATATATATATATATATATATATATATATATAAATATATTTATATATATGTATATATATAAATATATATATATATATATATATATATATAATATATATATATATATATATATATATATATATATATATATATATATATATATATATATATATATATATATATATATATATATATATATATATATATATATATATATATATATATATATATATATATATATTTGGCGGACAGAATCAAACAAAAGCATTAAGACTGATAAACTTTCGAAGAAATATGACAATCTTCTAAAGAAGTCAATCTCAATGCCACAATCTCTCTGAAATGGAAAAATCTGTACTTAGAAAGGGTTTTAATTTTGTAGTAACTCCTAAGGAAATTCCTAAAGAAGACATAATAGCTGTAGTTGAAGCTGCCCTTGACTCCTCTGAAGAAACGAAAGCAGAGGAAATTCGACAGGAAGTGGCAAGAATTCTAAGATCAAGCAAGCCACCTGAACCAAATCTAAATGCTTCTGCACAGAACTTCTGCTTCTAACAAATCATCGCAGAAATAAACACATCACAATTCTTCTAGCAGACAAAGGAAATGCAACTGTAATTATAAATATCAAAGACCACACGCAAAAAATGCAGGACGTCCTACAAGAGAATTCTTATAAGCCTGTTTCAAGAGACCCGACGACGTACCTAGAAAAAACAACAAAAAAATTAGATAAAAAGTTCACCAATAGAAAACTCTGCGGTTTACCAAAAATACACAAACCAGGGGTGCTCATCAGACCTATCGTTAGTGCTGCTAATTCGCCTTTACAAAAACTAGAAAAATACCTTGCGAATATTTTGGAACCGACTGTAGAAAAAGCTGACTCATATGTGAAAAAATCAGAGCATTTTACCCCAATTATATGAGACATCATTCTTGAAAAAGACGACATCATAGCATGCCTAGACGTTAAATCGTTGTATCCTAGGATTCCCATCCACGAAGCACAACAACTGTCAGAGCATTGTCTTAAAAATACTTATTTCTCATTTAACGGGCAAATGTACAAACAAATAGAGGGAGCTCCAATGGGATCCCCAGTATCACCAGTGGTGGCCAATCTATTTATGATATACTACGAGAAAGAAGCTCTTGAAAAAGCAAATCTGAAGCCCAAAATTTGGCCCCGTTACGTGCGTGACATATTTATCATATGGCAACACAGTAATGCAGAACTTGGCAACTTTCTAACTCATATAAATTCGATACATCCTAAAATACAATTTACGCTAGAGTTAGAGGAAAACAACAAAGTTTAATTTTTAGATGTTCTGCTTACAAAACGGGACAATTGACACATTGAATACACCGTTTATAGAAAACTGACACATACTGAGTGATATTTGAATGATTCATCCAGCACAAATTCGAGCTGTGGCCAATACCCTCATATCTAGATCCGTGCGATTAACTAATAAACAAACGAGACATGAGGAACTTAATATAATATCCATTGCTTTAAAGAAAAACGGTTACAAAAGCATGCCATAGATAAAGCCATTAATAAACAGGGTTTCCGAACAAACAGCATAGATTATGAACCCGGAGAGTCCTACCATTTGTAAAAGATACCACAGACCGTATTGGCAGAATTCTTAGAAAACGCAATATACAAACAATTCATAAGCCACAAACAACCATAGGTAAACTACTTGATAATCCAAAAGATAAAATAAAATTGGAAAACCACGTATAACGAGTATATAGCATCCCGTGCCAGGACTGTGAAAAGTTGTATGCTGGGCAAACAAACAGACGAATATCAGCAAGCGTAGAAGAACATAAACTTAGCGTCAAAAATAAACAAACAACCTGTGCCTTATTTTTACATCATCAGGAAACAGGCCACAAAATAAACTTCGAAGGGTGTAAGGCGATATATACAATAAAGGCATAAAGTCTGGAAACCTTGAGATATGTCAAAAACTATACAAGTTGGGTAAAAAAGTTTCATATAAAAGTTGTATAGTTCCTTACGATTTATGATTCAAAAATGTCTTGAAATATACAGGGTGTTTTAAAATCAAGTTACACGCCAAAACTTCAGAATCTCTAATGGAATACCCTGTATATTATTTCATTTTAAGAATCTACATGAAATTCTGATCATATTTTATTAAGCATACCCTATCCCTAAAGTCAACTGTTTTTGAGATAAAAAAAAATGAGAAAACTGTTTTACAAAAATTTTTTAATAACGATTAACAACGATAGTCTAAAATTCTAAATGATGCGTTTTAACGTAATAAATGCTGGAACTGTTGTCCGTTCACTTTCTGACAATATCCTAATCGATTGATGAACTCTTGTTGTAGATTTCGAATGAAAGTAGGTGGGATTTGTCGGATTTCATCTCTTATACGATTTTTCAGCTCATCGATATTAGGAGGTCTGTTCAAATAAACTTTCCTCTTTAAATATCCCTACAGAAAATAATCTAGGGGAGTTAAGTCCGGGGACCTGGCCGGCCATTCGTAGGGACCACGACATCCTATCCACCTGTTAGGAAATATTTCACTGAGATACTGTCGAACAGGTAGCGCGTAGTGAGGTGGTGCTCCATCTTGTTGGAACCACATTGCTGCAGTAGGCATATCGGGCTCATTACCTGGATACAATTGAGCTAAGGCAGGAATCAACTCGAGTTGTAAAAAATCAAGATAAATTTCGCCGGTTAAATTTACGTCGAAAAAGTAGGGACCTATAATTCTATCTTCAAATATTCCAGCCCAAACATTGATTTTCTCGGTATATTGCGTATGAGCCACTTGAGCCCAATGGGGATTCTCTGTAGACCAATATCTACAGTTTTGTCGGTTGACAGTACCATTAAGAAAAAAGGTGGCTTCATCGGAAAATAAAATATTTCTACAAAAGAATGGATCCAGGTTGCACCGCTCTTGCATACTTTCGCAAAACTCAAGTCGGCGGTCAAAGTCGTCTTCATTTAATTCATGGATTAATCTTATTTTGTAGGGATGATACTTTGCCGTGTGCAGAATATTTTTTACCGATGATTGACTAAGGTTTAAATCTAATGCTACTTGACTTGTAGGTAGATGTGAATTTTCGTTATAACTGAGTAAAACATTCAATTTCATATCATCATCTAGTTTTGGCCTACCTGTCCTGGGAAGATCTTTTACACAACCATGATCACGAAATTTTTTGATAATTTTGCTAACTGTGGATTTTGCAATACTTGTCCTCGCTCGGGATGCGTATTATTAAAAAGTTCACATACTTCGTCAAGATTTCTTTGGCGATCTCCCCATCCAAACATCATAAGAATCTCTATTCTTTCTCTTTCTGAAAGCATTTTTATCAGGAAAAAAGTATCTCTCCGACAATATGTTAAAAATTGACACAGTTTATTGTCAGTACATGACAGTTTCTATGGGAGTTCTAAAATAATCCCCCAGGTTTCACTATGCATAGAGAAATGAGTTAATTTTGTTTAAAGCCAATTTCCATTTTCTCATTTTTTTATCTCAAAAAAAACAGTTGACTTTAGGAATAGGGTATGCTTAATAAAATATGATCAGAATTTCATGTAGATTCTTAAAATGAAATAATATACATGGTGTTCCATTAGAGATTCTGAAGTTTTGGCGTGTAACTTGATTTTAAAACACCCTGTATATTTCAAGACATTTTTGAATCATTAATCGTAAGGAACTATACAACTTTTATATGAAACTTTTTTACCCAACTTGTATAGTTTTTGACATATCTCAAGGTTTCCAGACTTTATGCCATCATTATATATAAACCAAAAACCACAGAAAATCAAGCAGCATTAGTACAACAACAACGTCCCCAAATTATAAACAATGACGCCCGATATATATATATATATATATATATATATATATATATATATATATATATATATATATATATATATATATATATATATATATATATATATATATATATATATATATATATATATATATATATATATATATATAGTAAAAGTAGAAGGCTCTATATAACAAAAGAACTACAGAGTATTTATCGGGAGGACATTTAGAAGGGGATTTTATAGGTATATTGTATAAAGTCTATTATGATTTTAGTTTTCTTAATAAATCGAGATTTATAATTATAAACATTTTTATTTACCATTTTGACACAGGGAATTTGCTCGATGTATAAAAGTTAGCCAACTACATCAAAAAACCTATAAAATAAAAGGTAGGAACACATTCAATATAGAATTTACCAAAACTTCATACCACCGAGACAATCAAAGCAGTAATTTATTATTAAAATACACTCATCAACTTCCATTACGTTATTTCCATAAAAACAACGTTAAGTTGTCTCGATTGCGGAAGGTCTGGTCTGTTTCTGCGATAATAAATATTTCCTTTGGATTTCTCCTTGGTCATCTGTAGACAACCATTCACACCAAGGATGTGAAATGCGGGTAACTTGCCTTGCCGGGTCTTTAGGAAATGCTATTGGAGGTCCCTTTTTTGCTTTTCTTGTGGAAATCACGTTTTCTGTAGGCTTATTTAATGAGGATATTAGATGGTAGGACAAACTTTCATAATTTTGATTTTCCATAAGTTGATTTTCTGATCACGTGACATTCTACTGTGCGCTCAGACACGAAGGCTTATATAAAGAGGTCCGTAGGATTCAATTCCCTCTAGCTTTTTCGTCTGAAACGTAAAATGTGCTAGTCTTCTTACTTATTTGTTTTTCTGAGTGCTACGTATGACCTCGTGGTTATGAGAAAATTTGTCTGTACTAAAAGTCGCCACAACGTCAATAGGTGAGTTTTTATTTATCGATGTTACCTTTACCTCCAAGGTTCTACGTCGCAATACGGTGTGAGTAATGTCCCCTTATCGGCCCTGTCCCCGTTTGGCCCTATGTGAACGTCTATAATCATTAGAGCTCCATGTAGTTGTCCTGTCCACGTCCACCTGTGTGTTGCCGATGCATAGGTAGCTGATCGAAGATCAGTTTGCGAGCTGCTTGCTGCTTCGCCCTGGTCCTCTTCATTTGAGGAAGAACTCTGGTTCCGCGCTTTTATGGTGGGATCTATGAAATTGACATATATATTTTATTTAAGTTGTTGACGTCATTTTATCGTTGACTGAATTTTCGTTTTTGTGTATTTCTGCCATTTCTAGGACTTTTTGTTCTATTCTCTAGATATTGGCTGTTCTGTTCTATATAAACACGACTACAATTCTTACATGGGATTTCATAGACTACATTGCTTTTTTTATTATTTGGCGTTTTCGATTTTAGTCTAGAGACATTTTTTTTTCAAGTAAATTAAACCCTTTATGACATATAGCAATGTTACGAGCTTTAAATAAGTTTCGAAATTTTTGAGATAAACCATTTACAAAAAGTAATGACAAAAAAGTGATATTTTGGTTTTCCTGTTTATTAGTAGGAAGGTTTGTGGAGTTATAAATTCTAGTTTTGAAAATTTTGTTAATTAAATGGGATGGGTAATTATTTCGCTTTAATGCATTTTTCGCTTTAATGCATTTTTCGCTTTTCCAAGGCATGCTTCTCTATATTTCGGATCTGAAAGATAAATAGCTCGGTTGGCTAGTCCTATAATTACAGTTTTTTTGTGCTTTGATAAATTATTCCTTTGGAATATCGGTATATTTTTTAATTTCTCCTTACTTTTTTTATAGGCAACGAAACAGGTATACTGGTGTAAAGAGATACTACATCTAGCGAAACTAATATGTAATTTTTTTGTATTTTTATGTGCTTTAGTTTTTCTTTGAAGTCTCTGGAATCCTTTAAGTAAAATTTGTTTTTATGCGCCACATTGCTGAGTATTTATTTTAGAAATTTTGAGATAAGAGGCTTAGGGGTGATTGTATACAAGACACAATTGAACACAATGGAATATTATTTTTGTGAAGCTTCGGTAGGCCATATATTTTTGGAGGTACTGAATTTCTAATTTTTAATTTGTTTGCTGTAATAGGAGAAATATATGATTTTTTTGACACATGAGAAAAGTCGTGTTTATATAGGACAGACCAGCCAATACTTAGAGAATGGGATAAAAAGTCACAAATATGACAAAAAAAATTGCACAGCTTTTACGAAATACGAAATAGCCGAAAATCATAGTTTAGATTTTAATAATATCAAAAAACAGAGCCTCACATAAAAAAATGGGAGTTCCTAGAAATGGTAGAAATCTACAAAAACAAAAATTCAGTCGGAAAAAAAGACGTCATATATATATATATATATATATATATATATATATATATATATATATATATATATATATATATATATATATATATATATATATATATATATATATATATATATATATATATATATATATATATATATATATATACAATTACTTAAATAAAATATATAATATGTCGATTTTATAAATCCCACAGTTGCTGCCGAAATTAAATGCAAGTAGCAAATTTATCCGTTTTTGTGCTTCCTAAAAGAAAAATGTATTATGATTTATAATATATATTTATATAATATATTTGCGTTCTATGGCAAGTATTTTATTCAATTTATATAGTGTTGAGAAAATTCTCTAAAAAAATTTTAGCGTTTGAAAAAGACCCAACCCGGGTCGAAACGTCAGGAAAAAAAACTTTAATTTAAATTTGTTTTAAATTTATCGTATTATTAAAAACTTGGCCAAATCCATAGTCTTTTAGCTTTAACTCCCGGAACACTAGCAGACAGGTAAATGCGCATTTGTCCGTATGATGCTACCATTTTGAATGAATATATTTTTCTACTTTGATTTATTTTACTCCTTTTTAATTTGTACGCATATTTACGGCTAATTGGCTCAACTTTATTCGCATATTCGTATATCATATTTCAGGTTTTCCTTTTGATATTTGATCCATATATATTTTTAATTAGTTGAAGTACGCACACTTATTCGTTTTATGTAAAATCGTTGTAACTCCTCTGTAACCTAAATGTATTTTCATTGCTAAAATCTAACCTTATAATTTTTATTTTACGTCCCACGTAATTTATTATATTTTTGAATATATTTATAAGCATATTTACTTGAATGTGTATTAATTTTATATTGTAATTAAATTGTTGATACTCAAAGTATCAACCTCTACTCAGTTTACTTAGCTGTGTGAGATTTACATATTTTAAGATTAATAATAATAACAAATGGCTTTTATTGATTTTAAAATCACAAAATACAAAGTGTTTATAAAAAGACAGGAGGCGAGGCTTTATAGCTACTCCACTTAACCTCGAAAGTTTTTTACTAAGTTTAAATTTAAGAAATATGAAATACTATACAATACAGTAAGAGGATAAGTACTATTTACAAAACGATTTACATACTATTTAACACTAACTAATGTTAATATAATAATTTCTATATTTTTCTATATAAAAAAATATGCATAGGCACCCTTCACACTAGTACAAAACATGATGAATATGAGAAAAAGAGGCATTAGAATTTTAGGTCCTGGGACCGTAGTTTCTACAGTAATTTAATGAGTGAATAAATAAATAAATAAATAAAGAGGGAGAATGTTCATGGTAGAAAGGAATATTGAGAAATAAAGGTATACTTTCTAGGAAGTAAGCATATCTCTAAGTTTTCGACGAAATATGTTGAGACTGTAAAGTTTCAGTGCCCTGTTAAGGGGGTTATAGATTGACGGTGCATTATAGGAATATGATCTTTTGAACAGAGTTGTACGAAATCTAAGAAATGAATATTGGTTTGGATCTCTTATATTTAAATTATGAGTTTGATAACGGAAGCTTATTTTGTCGTGTAGTTATGAAGGGGTTTTAGGGATTATTAATTTATGTACAAACACAGAAAAATGATATCTATTGGCTATATCCACATTGCTCCATTTCAATTCTTTAATTTTATGCGAAATGTGATGAAATTTTCGCATCCCAAAAACGAACATGCAGCTTTTGTAATCGTTGTTTTGTTATGAAGTCCAGACAGGGGAAATATATAGTATTGCATTATATCATTTTGGAAAGCACTAGGCTTTGACATAATTTTTTTCTTAGTCTGAAGTTTAAAATACTGTAATTATTGTAGAGAAGCCTTAGAACTCCATAGCATCGCTTTAGCATCATGCAAACATGTTCTTTAAAGCGCAGTTCTCTGTCGAGTAGAAGACCTAAGTTACGAGCACAAGAAACAAGTTGTAGAGGTTGGTCATTGATTTTTATTCTTAAGCCATTTTCGACTAGATCTTTTTTATTTCTAGGACAAAACAGCATTGCTACACTTTTTGTTGCGTTCAGTTTTAAATTATTCCTTTCTGCGTATTGTGTAACAGACGCTAAGTCCTGATTTAGGTGATTTTCAGCAGTATCAACAGATTGTAGTGAGAAGGGAAGGAACAGTTGTGTGTCGTCAGCATAACTTTGCACGCTAGAATATTTAATATTTTTAAACAGGTCGGCTGTGTAAATAGAGAAAAGAATAGGCGACAATATTGCTCCTTGAGGTACTCCTGATGTTAGTTCGACTCGTTCGGATACGTCCCCCCCAAAATTACCTGTCTTTGTTAGATAAAAAGTGGTAGAAAAAGCTTGGCGACATCTCATCGAAACCATAATACTACAAAAGGTTCATCAAAACCGTAGCTGTACCATGACCCTCTCTAAAACCTGACTGCAGAGGAGAAATGTTGTTTTTGATGGCAAAATCGTTAGGTTGAACATATATTATTTTTTCGAGAATTTTTGAGAGGGGGGGGGGAATGCTTATGGGTCACAGATCTGAAAACGTTTCAGAGGAGGTTTTCTTTGGCAGGGGACGAACGAGAGCTGTGTTCCATGAGTCAGGAAAGTACCCCGCTTCCAAGCAGTTGATAATATGTGTGATATGTTTATATATAGTATTGCAGCAAAGCTTCAACATTTTGGCATTTATTTCATCAGTTCCCGTAGCATTTGATTGCAGAGAGTAGATGCATTTTTAACCTCATAATATGTTGCTAACCTTAGCTGAAAGCAAATATCATTATTACATTTTTTTGTTTGGAATTCATTTGTAACTTGTTGACAATTATTTCGGGGAATAAATACGGTTTAAAAATATGTATTGGTGTTATTTGGCTTGTTCACGTGTTCTGGAATAGACCTATCACGACTTTGTTACTGATAAGAGATAAATGCTGCTTTTTCCGTCTTATTGCAGACACTGTCATGTTTCGCAGCTGTTTATAGCCCTTGTAATCAAGAATGTTTCACTGCATTTGTTAGCATGTTTGTTAAAAATCGAGAGAATATTTCTGCTCAAAAATTGTATTTTATCTTCTATATTATCAACGTAAAATATATGGTCCCATTGCACGCAACCCAGATGCTGATAAAATACATTTTCGCAAAAGATTCTGTAATCCCGATATGTTATGGTCTTAGGTTTAGGCCTATTAAATGAAAAGACAAATCGCAGAATATGGCTCTGTGATCAGAGATTAAATCTGCATTTATTGTGCCTTTATTCAGAGGCAACTCTGGATTTTTAAGATAAATGACATCTAAGATTTTTTTTGATGTTGAGTTTATTCGAGTTTGGTCTGTAATAATTTGATAGAGATCGTATAACTCGAAGCATTCCTTAAGAGGATTGTTAAATGTATGATAGACGTTTACTTCACCTAAGACGATTATGTTCTCATATTGTGGCGAAATGTAAGATAACAAATTATCCAAATGCTGTATACAACTAATGAAATTGTTTCATGGAGTTCTATATATGGTACACAAAATTATGTCTAACTTGCCAAACCTCACCTCCAGCAATAAGTGCTCAACACCGTCGGAGCCTGAAAATTCTTTGAAAACTTTCCTTAAGTCTATTTCATCTCTAATAAAGATGCCAATCCCTCCCCTTCGGTTTCATCTATCTGATCTAAACAATCGGAAACCAGGTATGTGTACGATGCTTGATGGAGCAATATGATTTAACAATGTTCCCGTAACGCACATCAAATCAAAATGAGTACTAGACCCTTAAAATGATCAAAGACCGTCATTAGAGATCTGGAGTTTAGATACCCTACCTTTACACATTTCTCCATCATTCACCGCACCCGGGCAGATGTAATTGTTTTAAATAAAATAAATAATAAAATGATCCTATGAAGTAATAGATCTGAGAAAAATATATCAATTTAAATAGCTGAAAGAACAAGAATGAAGAAAGTTGGTACTCATTAAATATGAATTGAATGAAGAATATAAAGACAAATTACTTAAATGTACAAAAAGGAAAAATGAAAAAAAAAACATATATACACACAAATTCATACATCAATACAATATAAACAAATAATAAAAATAAAAATACGACAGTACAATTAATTGAATTTATAGTACAATTTCAGCACAGGTACACCCTCCAAAAATAGGGTCATTTAAATGATATTAACATTTAATAAAGAGAGAGATATACCGCACAGTTATGTTGAACGATAAGAAAGGAATTTCTGTCGAGCTAAAGTGTACTGCACCAATTTATATAGGTTTATGATTCATTGCTACTTGACGATTTAGAACTTAAGTTGATACCAAGTAAGGACGGAGGTTGTTGGAGTGTCTGTTTTCCTGTCGGATTAATGTCTTTCTCTTTTTGAACACTACCAGATTTCAGTGTGTTTAGATATGCTTCGGCCTTCCTACTCTTTGGTACTGAACCTGCAGGATTGAAATGTGGATTCTTATTTGCAGTTATACTAACAGGTGTCTAATCTATATTGCCTATTTTATCTAAAAAATCATCAAACTCACTACTAAGGCTCTTTCTAACATCTGGTGGGTGTTAGAAAGAGATTTTCGGAAAACTAAGTTGACCCCCGATTGAATTAACAGCTAATCTATGAGTAGGTGAAATATTAGTTTTCTTTTTTTATTTGAAAACCCACGCCCCAGTCCCCTACGCGTAGCTCGGTATTACCACTTTACACCATAAAAAATATAATAAAAACGGTACAAGTCTTATAATGAGGTAAGTTCCGGGGTAAAGCCAATTTACCAATATTTTTAGTTGTATTAGCATATTATTGTATTCTCTGGTATTACAAAGCTCTCTTCATTCGGCTCGCATTTTAATCGCTTATATTTCCATGCCGATTTTTTTCTTGCTACGAGAATTGAATTTGTGCATTTATTTTTATGCAGTCTTTGTTTCTCTTCCATAGGCTATAAACCGGGACACGTATTGGGCATACGCGTTTCATGGAATATATTTCTCAGCTTTTCCTAAGCAGTCTAGTTGAGAGAGAATTTTCGATTTGTTTTCTTAGGGTGATTGCCCTCTAACTATGCATAGTTTGCTATATTCATGAGCACATGGAACCGAGTTTGTGTTTGCCTCCAATAATATCAAAATATTTTTGAACATCACTGTAGCCGAAATTTAGTTATTGAAAGCAAACTGTCAAATAATTAGCAGCTTGTTCATTTACTTTATACGTTTGAAATGAATCAACGCGAAATATTAACTATGCTAAAAACAAAACTCAGTAATTTAAACAGCGAGTTGAAATCAATCTTAATTATTTAAGCCGTCTGTTTATTATTATATTATTTGGATGTTATTCTCGTAATGAAAGTTTTCTTTTATTAGGAATAATAAAGTGTGACTCAATTTAGTTTCGCACGTAATCATTTAGTAATAAATATATACTGTGTTTTTCTCAAACATTTTTATTAGGTGCCATTTTGTTCCACCATATTAGATTAGTACCAACATTTTATCAGTTTCTATCTATACCACATTTCATTTGGGCTATAATTAAAATAAATTGGATAAGTGTTTTTTTACACTGATTTTTTAAAAAATTCATTATACCGCCATTTTATTCCGTCGTGTTGAATTGGTACCAAAATTTTACAAGTGTATCTTTATATAACATCTTTTGTTTGTGCAAAATATGAAGTCAATTCAATAACAAAGTTTTTTAAGTTGATTTTTTAATGATTTTGTTCCGCCATCTTTAATTCGTACCACCGTTTTACCAGTTTATCTCTATGTTACGGTTTCCCTTTATAACAAACACTTCTTTAATAAATAACACTATATTTTATTAAATACTCAGTACAACTAATAAAAATTCATTTACAAAATATTTCTAATAATCTAATAAGTAGTTTTTAAATCTCCATTTTGTTTTGCTGTTAAATGTATTATGTGCAAAATTTGGATAATTAGTTCTTTTGTAATAATGTTTTTAACATTTGACTAAGGCACCATTTTCTTCCATCATATTGGATTTATACCAAAATGTTACTATGTCATCCCCATATAACCCTTAACTTTAGTTAAAAATTTAAAGTCGATCAGGTAAGTAGTTTTTAGCTATTTGGTAACTAGAGACCTTTAAACTTGAAAATCCATAAAACCCTAGAAAGGAGACTTTTCACGAACAAAAACCAAAAATATTATTTGGCCGCCATTTTGTTTCACCATCTTGAGTTCGCACCACAATTTTACTAATTTATCTTTATATCACACTTAATTCTTACAGAAAATGTGAAATCAATATAATTAGTACTTTTTTCACGCTGATTTTTTAAATATCTTGGATTCGTACCAAAATTTTACCAGTTCATTTCTGGGTAATACATGATTTTTGTGCAAAATTTTAGTATTTTTTTACATTTGGTTTGGCCGCCATTTTATTCCACCATATTGGATTTTTACCAAAATGTTACCATTTCATACCCAAACGACCCTTAATTCTTATTAATTACACTAATAATTTGGCTTAAATTCATATAAAATAAACCAACTATGTAACGTATGTTTGGGTTAAATTGTTCTTACCTTATAAAATCGACACGAAATCAATGGGTCATATGAATATAGGTGTGACAAATCCTTTTTCCTACTCTTTTAACAAATATTTAGAGACTAAAAACGCATACTTAACTGCGAACACTCTAGAAATGTAATTACAAGATACGAGTTTACACTTAAAAAGTCAGACGAAAACAAAAATTGTTTACAAATGCTTCTTTCAGTGAATAATTTTAGAAAATCAAATACATTCTGATGTGTTTAATTGAAATTTAAAATTATTTTAAGAACGTTTCTTCACTTTATATTTAGGAAGGTCGTTTTTGTTCTTTTTGACGTCTCCTTTCCGTGACTAGGTCAATCTGGACGGTACTTACTGTTTTTATATATTCAGCTAAAGTCTGTAACATGGATGAGAGTAAGTAGTCGTCGAGAATAAGTATCTTAGTTTGAATTAGGCGGTAATGTGTTTTGATTTACATATTTTAAGAACAAGATTTTTTACATTCTTAGCGACACCCTGTATCTAAGTTATCTGTGTTTAACTAAAACTGATCATTACGCCTGCGCCTGTGCCAGCTGCATTGTTATGACGTTCCACAGTGGTTCGAGTTATATGGACTCACCGAAATAATTCAATATTTTGAAAAAAAAATAGATATAAGTATTTTTTGCTGGAATAGTTTTAAATGTTCATTATTTTCACAACTGATGCAATAAAATATTTACTTGTAAAAAATTAAGCATAGACAATTTTATTTCCTTTATGTAAATTTATTAATAGACGAATAATTATTTTAAAACAAGCACAATTAATTATATTTTTAAATAAATGTAAATATTCATATCATATATATAAAGGGTGTCTTAGATTTTATGTTCTTGATATTTTAGTAGGTAGGCGAAAATAAAAATATAAAAAATACAAAGTATATATATATATATATATATATATATATATATATATATATATTTATATATATATATATATATATATATATATATATATATATATATATATATATATATATATATATATATATATATATATATATATATATACATATACATATAGATATATATCTTTGACTTAAAACAAAAATATCTAAGAATTGTAGTAAATAATAAAGTTATTAAGATAGGCTCTTGTTCTTGCATGAAACGCTAGATATAAATCAGTGTATACTTTTGGTGTGTGGACGGTATGTTCAACTAAAGCTTTTAGAGATAGAAAAAAAAAGTTACGGGGAGTTTAGAGGCATAAAATATAAAAATATTTTCATATGTACAGGTTTCGTCTAAAAAGTTGTAGAGCAAAAAGAAACTTTTTTTCGATTCCCCTAGAAAAATTAAGGGTTTTTTATGTAACGGACTATATGCCTAATTCTATTGTTTTTGTTCAAGTTTCAAATTTGAATAGATCAAAATGAGTTCCACATTCCTTCGTTGTTAATGGCCTTTCTTATGGTAATATATTCAACTGTTATACAATTTTTAAAAGATTCTTAGTTTTCCTAGTCATTTCAAATGTAGGGTAGGTATTCTATCAAAAAATCTTTTTGCTCTATAATTTTTTGATACGCCCTGTACATCTAGAAATGTTTTGATGTTAAAGGTCTCCAAAGTCACTGTAATTCTGTGTATGTAAAGTTTTTTATCGCTAATAGGTCTAGCGTAACATACCGTCCTCACACTAATGATCCACCCTGTATACAAGGTTAGCAGATATTAGCAGCTAAATTTATTGTCATTGGCGGTCATAGGTTATGGCTTTACAAATTTAAAAAACCTCAACAATTCAGCAACATTGTAGTCCGTAGGCGATTTCGACCAGAAAAAAAAAATTCTACTATAAAAAGTCTTTATAGTCGCACTTTTAAATACTAATAAATATAATAAACGATTTTATTTTAGTTAAAATGGTTCTGAGAAATTAACACCGACTACAAGAGATAGCTTTGCTCACGATGGTAATAATGAGTTTTCACTCAAATCATTTCGTTTGCAAGTTAAGGCCAAATGGAGGTTGAATTCTAAGAAATTGCACAGTATTGTAATTAAAAATCTATTTTCAGAAATTTTAGGATCAGTTTCTACTTTTAATGGCTAGAAAAATGTATAGCACGTAATGCTTAAGAAACATTTATATTTAAATATTAAGAATATAATAAAATTACCATACGTTAAAAGGAAGGGGTTATGAACATTACTTATACACTAATATCTTTTGAAAATCGCGGAAAATATAAGGTTCAGGGAAAAACTTGTTTGACAGACGATACTTTTGTACAAATTTAGAACGGTACTGAGATGTATAGGTCTAATTATTGTGTATTAATATATTGCTTAAAGTATATTTTTACCTGGGCAGGCAAAAAGTATTAATTAGTTTGGTTATATTTAAAATTTTACCTGGACGCACGGCCATTTATGTAGCGTGTGGTCCAAAGTGTCCAATATAGTAAATAAAATGTGGGTTTAAAAACGAAAATACCTGTTGCAAAATGGCAACGTAAAGCAGAGGGTAGGTATCGGAACTGTACAAAAACGTTATTTTTATATAAAATTGTCATTTTGTAATATTCAACTTTAAACAAAAAAAGGATTATCTCGTCAGCAGCCATTGCAGCCGCAGAAAGTTGAAATTTCCTCCCTAGTTTTTTAATGCATTGAAGACTTACAAATTTTATTGATTAATTATTGAAATATTTTTATACATAGTTTACTTAGTATATTTATATTTTTTTTGTCTAAATAATCTTTTTACCGAAGATCTAAAAGGATTTCCGAAAACATATTTTTTCATTCGTTTATACAGGATGTAAAGTAATTCATGTCCATATCGAGAAAGAAATATAAATGTGTTTATGTTTATGTATATGTTTCAGGTGTTATTTTTTCCGGGTTAACACCCTTTGCCCTTCCGAAATTTTCGCTTTGGCGTCGTTGGCCATTTTTACAACAAAGTCAAAATCCTTATTAGAGGTTTTCCATATCTATTCCTGAATTACTAGTTTATAGCTCATAATCCATGTGGGGTATGTGGAAATAAGAATGTTGGGCATTTGGCTAAATATTTTCTATACAGTGCAGAATATCGAAAAACTCTAAGAGATCAAAAGGTTGCAAAACAGATTCAGGAATTTGACTTTGTTGTGAAAATCGCCAATGACATCACAGTGTTCTCATTGGGAAAAATTAACGGGGTTGCAACACTGTCGATTTTTCCACATTTTATTTAGCTATATCGACATAGTAGTATTACGTATACTAACTTTGATTTAAAAATCTTTGGAAATGTATGAGGTATCATGTATTTTACTAATTATTAAATTTTTAATTTTTTGAAAATGCTGTGACATAGTATTAGCTTTAAAACGTCTAAAATGATATTAAATTTTTTATTGGGTCGTAAAAAATTTTCGAAATGATATGTCAGAAACAGTTTGACATTGAGATGAAACTGGGAGTTTTTAATTTAAAATTCATTATCTTATGATTTTATGGATTATAACAACTATGCATTTTTTACAGGCACCGGGCTTGGTGGACTCTGTATATCAGATTGAAAGCTTTTTATGTTACTGCTTGTTTCCGGCTACCGTTAGTACAGGAATAAACAAAAAGAGTTTTAAAAAACCCATTGCGTGTATTAATTACTATTTATTATATAAATATTCAAGTTACTGTATTTTGCAGCCAGTGTTAGTGAGTAATTACAATGCAATGTTAGCTAAATTTTGCTTTGAATAGTTGTTAGTTTTGAATCGTAAATAAAAATATTGGGCTTCAGATAACCTGAATATATTTAATAACCTAAAAAACCCCTCTAGTTAGGTAAAGACAATCTAAAAATAATAAAAGCTTGAGGCCAGGTTTGTTGCGTACATGGAAAATTAAAATGTATTTTTCTTGTAACTTCACGCGTAATTGCATCTATATGACGGGAAAAATTCCAAATTTTTTTTATTGAATAATGCCAGTAAACTAACACACATTAACAATAAAAGCAAGAAGAATTTATGTTATGCTTTAAAAAATTAACTTTTTCTCTTGCACGAACCAGTGTGCGTTGGGGTAGCGTGAAATAAAATATAGTAACATGTAGAGACCTTTCTTAGGAAGCTCAGTTCTCGAAGGATTATTAGCATCTTCAAATGTAGTATAGTTTTATAGATATTAAATCTACTTTTATCTAAATTTAGATTAGAGTTAGGTTAGAAATATATATTTAAGAATTAATGTAGCACTGTAGCAATTGTAGCGAAAACGAAACAAGTGCTGACCAAATCACATTTTAAAACTGTATTGCTTAAAATCAGCCAAAACAGAGAAATTGATGAATCTCTTTAACAGAACCTCTAGACGACAATCAACGAGGTTCCCAAATTGACAAGGGATTAAAAGTAACTTTAACTGCTCAAAAAGTTATGCTAATATTGAAATCTTTATATATAATAATCAAGTGATTGAAATTTGACAAAATTCACATCCGTTTAACCAAAATAGAAATTTAAATAGAAAATATAATGCTAAACTATGAAAAAATATCGAATTTTCAGTATAAGGGTTCTAAAAGATTTTCAGCTATCTTGGAATATTAGAAAAATGTGGCGCAATTTAAGCTATGTTCACCAGATGGACATGAAAACGTCTGGCTGCCAAAAAATAATTACAGAAAAGTTTTTCTGGAATAGTATCTTTTGGAATTGGTGGCAAAGATATTTTATTATTGAAAATAATAATAATAATGCCATGACAAATATGTTTTGTTTTTCTATTGAATATTGATCTTGAAAAATGGAAATGAAGATTGTTTGTGAATGTTTTTTTCTATCAATAGAACATACAATGATAATAATAAAAATGCTAAGGGATATTGTAATAACGGTTTCCGGAGCAACATAAATTTGTTTCGTTAGTTTAGTACGGCTGAATATCTCCAAAATAATCTGGGAATAATATATATAATATATACCGAAAGGACGAGAAAAAGCTATATTATTCAAATGGGAAAAAGTTCGGACTTATAGGCACCCTTTCTCATTAATCTGTAGAGCTGGGTCTTTTTTATAAATATAAAACTAATTTAGGGGCGAATACCCAAGGCCCGAGTTAAATACCACCCTAAGATATACATGAAAATAGTGTTTGTTTTACTTTCCTTAATAAAAGAATGTATTTTTTATGAGGAAGGTTCGGGGTTCCCTTTTATTCTTTTTCTATTTTCATATTAAATCTTCAAAAACTTTAAGAAATAAAGCCCGAATTTTAAGCTTAAATAATAATCAATTATTTAGGCTGAAAGGTTTAGCAATCACGTGCAAATAGTTTTTACGGTGACTTAAGCCTTCTAAATGTATATTTCGTAATCTATTTTAGGCTAGCGTTTTGTACGCCGTATAATATATTGAGGGCTGTAATAAATTTTCTCGTCTTATTAAAGTTTATATACTCGCAAAGCTGTAATAATTGGATATAGGAAAATTTGGAAGTTAACAGGGAATTTCCGGCGTTTCATTGTTACTTTGTGGCAAGCTTTAAAGGAAATTGGCTATCATAATTTTAAAATAAAACACTGGCTTATCGCGTTAGTTCAAATGTATCAAATATATATATATATATATATATATATATATATATATATATATATATATATATATATATATATATATATATATATATATATATATATATATATATCTTATGAGAAAGTATTATAGTCTTAATAAAGAAATAAATTAATGAAATCAGTAAATAGAAACATGTCATCCCGAATAAAAAAACTACTTGCAAATTGGTATAACAATGCCGAAATTATTAACGTGGTGTTTTTTTTTCAGGTGAGTTTTATTGGCACTTCTTCAACATAAGGTAAGTAATAAAATGGGTATTTTTAAAACGGCTATCTTCACTTAATCAGGAGAAAATATTTTTGAGTTGTAGCAATTGCGGCTCTCTATCTCTTCGTTTTCTTCTTTCTGTGCCTCACCCGTTCTGGACATTAGCAACTAGCATAGCTGTTGTATACATGACTTTTATTATTTTATGTATCGTGGAGTGAAGAATCTCTTCAGACTTCCCTTCCATATGCTGCTCTTTGTTCTGAGTCACTTTGCCCCTGATTTTCTTGTTTATTGGTTTGTTTTATGTGAAGTCTGTGTTTTTATTCTTGTCTCTTCCATCATCCTCAAAATTCTTTCGTTCATCCGTTCTTTGTGTCTGGTTTTCTTATTTTGTAAGAATCCATCATAGGTGTGTTGAATAGGATTCGTAAGTATGTCCCACTCCACTTCTGGATCCTTCGTACTTTCGTTCCTTTTCCTACTATTTTCTTAAGTTTTACCTTCAGTTTAGTAACTAGTGGGTTGTAATCGAATAACACATTTCTTTCGGGTATGTTGTCGTAGATTTCACTGAACCCTAGAATCTATTGTTGACAATTATGATATCTGTTAATCATGTGTTGCTGTTAATGTATATAGTCTTCCTGGAGGGAGCTTAAAAAAGGTGTTGGTAATGACTAAATATTTTTCTTTGCAGAACTGGACAAATCGATCTCTACGCTCATTCCTCTCTCCTAGTCCAAAATCACCAACAGTATTATCTTCTTTTCCCTTTCCTACCTTGGCGTTGTGGGTTTCCCATTACTATACTGATATCTCGTTTCTTGATTTGCCTCATTAAGAATGTTAGTTGAGTATTGAACTCTTTAACAGTTTGTCAACTTCTGCGAGGTGGGGGCATATGCTTGTATGATGTTTAAATCACATGAGGCTTCTCTAGCCGTTATTATTATCCTATCCGAGTATGGAACGACAGATTAAACATATGATATAATTTCTTTGAATACTAAAACACCTACATCATTCCATTGCTGTGGGTCGTTGTTACCTGAGTATATGATCTAACAGATTAGTATACAGTATTATACTACCCTGCATATGCCCATTGCGTCTTGCTGATTCTTATAATGTCAACTTTCAATATTTTTATTTCCTGTACAATATTATGGGTTTTTCCGCCCACAGCCATACTTAGACATTAATAGGGATATGCTGTTTGGATTCCTATTGAACACTGATGTAGTTTTCCGTTGCTTTCATCACTGCAGTTACGTAGTCGTTTGATTCGTCACCTGAATGTCGCCTACAAGTATCTAATATATTCAAGTCTTTCTACTCCGCCCCATTTTAATACTGAAATTGATGCCACTCATCTTTAGGAAAATTTATCGACTTCTCAGTCTAGTCTTATAGCGTTCTATAGAAAGTTCTCTATATTTAGCTTTAAACTTATTCAAACAGTTATAGGAGTGAAAGTGTTAAACAAGAAAGTTCTCTAATTGGTGGTTTTCCCGCTCACAGACTTACTTAGACATTAATAGGGCTGTGCTATTTGAATTTTTATTGAACACTGACGTAATTTTCCGTTGCTTCCTAAATACTTAGTGAAAATTACCCAAACCGAAAGGGAAAGACCATGCCTACATATACAGGGTGTTCAACTAAGGATGACTCTACGCCATATCTCAAAAAGTATTAATCCTAGAATCTTAAGGAAAAAATTATCGGCCAAGAGAAATTGCTGGAAATTATTTTTTACTTCGAAAAATTGCCGCTAGGGGGCGTAGCAGCAAAACTGGAAATGGCGATTTTCTCTTGAATTTTTTAAATTAAAGTTTGTCAAAAATATAAGCATTGTATTCTTCATTTATTATACAACTTTTTGTTATTTATCACTTTTTTCTATTTTCAATATTAAAGTGGTGGGGAAAGGTGAAATTTTTTTTTTCAAACGTTTATATCTCTGCTTTCGATGAACCGATTGCAATGAGCTTGACATCAGAAAAAAGCGCCTTTTTTACTTCATGTAGAGCTATTAACTGTAGCGTAATGATTTCTCTAGTTGCCACTAGATGGCGTTTTATCGTAATTCTTCAAACAATACGGATTGTCTCAAAAAAATCAAATCGTTTGATATGACTTTTTTGTCATATTTGGTTTTAAAGTTATAAAAGGTATTGATTAGTGAAAGGAAAAATCCAGGTCCGTACTTCAATTAAAACAGTTGATGATGGTTGCCCGAATTCATAACGTCGGATTCAAAAACTAACCACACCAGTTTATAGAGGAGAAAATGTGACAATGATAAAGTAAAAATTATTTTCATGCACCATTTCAACTAGACCTACAATTTTAGAAAAGGTACAAAAAACTAAATTTTTGTTTTTTTTAAACACTCTGTATATTATCAACAGAAAATATTAACAAACCTTATTACGCTGTAATCGGGATGTTTTCAGCCGATATAAGAATAATATTAATAATGCATATATTAATAATAATATCGTCCAAGCGTCATTGCCAACTACCGAAAATTTAAATCGAAATATTTCAAAAACTTCCAAAGCAAATATCAATAAACCATATATCGTTGGAATCGGGATAAAAAACTCTATCACTCTAGTCGATAATATACGGAGCGTTCCATTTAAAAAACCAAAGTTGATGTTGATTCCTGAAAACGAAACACCCTGTATATCTAAAATCTACACCATAAAAAAATCTGTCCAATTTAAAGAAATTTTGTATTTAACTTTTTTTTGTGTCTGTAAAAATATGAAAGTTAATAGGAGGGTGCATTTATAACCAAAAAACCCTGTACTTTGATTTTGACTCACTGATACAAAAGTGACATTATGTACCGAGGTCGCGGGTGGTCGTAGACTATTTTTGGATTGATTTTAGCAAGAAAGTTCGACACGTTAAAAAATTTATATTTTAAACCTCTAATAATCCCCTTTTTAGGAGTATTTTACCTTAAAGACCTATGTTTAGTTATTGGAGTCCCTGCATACTTTCTCAAAAATAAGCTTAAACGGAGTAAAAAGTAAGCCTTATGTGATGTAAGTTTGTTCCGAAAATTATATCTAAATGCGATTGTCTTCATTTTACGATATAAATACCTGACTAAAATAATTTTTAACAAATATCTAGAAATGTTTTAGTGCTAAACAATTCTAATAGTATCATTTTTTCAGAATGACATATTTTAAAAAAAATGTAGTTGGAAACATTTTTGTCCGCCTAATTTATACTGCTGGACTACTGTGTGTCGTAGCCGTTTCAGCTAAATGTCGCCTACAAGTATCTAACATATTCAAGTCTTTCTTCTCCTCCATTTTAATACTGAAAATGATGCCACCCATCTTTAGGAATATTTATCGATAGTCTAGTCGCATAACGTTCTGTAGAAAATTTCCTATTTAGATTTAAACTTATTCAAAAACTTATAGGAGTGAAAGAGTTAAACTAGAAAGTTCTCTAAGTGGTGGAGGTAATCTTCCGGAAATCTTTATTAAAAAGAAACTTGCTCTTTCCTTTTTTTGTATACACATGTTAAAAGGATCACAAAAGAAATTAATTCTGTTTGCACGACTTTGTTGGAAAAAAATACCATTTTACCACATATTTTTTACACAAGCATGAATATAGGCTTCTATTGGTCAGGTTAGAACAAAGAAAACAACAATTATTTGGTTTTCAGATTACTGATACAAATGGGAAGGTTTTTAGATCTCTATTCAATATATAA
This sequence comes from Kuschelorhynchus macadamiae, assembly GCA_030620095.1. Lineage (NCBI taxonomy): Eukaryota > Metazoa > Arthropoda > Insecta > Coleoptera > Curculionidae > Kuschelorhynchus > Kuschelorhynchus macadamiae. Next base: position 604,274 of record JAUTXW010005372.1, read on the forward strand.
ACAAAGTAACAACAACAGCGTAGTGTATGGAGTATTTTTGAATTTACTTCATAACTTTACTTGTGTTTAATGTATTTTCATTAAACATTGAATCGTTTGTAGTTTTTGTGTAATTGAATATTTTTCTTTTTAATGTGAGTAATAATTAATGTAATAAATAATGGTATTAATAATTATTTATTAATAAAAAATTGTATTTAATTCCTTAATTTAAACAAAATCTAAATTTTCCCAAAATTGTTTTGTTATAAATATCTTTTGTTATAATTAAATGAATATAAAGGGCAATTTTTTGCAAAATAAAAGGCAAAAAGCTTAATTTTAAACATAAGAAAATAAATCATAATTAATATTTGGTTTCCATATAAATAAAACTTTCTTTTATATTACAATTTTTTTTTCAGTGTTAGCGATTAATTATGATCATAAGTTAATATTTTGTTAAGAATAAGTTTTGGTAATTATTTGGTTTAATTTTTTATTCTAATAGCTCTTTTTCCAACATTAAGTTATACAAATAAATATTCAAAACAAACAAAAACCGAATATTGTCAAAATTTTTATTTATTTTTTTTTAATTAAGGGATTATATAAAATTTATTAGGTATTAAATAATGTCTATTTAAATGTCATTTTAAAGAGAATAAATACCTACATTTGAAAATGAAAAAGTCGTTCTCTTAGATACAAAAGCTTAAAATTTGGTTTGCTTATTGATGACGACTAGAATTATTTTATAATTTAACTCAAAACCATGAAAAACGAAGATTTATAGCACGTTATTTTATTTACTAGTGGAAGTTTAATTTTTAAGTAATTGTTGAATAATTTAAAAGCTGGGAGGTTTAAGGTAGTAGCATTACAAAGTTTGTTTCTCGACTCTCACTGTGTTATTGTGTAAAATTTTTAATACCCAATAATCAGTTTATCGATTTTGTGTCAGAGGATTACCATTGTAACTGAAAATGTAAGACTGAAACGCTGTAAATAATTTTAACTTGTCTGTTATCGTATTGGCGATCAAATGAAAGATTTATTGGAATTATAATATATATTTCCCTAAATAACTATCTTATCGAGTTATAGACAAAACCACTTATTAGGAATCCAATTTAACTGCAGACAAATACTTGGTTCGAAATAAATAATAAATTCTAAGGACTAAAAAAATTTTTTTTATGGAATGATATTTGTGGAAAATAACCCGTGTGTAAACTCTTAATTCTATATAAAAAGCACAAGTCAAGTACCAAAAAAATACACAAATGACATAAAAAGCAGGCCTGGTAGTTTTATATGCTAAATAATTAAATACGTTAACTTCTTCACCATTCTTTTCTACTGTTCTCTGTTGCGATTTTTTATTTTCTTTATCTACTAGTTAAAATGGTTCTGTTTTGTTTTGGTAATCGTATTTAGTTGTCTGTATGATTTTCCCGCCGTATTCGAAATTTTCGCCGGACTGTGAGTGCTGTGATGCCGAAAATCATAACCCAAGAGCAATTAAATCGAAAGTACTCTTGGGTTATGAGTTTCGCCACAGGTGGCTATATGTTGCTCCGTAGTAGTAGAGTATCAAGTCCGGTGAAGATTTCAGATGTTCTCTTGGTAACCGAAAATGTCGGTTTTGCTCCTGTTTGTGACTCTGGTTTGGTTTTGTGTATTAATCTTGGCGCTAGTTGTACTCGTCTCTCAACTAGTTGACTATACTGATGAAGACCTTAAGGAAAAACGTGTCTAGCCAAATTTCATTGTTTTAGCGGTCATCCCAAAAAAATCCTTTTTATACTATATAATAGTTCTTGCCGCGTTAATCTTAATGTAAAAGCAAAAACTTAAACGAGTGTGGTCAATTAAGGAAATGAAGACAAAAATATGGTAGCCGTGAACCAGAAATTAGAGCTAAGGCTGTCTTTGGCTACATAAATATGTTAAGTTTTCATATTATTGCAGGTAGTTAGTAATTTACCTATATCTACTGGGCAAATTGAAGGGAATAAAATTAGTTCACTTTGTAAATGAAACAGATATTGGCAAATAGTTTGATGAGCTATAGATAAAAAATTAACGTCAAAAGATGCAGGTGCGGGTAAAAAAGCTATTCCTGAAAATAAAGTCGAAGAAGAGACCATTCTCCTGTTCTTAGTGTTCACAAAATCAACTATAGTTTCCTGCTACCCAGTGTATGACATCACAGATCCACAAGACTATTTGAACTCCTTTAAGTATACCATATTTTTCTACTTGGTGTTGTAAGTTAAGCAAATTAGCATTAGGTTTTCTTCTGTATTTAAAAGAAATTGGTTGGGCTACACTCTTTAAGGATATTTCTCAAAATGTGTTAGACGCTGTTTTTAAACGTGTAATTAACGTTTTGTTTATTCCGTCATTACTATGCACATTTGTATTAAAACTGCATTAATTTCATAGTATGGCTCGTTATTTAAATAGGATTATTACAAACATACACAGTAAAGAGAAGTTTAAAAAAAATGAATTTACATTGGGATTACTAAATATGATTTATTTGGGTCAAAACAACGTACGTGGTAAAGTAATATTCTCCTATGATGTAATCAGCATTTGAGTCCACAAAAATGTAAATAATATCAGGTCGACATTTAAGAAATTAACCCCGATGATTTTTTAAAGATCTGATCGTTCAGAATGCGCCTGCGATATATTTTTGAGAAGCTGTTAAATTTCTATTACACCTGCATTAAGTATTTTGACCTACTATTTTTTCCTTATATGAATTTTTTCTTTTAGCGAGCCTGATGGTTTCTATGTTGAGTTCTTGCCTTAAACATTAACGTAAACCTTTCAGAATATGATGATAAGTATCACTGCTCTTTACAGTGGTATATTCAGGATGCCTTCCTGGGGGAGGGCAAATATTTGACTACTAACAAAAAAAAAGTTCATGCTTTCTTCACGAGATAAGCATAACCCTCATAAAACCAGCCAGCACTCACAACTAAAAAAAAAAAAGTTTTTGCTTGGGTTATTAACTCTGAGCGGGCATTTGCCTCATTTGCCCCTCCTTAAATACGTCACTGGCTCTTTAAGCGGATACATAAATAAAGTATGATAATTTACTAAGATTTTCTTAATTTTGACATTAATTTAGATATGATTTTTAGAAACATGAACAATAAAAAGAAATGTAAATTAAAAAAAATTGCAGTAGGATATAATAAGTATTGAAGTTTACAAAACTGCAGTAAAAAATAAGGAATTTATATTTAATAACATATTTCTCTATATTATATTAATAAGCCTTTAATTGGCAAATTTGATTCCATTTTACCTACTTTATATATATTACCGTTGCCGAGATGCCGATGCTTATAACTTGAATCTCGAATTGGTAACATTCTATACAGTGTGGTTCAATAAGTGTGCAACAACATATGGGAAACTTTTTTATTTTTGATTAGTCAGAAAATTTAATTCTTGCTAAAAGTTAATGCATCAAAAAATACTGTATAAGCAGTAGTTAGTTTTAATAAAAGTCAAAAAATATACAAAGTAGGCAAAAAATGTAACTGATCAAAAATAAACTACCCTTAATTTTAGAAATATGGCAAAATGTTATTGAGAAAAGTTGTTCGAAATCAAAACCTGTGTTCCGGTCTGAAATCATAGCCTCCTACTTCGAAAAACACTTTTTTTTCAGTAAATTTGGAATATATTTCACATTTGCCCAATAAACGAAAACATACGTTAAATCTAAGTAAGAGCAAGTAACCTGCGCCTAAATTTTTAGAAAAAAAAATTAAATTAATGTAACCTATTTAGATATTTTTAATAATAACAAATATATTTTTCTGTTGCAAAGGCACTTCTTCAGAATTTTGAATGTAATTTTTACCGAAAATTAAATGTGTAGTCAACTTAGAATGAATATAGAAAAATTTGAATTTCAGTCCAAAATGTAAGGATTTTGAATAACTCTAATAACGTACTGTAATACTTATTCGTATTATCCCGTTGTGATGGTAGTAGGCTGAGATAAAATAGGAACTTCCCTCAATAACATTTATCATGAATAAAATTTTCTGAGAAATCAAAAATAGAAAAAGTTTCCTTTAAGTTGCACACTTCTTGGACCACACTGTATATGATTACGGTATTGAATTTTAAGTTAAACCAAGCAAAAATAAAGGGCTGTAAAGTTTGAAATGTTTGAAACTAAAAAGCGCATTTCATTAGCATAATTAAGATCAAAATGTGGAGGTGTCAGATGTGCACACAACACTTAGTAAGTTTTCTCAAAACACAAACAAGCCGAGCCGTGAACTGTGTAATTTATAAGCAAACAATTAGTCCGCTTTAAATTTATAACACTTGCAAGATGACGGAAAGTACAGTTTGCGCAAATCAAATAAATCTAATGACTGTGTGGAAGTTCTTTCATCATTTTGACTTTAATAAAGTAGGTACTAAATTAACTTCACTGATTTATTTGGGTTGGACCTATAGTATACCAATCTGTCGTAACAAAAGGAGATAAAATCTACGAGCAAAATATTGATAACAAAGTAGATATATTCTCGAGTTTAACCCGTAACAAAAGGAGATAAAATCTACGAGCAAAATATTAATAAGAAAGTAGATATATTCTCGAGTTTAATAACTACTTTATATGCTGACTATGCACCGTTAAGGATCGTGCGTGTCACTAGACCCTAGGCTCCCTGTCTTCCTGTAAGGGTAGCAATGAGGGATCGGGATCGTGCGCTGGTCATTGGACGACCATGCTGTATATAAACGTTTAAAAAACTTCACATTAAATCTTATAAGAAGAGCTAAAAAAGATTACATTGACAGGGTAGCTTCACAAAACAACTATAGAAAAACGTGGAGCACACTGAACGATTTCAATATTAAACATAATTTAAACATCTATCTGTTCCAGAACATCTCTTAAATGTAGAAAAAATAAATGACTATTTTTCATCTGTTTTTTAAAATAACAGTTGCCATTAATTAATTTCTCATTATATTATATAATAATTTACCTCCCATTACTTTTGAATTTTTCGTTAGTAATTATCTCATCAGTTAATGAAATAGTTATTGCTCTTCAATCTGGTACATTTGGTTGTGATAATATCTCATTGCAGATGCTAAAATATTGCAGTCCGTTCATCATTCCTTACATTACTCCCATTGTTAACATTTGTTCAGAAAAGGGGTTGGAAGACATTATTGGTGAGTTCCATTGCAAAGATTGCTGCTCTTAGTTCTTATGCAGGTTTGCGTCCTGTTTACTGGTGCTCTCCAAGATCTTGGCGAGGGTTGTATATGACCAAATAAATAAACTTGTTTTAAAATATAACATTCTGCCTAAAAATCAATCAGGATTTAAAAAAAACTTTGGAATTTCAGAAGCGCTCTTCAATATCTAGGACAACATCGTCCGGATTTTAGATACTGAACAAATGCCAGTTTTAGTACTTTTAGACTTTGCCAAGGTATTTGTAACTATAAGTCACACCTTATGATCTACTAAGCTTCATTAGTGTGGATTCTCAGACCTAGCCTCAAAATGTATCCAATGTTATTTATCGTTGTTTGTCCGCAAGATTTTCACTGTGTAGAATATCTTTTAAATGAGGAAATTCGGAGGATATCTACCCTGTCAAAGCAACATAACCTTATGCTCAATCCAATCAAGTCCGTTGTTGTTTTCTGTGGCAGCAAACGAGCAATGTCTGTTGATCAGGTTATTAATTTAAAGATCGATAAATCGAGAATACCGATTGTTAAGACGGCGAAATCACTGGGAGTACTGATCGATCATCAGTTGAAGTTTATTGAACATGTAAGCCATCTAATTCAAATATCTTTTATGAATTTCAGATTTCTTTATTCCAACAGACATATACTATCCACAAACCTGAGAAAGCTACTGGCTGACTCATTAGTGTTGTCTTCGTTTATCTACTGTAACTTTGTTTACGGACCATTTCTGATTTGCCGGGAAAAGATCCGAATACAGAGAGTTTAAAACTGATGTGTGAGGTTTGTATATGGATTAAGGAAATATGACCATATTACTCTACAGTTTAAGGATGGCTCTCTATGGATAGCAGACGAGAACTTCATTTTGTGGTTTTTGTACACAAAATAATGACTAATAATACTCCTATATACCTTGAAGAAAACGTGTTCAAAGAACATCAATTCATGATAGAACCACTCGCTGGAGAAATCTGCGGTCCGTCCCGAGATACTGGACGGCTCTCTTTGAAGAATCCTTTATTTGTCAGGCCATTCACCTGTATAATAAACTGCACACCGAGCTAAAGAGCCTTTGCGTTCCCTCTTTTAGGATGCAATATATTTTTTTTTTGCATCAGTCCCAGTGAGTGCTGCATTTCTGTCACATTTATTTCCACTTAAAAAAAAATTAAATTAAAAAAATAAATTAATGTTATGTAATCTGCGTTGTTCCCATCTTGCCCTGTAAGAGTGTAAGAGCAGCTTTAGTGCTAAACTTTGCCCTAGCCAAGTTGACTTATGTATTTTATTGTATTGTACTGCTTACATTTATCAGAATACGTTTATTATTATTATTATAAAAGATAGATAAAAAATTGCCTTTAGGCTGAAGTTTTAATGTTGTTTGTGGTGGTTGGAAGGGTAAAATCACAAGCTGGCGTAAACGTGCCTGTTGGAAATGCACTATGTTTTATATTTCAAAATATTTTTTGTTTCTAATTTTGGTACTCATTAACGTCTAATCAGACTAAATGATTTAATATTGTTTTTTGATTTGAATGTACGCGCGAAACTACGCACATTATTTGAATAGCAAAACTCCCGGACGGTATGCAACGAAGAGCATGCGAGAGAAGTCGAACACACTCGATTTTTAGAAGTCACGCAATCGACACGAGACTCGAAAAAGTTAGAAAAACCTGTCATCATATTTTCTACTATATTGAGTGAAGTGATATTTAGCTTAGAACATTAATCCAGACCATCCCGGGGACACAAATCCAGGATGATTCGAAGACCCATACAATACAGTGAGCTCTCCAGGCAATTCCACATCAAAATACTGGTGAGTGCTTTTCATTTTATGTGCACCGACCTCTGCGATTAATTGCTAATTTCCGGTCAAAGAAATTTTATGGTCCTTCGGCAACTAACAGCCCTACGGCTTCAGAATCGACACCATTCTCAAAAAACTATGGAACCGATTTTATCTCGTTTCCTCCTTGTTGTGGAGCTCGAAATTTGCGACAAGTTTTGTCTTAGGACAAACCCTCTATAGATTGTACTCAAAAAAATAGTTTTTTTTTTGTCATTTGCCTATTCAAAAATTGATTTATACAGAAAGTTGTAGATCTCCAAAAACTCTATTTAAAACATATACACAGCTTAATAATTGAAGTCGATACTTTTAATTGTTCTGAAACTAGTAGTTAAAATATTTTTAACAGTATCGCGTTGTATACTGTCAAAGAACACTATTTATAGCAAATGATTTTTACATATTCAATTTTTTCTCTGTACTGTTAGCTCTTTGGCTAGATGTTGAAAGAATATGGTCGCAAAATGATAACATTTTGACTATACAGAAGTGCTTCCAGGATTTTTATTTCTGTTATTGTTAGCAAAAATTACGTTCATTCGCATTTACTTTATGCGTCTAAGACGATTGGAAGCAGTGCAAGTAAGTTTAACTCAAGAAAAGTTTCCAGAAGAAGGTTTTCTTGTAATTATAATTTCTCTTCACTCCACACTTTAATCGTGATACAATATCATCTGTACATATGCATCGATAGTAAGTAATTCACACGTTTTGTTTGCGGTAAGTATACAATTATTATAATTAAAATGAATGTGTAATCTTTAACGGGACTATTTTAGTAGTCTATGTTTTATGTGGTTTGTTAAATATTTGCCTCTTGCACGAAAATGAAATATTACAAGGGATTATTAAATTTCCTACATATAAGCTTAATCTAAAAAAATTAATCAAAATTGTTTTTTCGCAGTACCTGACTATATTATTTTCTGGGTTACAAAATGTTATTATCTCAAGTAAACATTATAATTTAAGTGACATTCCCCTATCGGGAAAATAAATATGTTCAAGTTTTCCGTCGGTTGGAGTAACGCAAAATTGGTCCAGAAATGTTCTTTGATGTAAAGCAGAACGCTTTAAACGTAAAAAAATATTTTAATAGCTGAAGAAAACTTTTCGAGGACCTGATAGGTAATAAATTTGCCAAAGTGTCTAGATTGAGAATTACAAAATGTTTACCTAGCGAATATCCAACAAGAAAATGATTTTAAGTAACCGAGAAGAATTTGGTGTATATAAAAATTCGTTGAAAGAAACAATGCAAAATTGCATGCCAGCCAATCGGCTACAATTGTTTTTGAGTAAATTCCGTGTTTTTCCGCAAGTCCTCCATGTGATTTAAGAATGCAGTTTTCGTGTCGAAAAAAGACATTAAAGACATGCACACCGATTGAGACATGCAAATTGCAAACCTAATATTTTTGTTTCTTTAGGTATTTTTTCCCATTAGCTGTAAAATTGATTTACTAAAAAGCTCATCATTTAAAATAACGGAATAACATAAGAAGATAAAGATATTTAAACTATTTATTATTTCGCATATTTTGATTTATCAGTTGTTCGCTATCTCTCTCCTAACTGTCACTACAAATCAAGCTGCGTGTTTTTCTCATAGTTTTATCTGCTTCAACCCAACTGCACAACAATAATACCATTTTGTGTTCTTTTGTTAACTTTATTAGGAGCAACATGTGTTTATAGGCACTGTTTCCAAAAGTGCAGTGTTAGCAAACTATTCCAAAATGTGGACAGTACTGCTGAGGACTTTAGGTCTTCGCTGATCTTAGATCGTATCCACATACCTAATAAAATAATCTTGCCAGAGAAGCCTAACCTAAATAAGTTTAAAATTTACAACATACCAATTAAATACCCTAATTTTGCTTGTTTCAATGTATGCCACAGGTACCTTGTACTCTATAGTATTCAGTAGTACTTTAAATAGAATTCTGGACAGATAAGCACAGGAGCGTGGAGCAAACAATGCGTCCCTATCACTTTTTTTGATAGACTTAGCCAGATTTTGTTATAAGAAACCCTGGATCAATATACTAGCAAAACAAGCTTTCCATGCAACAACTGATCCTAGTTTGTCCTGTTTGATGATTGCCAGTTGCTCCGTGCTTGAGAGCATTCTTCCAATTATCTGTTTGAAATGTGTCTTGTTACAGTCTTTGTTCTGATATTATAAAGGGAATGGAACCACCAGCAATCTACGAACGGGAAATGAAATTCTCCTCTTGGAAAAGTTAGCCAGACGGATACTACAGTTTATCGATGGCTCCAAATCCCGTCCAACTTAGATGGCATGTGAGGGTGGGGATTGAGAAATTAACCTTAATTCTACTACGGGAACATCCGGTTCCTCTCAGCCTGGTTACTGGCGTAAATGGTGGCATGAACGGATAGATTCATTTTACACTCTGCACTTGTCTAGAATACTTTCAATTATTATTTGAAAGTAATTAGGACTACTCCCCGGTCAACTTGTACTTACTATTGTACTTGTGGTACATTTGTTTGGAAGTTTTTAACACTTTAATAATTAGTGAAATGTAAGCATGTGCAAACGCCACATAAACTGGGGTAGTTGTATATCCTCCCAAAGGTAATAAAACACCTTCTCGAGAGGAGCCTAGGGACGAACTATTTTTCAAATAGAAATATCCAGCATAATAAAATACCTTCTTGAGAGGAGTCTAGAGTGATGAACAGATATCCTTCTTCTTGACAGCGGTACCAACTAGATCAAAAGTGTTTTTGGTTTTATGTGAATGATTATTCACTCTGAATTTCTCTTTCTTAGAAAATAAATTCTGAAATAGTGAAAGTGACTCTAGCTTAGTCCAACATAACAAGTTCTTTTGAACTGCATAAACTCTATAGTATTCTTTAAAACACTGGATCTCTCCGTAGCTTTTTGAAGTTGTATGTTTGTCAAAACTGTTTGACTCTGACGAAACTTGACAAAACAACGAAAAATATTCCGTAAGAATGAAAATGGTTATTTTGCTAAAAGTTAAAATATCTTGGATGTAATATTTGTTTTCTATTTCAAAAGAAGAAATTTATCAAGATATAACTAACATAGGTTACACTCAAAACACAAATTGAATTGAAAAGCATGTACAAGTATATAATTCAATTTCACGACTTGAAATGACCACCCTGTATTTTAATATAGTTGCTAATTCAAATACCTAACGCGCTCGACGTGAAGGGCCTTGTCTGGGTGTACCGTAAATTGAAATATTCCTTAGCTCGACCATTTATCTTTTCGGCACACTTGCGCAAATATTACGTTGTGGTGCATATCCTCCATAATGCAGACGACAACTATTATAGTGAGAAAATTACAGCAAAGGCGGGATATATAAAATTTATTGTTCACGGAAATAATGAACACGGGGACTCCATAATAATGTAAATGACTTGTCACTTCATGTTCGTCAATTTACTCACCTTATTAAATCCGCTTGAACGTCATTAGTGAAAATTATTGATCTATAAACGCATTTCAATAGCGGTTTGTTCAAATTCTGTTTACGGGCTAAGTTCGCTGTAGGGCGTTCTAAGTACCTGATCTTAATGGGATGCTTAATATAGCTTCTTGTCCAACTTTAACCCATTTTACCTAGTTCGACTTTAAATTATTACTGGAGTATTATATTAGTATTTAGGAAAGTTGCAGCAATTCCACCTGTTGCCGTTGCTTCTGTTATCCCTTAATTTATATCTTAATAGATTTCTTTTCAATAATGGCATTCGATTATTTATTAACCGTATAGTACCATACAATACTGAGGTACTACGGATTGTAAGACCATACAGAGGCGTCGAAAAAAGTGGGCTGTTGTGGGCAAAGTAAACAGGTCAACCAGGTTTAAAATTTTTGGGGTATTAATTTGTTTTTGAACCACACTTAAGTATCATTATACAGAGTAGTATATGGTAAAATAGTAGCTAAGAAACATGGCAGCCATCCAGGATATCGAATGCTAAATATTTAATAACGAAGTTAAAAGCCTGATTTGTACGTTTTATTTTCTAAATGGAGTTTTTAATTCTACGTATTTTTTTGGTATGCTCAACATTTAATTAATAAATCAATTAATCAGAGGCTACCAGAGTGAATTTGAATTCTCGATTCTGCTGCTACACATACATTGCATGACATCTGCAGTGTGACGGGTTGATGTGAAACACCACTGGTCTAGCAAACGAGCTGGATGTTCAGCTAATTACAAAATAGGTTAAAACGAAATTTACCTAAATTTAAAAAAGACTATCGGCCTACAGTTATTCAATAAGCAAGAAGATAACCTTTTGGAAACAGAAAATAATGTAATATTAAAAATACTGACTTTTCGATAATCTTAATGAGAAAATGCTCTTAATTGGGACATATTTTTCTTCATCGGTTAATTAGACGTTGAGAAGTCGACGCATTTTAGAGTCACTTGGGTATCCCCTTAAACAATACTAATTTTTGAAGGCAGATATCTGAACAGATTAGGCAAGCCATAAATATCTCAGATTAAGTATATTTAAAGTTACGTAACGTCAATATCAACACCATTACGAACACTGTCTCACTAATAACCAACACCCTTCACTCCGAGGAGTCTAAATATCCATTGTGTATAAAGATCAGTCATGGATTTTGCTGCTCCAACTCCAATATTCATTTAACATACATTGGAAATAGCAGCCAATTTTCTTAAGCAGAATTTATTGAATCGGGGATTGCACTCTAAGTTGTGGCTACCAAGGAATCGCTTTTGTAGCTTTACAATTAAATCAAATTTATTTAAATATACTAGTAATTTACCCTTCTCTGGCGACTGGATGCTTTGCAGTTTTTCAATGTATAAGAAAAACTTAAAAAATATGCACGCATTTTCTTCAGGTCAGCTTTTTTAGTATTTTAGTACGTGGTAGACAAATAGTAAATTGAAGGGATGTAAAAATAGATTGGAAGTCTTAAACCGGCTTTTTTGTGAAAATAGTAAATCACTTCGGTTATAAGTAGAGGTATCATTTGGTTTTAATTCAATTTTGAGAAAAATAGTTTTTCTGGGATAGGGTGTTTATTATGGCAGGACCTCGAGGTATCGATATACTTAATTTTTAGCGAACGACAGAAAAAAAAAATCATTAAAAAAACACGCTACGATAATCGTAATTTGTTAAGACCTTTTTTAAAACCAAACCTTATACATTTTTTTATCTGTCCTCTTTTACCTTTTACCTAAAAAAGTTTTAATATTTAAAATAAAATACTTTTCAAATTTCCGATCCTACCCACTCTAAATAGTGTCAATTAATAGACGCAAAACAAAAAATATACAATCTGTTAGTGTTTGATACCGTTCGAGAGCCCCAAGTGTGCTCTAAAAGCGTACCGAACGTTGACATGAAACCGTCTCCGAGATATAACTACCGAAAGGTAAAACTTATGTTTCTCCACGAAGACAACCACATGACCAAGTTCTGAGCAATAAAATCTGAACCATCTGGCACGTGACCGATATGAAACTTGTGGTATTTTCTTGAACATAATATTTGATCTGGGATAAATACTGACAATTTAGAAGCAAGTATAGGGAAGTATTGAAATCGTGAAAAAATCACCTTCCGAGATGTTTGCAGATTTTTGCTTTTTAGGGTCCTTTGACCCCGAAAAACATGTTCTCCATTTCCGTTAATCTGCCGATAACTTCAAATTTTGTTATAAAATCAGTGGTTATAAGGGGATGGAATTGGTATAAATCCAATATGGCTAAACAAAATGGCGACCCCATGAAATGTAAAAAAAAATAATATTACGAAACTGCTTATCGAATAGAAAATAAAGTGTGATATAAGGATAAACTGGTTTTAAAATTATGACGGAACACAATAGCAGCCTAATAAAATCCAAAAAACTTGCCATTTGAGTTGAAATTTTCAGTCCATTTTTTGGTCTAAAACCTTTTTTTATGGAGGAAAATAGACTATATAAAGAAAGTTATGCAAAATAAATATTAATAATACTAGATAAATTGAAAACAAAAAAAAAATAAATTAATTAATGCTTATACGATTTCAATAAAATTATTACCTGTATGATAAAAAACATAGTAGCATTCTCAAAGTAGTGGTTAAAAAATTGCAGCGAATCGAATTTGGCGAATACTGACTATTTAAAAATGGCGAGTCATGAAAAACGAAACAGAAAAATGTCTCCCTGCTTGCAGTAACCAACACTGAAATAAGAAAACAGCTACTAAATTAGATAAATGATAAACTTACCAATTGTTATGTGTTTATCTTAAAATAGATGAAATTATATTCAATTGACATTTATGAAGTTATTAAAAAAAACTAGAATTGATGAAGAGGTACGCATATTAAAGCATATGCTGTCTTGTTTTCTTCTTTTAGGTCCTAGTAAATATATCTTCCACAGGCGGGTTTTTAATAATAATAAATGTGTTCCTATTTATCATTTATCTTCATAATTATCTTTCTATTTATTTGCATATTACTTAAATCAACTTTTTATAGCTTTATAGAACCCTTTCTCGGACAAACCTGATTGATAAGTTGTTTTTCGACCTTAATTCGTTTATCTATTTGGCATTTATTTTTCTATAGAAGGCATTTATTTAACTTTTCATATCCTTTCCAGACTATCAATTCAACATTTTTGACAAACCTTCGTGTTTGAGTTGTTTTGTCTTACAGTTGTGTCAGGTAATATCTGATTTTCCATACTGGTTTAAAGAGGAGCAAACTAAAAATAGAAGGAAACAAAAGTTAATGGAACATAGTTTCATTTGTTCCATATAGAGAGTTACGTTAATACAGGCAACTTTATAAAATCGGCATTGTATCCATAAGCATTAACATTAACACAAAATTGTCATAAATAATTGAGGCAGAAAAAACGGAACGTAGATATATTTACTTTTGTGTGAGGAACCTTTTAAAATTGCGTGATTTGTTGGGAGGCAGGCTTGGGAGCGCAGGACCGTAATATCCACAGCACTTTTTTCATGAACTAAGGAAGCCTAATGCACGATATACTGCTTTTGTGACTCTTAGCATTTTTCAGTGCATGTATTAAATAAACATCAAAATATTTAATAAAGTTAACACGCAACAAACAATCGAACATATTTTTAACCATTTTTAGAACTGTCCAGGGCACATAAAAAATGCCGGCAAAATATATTTAAGGGCTTTTGACGTGGTAAAATGTATTTTGATGAGATAAAGCTATCCACTGTTCATATTTAATATAGAAATATGTATACGTAATTCGTGATAGTTATAGAAATAGCTTAGAGTTACTTAGATATGAACTTCTATGAAGATTGTTTAAACTAATTTATAATAATATAATAAATAAAAAAAACACAAAAATTGTTTTTTTATAATTGTAGGCTTAGTTGAAATGACAGATGAAAATAATTTTCACTTCATAATTGCCACTTTCTCTCCTCTACAAATTGGTGAGGTTAGTTTTTCAATTCGACGTTTCGGTCTCGGGCGACCATCAACAACTTTTTAATTTAAATACCGACCTGAATTTTTTATTTCATTATTCAATACCTTTTATAACTTTAAGTTAAATTATGACAAAAAAGTCATATCATAACATTTGATTTTTTTTTGAGAAAATCCGTATTATTTGAAGAATTACGAAAAAACCCCATCTAGTGACCACTAATAAAATCATTATGGCACAGTTAATAGCTCTAAGTGAAGAGCAAAAAAGGTTCTTTTTTCTAACACTAAGCTCAATGTAATCGATTCATCCAAGACAGAGATATAAACGTTTGAAAGAAAAACCACTTTATTATTGAAAATAGAAAAAAAAGATAAATAGCAAAAATTCATGAGAAAAATCGGCATTTCCATTTTTGAATTGCTGTTACGCCCCCTAGCGGCCATTTTTTGAACTTGAAAATAATTTCCAGTTGTTTCCTTTGGCCGATTTACTCCCAAATATTTCTTCCTATAATTTTATGATCAACAGTTACCGAGTTATTCTTAATGGATCACCCTGTGTATATATATATATATATATATATATATATATATATATATATATATATATAAACATAGTTAAAAAATATTTCGTAGTGTGTGTGGGTAGAAAAGATACTAAATATGTTCAGATACTATAGGAAATTTTCGCTCAGGAACTAGAATTCATAGATATTCTCCATATCAAATATACAATAGTCAAGTAGTTTTAAACTTACCTAAAAAAATAGTTTTATTAATCATATTTAATTCCGAGGTGGTCCGCATAAACTAAAAATATAAAGGTCTGTACAAAATTCTACCTCCTATTTCCGACACAAAAATGGGTCGATTTAAGGTAACTGATCTCAGTTCGAAAGTGCTTCCTTAGAGAGTTATCGCATGTCAAAAAAAAATAAAAAAAGGTATTTTATTATTTTCAATAAAAAAATGTTGCTTTTTGCGAGGAGCATGAAATTTGGTTTGAGTTAGTACTGTAAAAAGCCTGTTTTGTCATATTTTTTTTGGATGGTAGGTGGTAAACAAGTGTGAAAACATTGATTTGTCATGTACAAAAAGCTCGTATTTTTTAACGTGTTTGGTTAAAACTTTTATTGCAGATAAATAATTTTATTTGATTCTTGGTCATTATCGCTAGCTGTAATATTTCCAACAAAAAATAGACTGCAGTATCAACTGTCCTAATAATTCTAACTCTGAAATTAAAAAAAAATTATCATATTGAGTAAAACCATATTCCATTTAGCGATCATAATGAGATTTGGTGTGTGAATTTGTACTGTAAAAAAATTTTTTTTACATATTTCTTTGGAGGGAAAGTTCCTTAAAAACTTCTACTCTAAGTTTTTTAAATATTATTTAATATAGTCTCTCAAGGATTTCGTTTTAAGACAAAAAAAATAGTTCTCTGAGTTGAAAAAAAAAAACCAATATAAGTTAACACGTTTCTCGGCTACTAAAGTATTTATCTTTCTTTCAATACCTCGGTAGGCTTGTCAAGTGTTTAAAAATGTATACGTTTCAATCTATCACGTTGTGTTAAAGAGAACGTCCCGGAACCCATAAAAGTAAAATTGCCCCTAACTCAGGAAATTTCTAATTTATTTTCGGTGGTGGCAACTACAGTGTATCTAAATTACATTTAGTAACCTTGTTAAAGCCTTACAAATTATTTTATGGCACAACGACAGTATATTTTCTTAATATTAATGTAGGCACTAAGTGACAAAGTGCATCACCTAGTTTAATGTATGGTTAATTTTGCCAATAATTGCATAACTGACAGGACTGGTACACTAGTTAGAAAATCATTACAGTTTGAATTAAGAACGAGGCATATTTACAGACTTTCCTTAAATATTTTTTTCTACTTTTCCAGTATAATTAACCGATGTTTTAAACCAATATGTTTAAAGTGAAAATTGAAAAAGTCAAGTTCTGGATTGTTTTTTTCTAACAAACGCGAGCTACCTTTTTTAGTTTTAATAATAAGTCTAGTTGTTAATGTATGAGATTAGTGTTAAATGAAACAAATTGATTCCCTGTCTGAATTTATTTGTAACTATAGAAGAAAATTACAATATTGAGATAGACATGCTATTAATTCTTGGATAACGTCGAGGAAATTACCGACAAGCTGCCCAATTATGGGCTCTTAGGTTTCCTAGCATTATTGAATACGTTGTGTGAAAAAACAAAAAGTACTATTATTCCTAAAAATATCGTAATTTTGGCCGAAAAAGCCATGAGCCCCTTCTTCCCGAGTACTTTTCATAGTTGCTGGTAATATTTTTAAACCATATGTTTCTAATATATTTGGTTATATGTGTTTAAGTTGTGTTTTCTATTTAGTAGAGGATACTCTCATAGAGTATCCACTACACTAAAACCAACATGCATACAGCAAGGGAAAGTTAACAGAGACTGCTCACTATGCTATGGTTCAGAAAGCGGAAAATGCTATAGCTGATAAGGAAGTAGCACTGTCACTCTTCTTCGACGTAGAAGGTGCCCTTGATAAAGTCAGAACCTCAAGCATTTGCGGAGCCTTGCAAGCCAGAGCAGCAGCAGATCGTTTGGTGAGCTGGGTGAAATCTGCGCTTTTAAGTCGTTTGGGAATGGAAATTGAGATGGTGGTGCGAGGCGGCTGCCCTCAAGGTAGTTACATCTCGCCACGCCTCTGGTGTTTGGTAATGGATGGGCCTCTGATGAAACTACAATCTGTGGGCTTTTATGCGCAGGCATACGCAGACGACGGGCTTATTATGGTGATACGAAAGTTCCCAACAACTGTCTGTGAACGAGTCGGGACTCTCAGTCAATCCAGATAAGATAGAGCTCATTTTCTTCACCAGTAGAAGGAACTTAGTAGGATTTAGATTACCAACCCTCTACCAGAGACCTCTGCCTCTGAAGCAAATACCTCAGGGTGGTTATGGATAGTAAACTGACGTGGAAATCACACGTCGAAGAGATAACTAATAAATCCAGAGCAATAATGTGGTGGGCCGGAAGTGGTGTTTATTCCCACAGGTCCTCCACTGGCTCTCATAGAGTAAGTATCCACTACACTAAAACCAACATGCATACAGCAAGGGAAAGTTAACAGAGACTGCTCTCCATGATGTGGTGCAGAAAGCAGAAAATGCTATAGCTGATACGGAAGTAGCACTGTCACTCTTCTTCGACGTAGAAGGTGCCCTTGGTAAAGTCAGAACCTCAAGCATTTGCGGAGCCTTGCAGGCTAGAGCAGCAGCAGATCGTTTGGTGAGCTAGCAAATAGACAGGCAAAAGAAATGCTATCCAACCCATGTGGACCTAAGGCAACTTGGTTGATGTCAAGGAGTCGACAGGTGATTGGGGACCTAATTGGCATTTTTACAGGACACTTTAAACTAAACAGGCACATGTACTAGCTGGAGTTAGCATGCAATCCTTGTTGTTCTAACTGTGGGGCAGACCAGGAGGATCCCTATCATCATGTTTGCACGTGTGAAAGGTGGGCACGACTACGCTGGAATACTTTCGGCGTTGACTCCTTCTCCAAGGGAAAAATTAGAGCAACTCGGCTGGGGCAAGGTTCTTTCCTTCATTAGATGATCCGCCTTCGTGAAGAAATGGAGTGAGCCTAGTTACTGGCCTTGTCCCCCCATCTTATTACTACTACTACTTCTTTTGCTTATTTTTATTTAACTGGAACTTAAATTCAAGAATGCCACTGAAATATATAAAGGGTACTTTTTATCTTTTTAGGAAATTTTCAAGGAGCTAAAATTTTGTAATAAAAAAATATGGAAGTACTTCATGTCAGACCTCCCTGACATGCTCGTTTTGAGGCTTTGCGTCATTGTAAGCCCTTTAAGTTACAATATCAACTGGATGAAATATCTGAGTTGTTTAGCAGTCTAAAACAAAAATTTTATTAAACTCACTAAGATTTTCCAGAACCATTCGTTTATTTCAATATTTTTTGGTTGAGTTTTGGTTCCTGATAATTTTTTTTTCAATTCAATTCGTTTATACAATCTTTAGTTGAGTTGACAGATACGCACAACATAAGTAGAATAATAAGCCAAAAGTTACTTGACAATAAATATTATATTAAAAACTAAAGCAACAATTAAATTTGGATTAGATTTAATGCGTGATTGCACAAATAACGAGTTAATATTTTATTGGTTCTGTCGGAATTCGGGCGTGTCAATAGCCTGGTTATTGTTTAATATTTGATAAAATAATCTAGCAATTTACATACATGGCGAATCCAGTCAGTTCATATCATACAGTTGACAATATAGCAATTATAAATTGATTTTAATAACTAATAAGGTTTCCGCTTTATTCACGCCAGATCAATGGCCAGAATAGTATTACAGGGAGAATAAATAATAGTTAATTTGTTCCAATATTATTTTCTCATCACCAAAAGCAGATATTTGTAGTTTTCTTTCACTTAAATCACATTAAGCGTGTTGTGTGCAAAAAGTTTAGTTTTTATTTAGAACCACTACTCAATCCTTTTGTCAAGGTCAATATTTTTACTAGCATCAAACATTTTGGAATATTTTGTGGTTAATGTTTGACTACCAGATTTAATTTTCTGGTTTTGGGCATCGTGAAAAATATCGATTGATCAAAATAATCGTGTATTTCAAGTACCTGCTCGATTATTTAAAATAATCGAAAGTCGATTAATAAATAATTCGGGTAGTATTCCAGCACTAATCGGTAATAAATAAGGGACGTAGTACTTTCCAATCTGTTAATATATGTGCAGTTGCGGCAATTAAAATCTGGGCGTGAATTTGACGTTTCATGTCTTTAATGTGAAATGTTGTAATCCAGGCTTCTTCCTTTTAATTAAGATAATAGGGATCACAACTGATAGGAGTGTCAAGCTTTCGATGAATTTTTGTTTCAGTTTAGATTGTGTTGGTTTAGGCATATGAATAGAAGTTTTAAATGGCATTATGTAATTTTTATGTAGCAATAGAGAACACTCCAAAATCTGAAGTAAAGGACAGTATGAACGAAAAAAGATTTTTTGATAAGTTGTAAAATTATCTTGTACGGGTTCTGAAATTTCTGATATAGAACCCGAAAAAATTTCATAAATCTTGCTGATACTGGCGACTGAAAAAAATTAAAAAAAATAAAAGAATCGGTAAATTTCCTTCGCTTGAAACTTCCCTCGTTATAAATCTTTCCTTTTACTAGGAATAGTGAAGTGTAACTCAATTTACCAACATTTTTATTGGGCGGCATTTTGTTCCACTATATTGTGTTCGTACCAATATTTTACCAGTTTCTACCTCTGCCATACTTGATTTTTGGTCACAATTTATAAGTATAAATAGGCAGTTTTTACCCTCATTTTTTAAATTTCTGTAGACCGTCATTTTGTTCCGTCATGTTGAATTCGTTCCAAAATTTTACCAATATATCCTTATATCACATCCAATTTTTGTGCAAAATTTGCTGTCAATTGTTTAATAAGATTTTCTTACATTGATTTTTTAAACATTTTATTTGGCCGCCATTTTGTTTCGTCATCTTGAATTTGTATGACAATTTTAACGGTTTACTTCTATATCACACTTAATTCGTACACAAAATGTTAAATCAATCTCATAAGTAGTTTTTAGTATTTAGTAATTTTTTTAAAGGCGCTATTTTGTTTTGCCATCTTGGATTCGTACCAAAATATTACCATGTCCATTCTTATGTAAAACTTGATTTTTATGCAAAATTTGAAGTAAATTGGATAATTGAATCAATTATTTGAGAAACCCCACATGTTTAAAAATCTTGATTTTGAGAAAAGTTGAAAAAACTGTTTTATTCAAAAACCACCTAAACATCTATCAAATCAGATACTCTAATAAAACGTTTGGGTACTTACGTTTTCAACAAAAACAAATTAAAAAAATTGTTGGTCTTGTGAGAAAAAAATAAAATGGCGACGTGTGGGGTTTCTAAAATAAACACATCAGTTTTTTTTGAAAAATCTTTTATTACGTCAAAATAATATAAAATACAATAAAAAAAATTATAGTAGGCTCGGTCAGTCTTCATTAACATCGCCACATTTCCT
Source organism: Kuschelorhynchus macadamiae (assembly GCA_030620095.1). Taxonomy (NCBI): domain Eukaryota; kingdom Metazoa; phylum Arthropoda; class Insecta; order Coleoptera; family Curculionidae; genus Kuschelorhynchus; species Kuschelorhynchus macadamiae. The sequence continues at coordinate 625,009 of JAUTXW010005372.1, forward strand.
ACGATCAAACTTTTTGATGTTCGACATTTTTTTTGCACTGATTGGTACTTTTGTATTGGAGTATGCAACGTTTACAGGAAGAGATCTGACGACAGTAGATTTCCCTGTCTGAACTCGTGTTTTATCAGTCCATCAATAAAGTCGTGAGCAGTCACACCTTTCTCCTCCTTGCTGTATCTGAAATGCATAAAGTTAGAAATCAGAAAAGAAATTTTGTCTCCCTTTCTAACACCCCTTCCGAAAGCTGCGTAGATAACGAATTTTTCTTCTAGTAAACGGGCCACCATCTTTTAAAGTCTTTGATCAATATGTTATTTTCGCCTATTGGGTTTACCGAGAAATTCTTCTTACTGCTTGACCTGACAATCAGCGAAACGTAATCTTTTAGTAGAAAAATCCTGTCATTTTTTTTCCTTTATCATTGCAAAATCCCTGTTACAAGGCATGTAGGAATGTCCCCTTATGGGGAAATACTGGTTCACACTTTGAAATCGTCCGAAGTCTGCAAGGCCCAAGTACATTCTAATGACTCACGGTTCTTGTTCTGACCACCGCATCCCTCACAGAAAATATGGAAATATCTGGTGAAATTTCCCTGTTTATGAAATCCATAATGAAGGAGCAAACTTCATTGGGTCCTTTTTTGCCCATACGTTCGTGGTTTACATAGAACATAGTTTTTCCTGTCTTAAGGTCATGGATATTAAAAACATTGACAGTAAGCTGATGCAGGTAACATGTGGCTTGAACCGGAATAACAGGGAGGACAAGATTTCGCATCTAGTCAACGTAAATGGCTCCTAACGTGGAATCTGTGCGGCATAACTTCATCTTGCTATAAAATTTCTTGGCCCTTCTTTGGTGGACAATTTTTTCCGCCACAGCTACACGCTTAGCAACGTCGTTTACGGCTTTAGACTTGATTTGACCTGTAGCCTACCGAAAGACAAGCTGAAACGTTCCTTGAAATTCTTGCGGTAAAAGAAAGAAATAATTCGTGCATCTTCTTAACGTCCAACTTTTTACTAAGGTAGTGATAGTCACGACTGTCATAATGTGAGTTTTTCACAGGAAATGAATGAATATGTTGTTCTATTTGCCCCACCACCCCCCAGGTTTTGCATTGCCTGGAGTATTTTTACCCCTTGTATCACTAGCTGGTTTTCCCAATGATAATAAATTAGCCAAGCGCCGAACACGGTCCACAGTAATTCCATGAATAGTAATAAAAGAAGATTTACAGACACTATACTTTTCCGAACTACAGGACACATAGTATTTATATGATTTGCTTTTTGGTTTTGCATTAAAAGTAGAAGTTGTAGTTAAAGTAGAACAGAATACTTTAGGTCGTTTAGTTGAAATTTCTGAACACTCAAAGCCTGTAATTATGCATCTTGTTCATTTTTCGTCTCTAGAGTATAAAATTTATCAAAAATCTCTTGCCGGTCACCTTCAGGAACTTTGAGAACGCAGCTTGATTTACACCTAAAAGTACAAAACGTAATCAAATAACATTTTGATCGTCCAAAACAAAATAGTTTTACCTTACCGGCATGGTTCAACCCTTTTCCGTTCATTCACTTTGATACCTCTGTAGTTCAGATATTATTTGTCTTGTCACACTTAATTTTGACACGTAGGCCATAAAAGGCGTTTATTGGAGAAACACCACATGTCCAGGACTTGTGGTGTTTCTCAATAAACACATATTTTGCAGTAGCGTAATAGCGTTATAAAGGGTTGGACATGTGGGATTTCTCTTAAAAATATGCGTCTGTTATAAACAAGGGTGTTAAGCTAAAAAAGTCGAAATGTCAAGTTTACGGACATGTGGGGTTTCTCAAATAATCGATTCAATTAGTTTTTGAGTAATAATATTTTTACTATTTCACTTCCGCCATAATGACCCTTAATTTTCGATCAAATTTTAAAGTCAATCGGGTAAGCAGTTAGTTATACCGCGAACTGATAGACAGGCCGACGGACCTACCGACAGACCGACGGAATAGCGAAAATAGGTTTTTTTTTGGCATTTAGGGACCCTAAAACGTGAAGATCTGTAAAATCCTGGGAGGGTGATTTTTCCAGGAACAAATATTTTATTTGATCCCATTTTGTTCGGCCATCTTGAATTTTACCGGTTCATCTCTATATCCCCCTTAATTCTAGCACACAATTTGAAATCAATATAATAAGTAGTTTTTTCAGGCCCATTCCGGATTCTTACCAAAATTTTACCAGTTCACTTCTACGTATTACTTGATTTTTGTACAAAATTTGAGGTCAATTGGATAAGTGATAATTTTTTAAACAATTCACTAGTCCGCCATTTTATTCCGCTATATTGGATTTTTACCTCAATGCTACGAGGTCATCAACAACTTTTAGCCAAAATCTAGAATCAAGCGGATAAGCAGTTTTTTAGTCGTCGTTTAATTTTTGCGAAAATGGCAAGTTATTACATAACACTCTGCAAAACAGATTTGTTGAAGACCTGGTGATTTTGGCTCTCTAGAACATAAACTGCATACCTAATGCGAGACAGTGCTGCAGCTCAACATCTTAATTCTGGTTGAAAACAATTAATCTTGAACTATGTCCAAAATTTTGCATATATAAGTTCGTGTGTCCTGCGGTTTAGTATGTCCTGATTGAGTTTAGGAATTATTACCATTAAGTCCAAACTAGGCGCCGGAGCGCGACAACGTGAACGCCCACTTTTACAGCCACAGTAAACACATTTTTTACTGTATACAGCAAATACAATATTTATCTAACATATTAAATACGTCTTTTATTTTAAAATTGTCATAATACAGATATTTCCTTAAGCCAGTCAGGCCATACTGGTTTCTCCTGAAATATATCAGGCTCTATGTATACGTCCTAGGAAATATGCGAACTTCGTAACATCAGGAAGTTCTAATACGTCTTTTGTCAAAGTAGTATATCCTGAAATCGGATATTTCCTGCAATATTTATAATGTATAAGTTTTGTGCTCCAGTTTTCTTGAATAATACAATGTAACCTTTAGAAGTTCCAATACATACAGTTCATAACGATGTGCTTACACCTGTCATAAACCAGGTTCGTCGACAGACATAAGATGGCCTATAAAATCTATACTGGACACTAATAAAACATTTTAAGGGGAATTTTTGTTTTATGGTCACAGTAGTGGCAGTAATACAAGCTTTATTTATTTTTTTTTATTTTAATTTGAGCACACCACGTACACTCAATGTCCCTTGTATGAAAACCTCAATGTACTTGTCTGACGTTACTGTTACAAAGATAATGAATATATCCAAAAGCATTAAGAATAAAAAAAGTTCAGGATCTGATGAGGTGCCTGTTTTCATTGTTAAAAGGTGCATTGAAGCAATAGCTGAGCCCTTATGTGACATACTGAATTGCTCTTTTCGAACTGGAATTTATCCAGATAAACTAAAAGAGGCCCTTGTCTTGCCTCTTTATAAAAAAGGTGACCATGAAATTCTTTCTAATTACAGGCCAATAAGCCTCCTATCATCCTTCTCAAAATTTTTCGAAAAAGCCTTTTACAACCGCATCTATAGCTTTTTTTCCAGTATGAACTTGTTCGCTAATTTTCAACATGGTTTCCTGAAAAATAAAACAACTAAAACCGCTGTATATGATTTTTTGACAGCGATATATGGAGCTCTAGAGGAGGGAGAGGTAGCAGCCGGTCTATTCCTTGACCTCTCAAAGGCCTTTGATTGCATTGATCATGGTCTTCTCTTGGATAAACTTTCCCGGTATGGTATAAGGGGAAATGTGCTGTCCTGGGTTAAATCATATTTGAGTAATAGGAGGCAAAGAGTCATTCTCAGGCAGGAGAATAATAGCATGGTTTCCTCAAAGTTTGAGAATATCAGTCTATGAGTACCCCAGGGCAGCATCCTAGGACCACTGTTTTTTGTGATTTTCCTGAACGATCTTCCAACAATAAACCATGAATTTACAAATATTTTGTTTAATTATGCAGATGATACTAACTTGCTTCTGAAAGATAGGTCAATGCCATTACTGATGGATTTAATGGATGATAATTTTAGACAAGTAAAGCAGTAGTTCTTGAGCAACCGCCTAGTCCTGAACACTGAAAAAACAAAATGTGTAATTTTTAAAACATCTCAAAGAAAACTACTTGTCCCAAGCTCAATTGACATAGATGGTACAAATCTTGAGATTGGAGAAAATAGCAATATGCTAGGAATTACACTGGACTCCACACTTAAGTTTGATGTCCAGATAGATTGTTTATGTGCTAGACTCTCTAGTGCATGCTATTCTTTACGAATAATATCAAGAAATCTTAACCTAAACGTATTAAACACTGTATACCATGCGAATATCTTGTCCATTATACGCTACAGCATTCTTTTTTGGGGTGGCACATCAGGGGCAGAAAGATTGTTTAGAAAACAGAAACAGGCATTGCGTATTATGTTAAAGTTAAATTTTAGATCATCCTGCAAGAGTCTTTTCAGAACTCAGGGACTACTTACAGTTGCTGCTTTGTATATATATATATATATATATATGAGTGTATTATGTTTCTTAAAAAATATGAAGGCAAGTTTAAACATCTTGAAATAAATCATGCTCATGATACCAGAAGAATAGGCAGATACAACGTGCCACGCCACAGTTTGACACTTACTGAGCATAGCTGTCATTATTACTGTATAGTTTTTTACAACAACTTACCACCTCACATAACAAATGCCAAGAATAGCAAAAACTTTGGAAAGAGTCTTTTCAAGTATTTATGTAATCTAGAGCCATATAAGGTCAATGACTTTTTTATATAGGAAATTTTTAAATGTTACTATTTAATTGTATTATTTTATCCTCTTTTTTCTGACTGTTAATTGACATATTTCAAACTTGTAATAAGTGTGTATTTTGTTTTAAAATTGTTTTGAAATAAAGCTATCTATCTATCTATCTATCTATTTAAAATTGACATTAATGAATATTGAAAAAATATAAAGATAATAAAATAATTTGTTTTAAAAATATGATTGTAATGTGCGTAACATTCGGTATAGATATGAACCCAAAAGTAAAACCTTCCAACTTAACTTTCCAAGGTGTTAATGCCAATCTCAAAAAGACCAAGGAACCGTTTTTGAGGTGTTAAAATTAAATCAGATGTAAGTAAATACACACTCATTTTTCTCTGTCAGCGGCAATAGCCAATTTTTATTTAAACCAAGTCCATGCTTTTCAGGTTTTCGATTTTGGCAAAAATTTTTGTGCACAATTTTTCAAATCGGATTTATTGGTATTTCGGTACGTCATCGAAGCAAACAGTACATTAGAAAGTTAAAGAAAATAGAATGAGGTTGTTGATCGGCTTTGTTTCTGTGTAAAAAAGTAAATATAAGGTTATGTTCAGCTTCAAAAGAAGGGTATCGTTTTGTCTTTAATTCAATTTTCAACAAATCATAACTTTTTTAGCTTTTATTTCATGGGATCGGTTTTTGGATAAGGTCTCAAAGCATCTATTTTCGAAAAAAAACTTACCCTAGAAATTTAAAGATTTTGGATAAATTATATTTCAATGTTGGCTAGTGCCAGGAAAAATTTCCAAACGGATAAAATGTTTATGTTAATTTTATTGTACGCAGGTAGTTTTTTTCGCGAAACATTTGGCTTCAAATTTTAAATGCAGTTTTGTTTTTTTTGCTTCCTTATTATTTTTGTCGTATGTTATTTTTCAATAGGATAAATTTTAGGTAAACAGACAAAGCTTTATAAGATTTTTTCCTATTTATGCTCCTTCAGAATGGGTTTTATTTTTATCGAAAACTTGAACCAGTTAGGCACTAGAAAAAATTGATCCTGCCCATTTTAAATACGGTTCGGAAAATCGTAGAGGGGAACGTTTTTTACAAATCTGAAATTAATATTTAAATGTTTTCGAAAAAATATTTTCTCACGTTAACTGTTATTTTTTTTATTATTTTTTTATTAAGGAGCATGTAGGTAGACATAGTGTGTACATAAAAAAATTAAATTTTGTTTGTTTAGAATGTATGTATATGTAATGTTTTTTGATAAATTAAACGTTGCGTTAATAAATTCTATTGAACTAGTAAACTGCACTTAAGTTAAAACCGAACAAATCGTCTGTATATTTTTATTGGAGACTCTGATGGCTGAAAACCGAAATACCTTGCAAATTAGAGTACTGTAAACAATCTTGAGTTTTGATCCAGCAATTAAAAACTTCATGTGGAGTTCATGATTTAAAACAGCAAATTGAAATTAACACCGAATTTGGACTTTTCTTTTTCTAATAACCTTGTCTTTTAAATATCTGTGTTATCTCAATTAATAATGATTCTTCTGCTTTATTTAAGCAATTATATGGAAAATGTTGCAATAATTTTGCCCAGGAATTAAACAAAAACGTACATTTGTTTCAGAATGATTTATTTAATATTTCTTATATGAAAGGAACTTATACAATTTTCACCAGGGCAGCGAAATTACAGGCAACGCTTTGAAATTATACGAAAATCGTTTAATTACACATCCATCGACATCACTATGTTATAGGTTAGATAATAGCAGATGGTTCAGTCGAACAGGTGGATAGTTTATACTGGGATTCTAAGTTGTACTATTATTGAGCCCCTTGCTTCGTCTTTACTTCGATTAAATTTTATTTATCATTTACATAATTTCAGTCCTTCATTTTTTTTATAGTCTTTGATTTAAAGTTTAGTACAATACACCTATAAATAAACTCTAAAAAACCTATTTCTCAACAAATTGTTTACAACATTATAAAAAATACGAAAAGCCAATTAGAAGATTTAGTGCTGATTTACAAAGTATAACTGTTTATTCTTTAAATATTTCTTAAGCTAAATCCATATAAAATCTCAACAGAAGCCAGATTATCCAGTTTTATATTCTTGATTAAAAAATCTGGCTTTTCAGTTCTTTAAAGGTAGAGGAACTGTTTTCCTTCTCAATTTTAAGAATAATGTTCGGCAAATTGACTTTCCTTTTCAGTTATTTTACCTTTACCCAAAAAATATTCTCGTGATTTCGGGGCCCGTCCTCTTTGTTTCTTCCAGCGTAAATTTCAGGGGTCAGCAAAAAGACTTGAAAAATATTTTTTCGAGCGGAATGACTGTATATTTATTAAGACATTGTCAATATATTTTGTCGTCTCTACGCATGGAGCAATATCTTCGGGCTATTATTAAAAGATGTAATATTAATGTCAAAAAAGGTAAAGATCCGAATTATAAAATTTACTTTAACAACGCTTGGACAATTCGATTAGAAAAATAACACCAAGGAGATATTTTATGAGAGCAAAACGTAAATAAAGTAATCTTGGTAGTGACTAAAAATGTAAGTAACATATTATGGAAAATTGATGCCTCTTAAAACTGTTTAATCAATATAAAGTTGGCTATTTCTTTTTACTCGAAATCACATGGAAAGGAGAGTTATCTCTGTGACAGTCATGTATGTATTAATATTTGTTACCATATGCAGGCTAAATCAAAATTAAAGAGCTCATTAAGGTGATTTTAAATATATATACATACACTTAAAGGAAAAAGCTTTTATGTGGTTACGTCGAAACGTCTTTTTGACACATCTTTAAAAAACTCGATAATTGGATTGGATGTTCTGAGTTGTGAACAAATTACAGCATATATATATATATATATATATATATATATATATATATATATATATATATATATATATATATATATATATATATATATATAAATATAAAATATGTTGATTTTTAGTCCTTCACGGATGGAAAAATACAATGTGTTTTCATTCCGGGTGTACATCATTACTGTCGTTCTGAAAAGAACAGTTTTGCTGACGTTTCGCCAAAATCACATTGGGCATTTTCGAAGCTTTCTTTCTCGCGTCCGAATAGAGACTGAAGTGTTGGTGACTGCGACGCTTCCTTTTATACCACCACTCGGGGCCGAAGGTTATATCTGCGCAGGCGTTGGTCGTTATTTATGTTTTCCGGATGGTGCTGTTGTTGTTGCGCTAATTGCGTTTGAGTTTTTGCGATTTTAGATTTGTCGATTATTGTCTTCCATACTGTTGGTAGTTTTAATGATTCGTCCCTTTTATTCAAATCACCTTGTTTTTCAATTTCTATGGCTTCTCGGATTATTCTAGTCTTATAATGTTCTATATTGGCAATCTCCCTACACCCATCGAAATTTATTGTATGGCCGGTTTCCTGATGATGTAGGAATAAAGCTGAGGTTGTTTGTTTATTTCTCATGATGAGTTTATGCTCTTCCACACTCACTCTCTCTGATATTCGCCTGTTAGTTTGCCTCACGTACAACTTTTCACAGTCCTGGCACGGAATACTGTATACTCCGTGGTTTTCCAGTTTGATTTTATCTTTTGGGTTTCCAAGTAGTTTACCTATAGTTGTTTGTGGCTTGTGTATTGTTTGTATGTTGTGTTTCCTAATAATTCTTTCGATTCTGTCTGTTGTGCCTTTTACATATGGTAAGACTACTTGTTGCTTTCCCGGCTCATAAGTTTTGTTGTTCGTTGTTCGGGAAACCCGTGCATTAATAGCTTTCTCTATGGTGTGATTTGTGTAGCCATTTTTCTTTAAAGCACTAGATATTACCTTAAGTTCGTTTTGTCTCGTCTGTGTTTCAGTTAATCGCACGGATCTGGATATTAGAGTATTTGCCACAGCTTGAATTTGTGCTGGGTGATGGTGTGATTTTGCATTTAAATATCTGTCTGTATGTGTTTTCTATAAACGGTGTATTCGAAATGTCCGTTATGCAGTTTTGTGACCAAAACATCTAAAAACGGTAGTTTGTTGTTTTCCTCTAACTCTAGGGTACATTGTATTCTGGGGTGGATTGAATCTACGTGTGTCAGAAATTTTTCGAGCTCTGCATGACCATGTTGCCATATAATAAATATGTCATCCACATAACGAATCCATAATTTGGGCTTTAAACTTGCTTTCTCAAGAGCTTCTTTCTCAAAGTATATCATAAATAAATTCGTGACTACTGGTGATAGCGAGGACCCCATTGGAGCATCATTCATTTGTTTATACATTTGCCCGTTGAATGAAAAATAAGTATTTTTAAGGCAATGATCCGAGAGTTGTATTATATGTGCCTGGACATCCTCGTTCATAGCAATCTTGTCCAATGCGTTTTTTTCAAGGAGGATATCTCGTATAATTCGAGTGAAATGCTCCGAGTTTTTTACAAATGAATCAGATTTTTCTAGAGCTGGTTGCATAATTTCAGAAAGGTATTTCTCCAGTTTTTGTAGCGGCGAATTAACAGCACTAACAATACGTCTGATGGGCGCCCCTGGTTTGTGTATTTTTGGTGAACCATTGAGTTTAGGACATCTGCTCGACTTTTCCCGTGGTATGATTTTTTGTTGAATTTCGGGGTTTATTGGTGAACTTTTTATTTTATTTTTAGTTGTTTTTTCTAGGTACGTTGTCGGGTCCCTTGAAACAGACCTATAACAATTGTCTTCTAGGATATCCTGCGTTTTTTGTGCGTAATCTTGAGTATTCATAACCACAGTTGCGTTTCCTTTATCTGCTGGAAGGATTGTGATGTCTTTATTTTTTCGAAGGTTTATTAGGGCCCTTTGTTCAGTGGCATTTAGGTTTTGTTTGGTGTTTGGCTTAATCTTCAAATTCTTGCCACCTCTTGTCGAATTTCCTCTGCTTTTGTTTCTTCAGAGGAGTCAAGAACAGCTTCCACTCCAGCTATTATTTCTTCTTTAGGGATTTCCTTAGGAGATATCGCAAAATTAAAACCCTTACTCAGTAGACGTTGAGAAATTAGTACGTAATATATCATCCTACAGTCTCTCAGAAAGTGAAAAATCTGTATAATGTGATTTTGGCGAAACGTCAGCAAAACTGTTCTTTTCAGAACGACAGTAATGAACGGATGTACACCCGGAATGAAAACACATTATATATATATATATATATATATATATATATATATATATATATATATATATATATATATATATATATATATATATATATATATATATATATATATATATATATATATATATATATATATATATATATATATATATATATATATATATATATATATATATATATATATATATATATATATATATATATATATATATATATATATATATATATATATATATATATATATATATATATATATATATATATACAGGGTGATTCACGTGGATGGACCGTTAGACGTTTCTGGAGAACGGATTGATGGATCCTTCTGAAATTTCGGTTACTTACATAAATGACCTTGATCTACCGTTTTAAAATATTTTCAGCCTTACAGTGTTGCCGGTTATACTCAAAACCGGTGGCGACATCGCTATTTTAAATGAAATGCCCTATATTTTTTTACATTTTCTGAAACTACGCGTATTTCTGAGCAACTTTTCTAAATACTTCCCTATACCTATGTGTAGCCGTTTTTCAGGAATTAATTTATTTAGAATATTTTTAACGAAAACAACACTTCAAATAAATCTGAATTTCTCCCAACTCTAAAACAATTTTAATCTGAAATTTGGGATGCGGTTAGATAATGCCCTTAGGTATTTGATTTTTTTGTCATATTTTAGTTGAAGTATACAGGGTGCTCCAGAAATAGATGCATGTAGGTAACTTACAAAAGTGCGAGAAATTCGATTTTTTTAAATGAAACACCCCGTATATCAGTACTGATTTGAGTAGCTGATAAAAGTAGCTTTCTAATAATGTATACTTTGCCTATACCTAACTTTTCAAGTTTTTGATTTATAAGCATTTCTTTATGAAATATCAGAAAACATGTCATTTTCAATGACTATTTAATGTTGATTTTAAATGGAACACCCTGAATTTTTTCCTTTTATTCGATTCAGCATTAATTTTTGAATGAAAAATGCCAAAACTATCCTATAATACCTATTTTTGGTCATTTTAACATATTAAGGTTTTTTATACGGAATAACGGAATGGACGCAAAACAAGCGCTTTGAAAGCTTTTAGACAGTAGGCTGTGAAAAAGCAACGCCACGCTATTGACAAGCTTGCCATGATGATTTAACTCTTAATTTGAAGTAAGGCTGACATTTTTTTATTTACGAAAATGGCTGAAATATTTGATAACAATTATACGTTTTCTCATATTTGTGATTTGTTTGTAATCTTTGGTGAGTGTAACAAAATTTATGCTAGAGCATGTCGCGTATTTAATGAAAAATATCCAGAGTTAACTCCAATGACGAAGAAAAAATTCAAACGCATACAAAGGAATTATGTTTTGCATGGAACTTCGGTTTGTCCAAGACGCCGTGTGAAACTTGTCACCGGAGATGAAGATATAGAAATTATGGTGCTGGCATATTTTTATGCTTTTCCACGAAGCTCAATACGTAGTGCGGAGATTCATTTAGGAGTAAGTTATTCTTCTATTCAAAGAATGCTTTCCAAACATCTTATGCATAATTTTAAAGCAAATACTCTTCATGAACTATTGCCTACCGATTTTCTGCAAAGAGTGGAATTGTGTGAAATGCTTTTAGTGAGAACTCAAGAGGATCCAGACTTTTTAAAGAAAATAATTTGGACTGACGAATCCAAGTTCAGCAGAGATGGCATCTTTAATAGAAGAAATAATCACTATTGGTCTACCGAGAATCCAAATTTTATTGTCGAACGGAATCATCAACAAAAATTTTCTTTTAATGTGTGTTGCCTTCTTATGGACAACCAGAGTGTTTATTACGTGTATGATGATAATTTGGATCAAATGAAGTATATTGAAATTTTGCAAACCGTGGTGTCGGATTTTTTGGATAGTTTACCCTTAAACTTAGCTGTCCGCGTTTGGTATCAGTTGGATGGAGCTCCAGCTCATTGTACGGATTTGGTCAGTAATGAGCTGAATATTATGTTTGAAGATCAATGGATTCGCAGGCGAGGTCCATGGAACTGGCCTCCTAGATCACCTGATCTAAATCCTTTAGATTTTTTCTTGTGGGGGCACATTAAAAATTTAGTATACGATGGAACATTAATAAATAGTCGAGAAGAACTTTTAAATCGGGTTCATGCAGCTTTTGGTAGTCTACAGCCAGAACAAATTAGAAGATCTACAACATCACATGTAAAAGAAAACATTTTGAAATGCCTGAGACTAAATGGTGGCCATATTGAATAATTATTGTAACTGTTATTTTCACTTTTATTATTATATTATTTTTGTTGTATTGTTGGTTTTAAATAGTTAGGCTATTGTTTTATTCACCTGTTTAACAATATTTTTATTTATGTATACGTAATCTTTTTCTATTATTAGGTAGGTACATAATATTCATTTCTTTTTATTCCCACTAAAGTCTGAGGTAAAGTGTAGTTCCTTTGCATACATTCAATTTTTTTAACTAATTATGGTTAAATCTGGATGTTTTTCATTAAATAAGTGACAGGCTCTAGCATAAATTTTGTTACACTCCTCAAAAGTTACAAATAAATCGTAAATGTCAGAAAATCAGTAGTATTATTGTTTAATTATACTGCCATGGAGCCTTATATTAATTGTTTTCATGGCACACTACTACTAGAATCATTAAAAATTACTTGTTTTATGATATTTCATAAAGAAATGCTTATAAATCAAAAACTTGAAGAGTTAGGTATAGGCAAAGTATACATTATTAGAAAGCCACTTTTATCAGCTTCTCAAATAAGTATTGATATACAGGGTGTCCTATTTAAAAAAATCGAATTTCTCGCACTTTTGTAAGTTACCTACATGCATCTATTTCTGGAGCACCCTGTATGCTTCAACTAGAATATGACAAAAAAATCAAATACCTAAGGGCATTATCTAACCGCATCCCAAATTTCAGATTAAAATTGTTTTAGAGTTGGGAGAAATTCAGATTTATTTGAAGTGTTGTTTTCGTTAAAAATATTCTAAATAAATTAATTCCTGAAAAACGGCTACACATAGGTATAGGGAAGTATTTAGAAAAGTTGCTCAGAAGAACGCGTAGTTTCAGAAAATGTAAAAAAATATAGGGCATTCCATTTAAAATAGCGATGTTGCCACCGGTTTTGAGTATAACCGGCAACACTGTAAGGCTGAAAATATTTTAAAACGGTAGATCAAGGTCATTTATGTAAGTAACCGAAATTTCAGAAGGATCCATCAATCCGTTCTCCAGAAACGTCTAACGGTCCATCCACGTGAATCACCCTGTATATATGTATATATATATATATGTATATATATATATATGTATATATATGTATATATATATATATATATATATATATATATATATATATATATATATATATATATATATATATATATATATATATATATATATATATATATATATATATATATATATATATATATATATATATATATATATATATATATATATAGGGTTTCTCAATTGGGACGGGTCGATTTTGGAATGGAATAAAACAAGCTTTGTGTGAGGTATTAAAGAAATTCTTTTTTTATTTTTATTTTAAAGGCCTTTGTATGTATGGAATATCATATCATTCAAATATCCGCCATGGCTTCTCACGGTGGCACGGATCCGAGTGATCCAATTTTCAATGACTCTGCCGCATAGATCTGGCTGAATTTGAGCGATGGCCTGGGATATATTGACTCTAAGGGCATCAGTCGATTGCGGTCTGTTGGGATAGACCTGCGATTTCAGATATCCCCACAAAAAGAAATCCGGCGGAGTTAAGTCGCACGATCTTGGTGGCCAATTCACGTCTCCTCTGCGAGAGATAATCATACCCTCAATTCGTTCATACAGAATGTCCATCGTGGCGTCCGCTGTGTCGCACGTAGCGCCATCTTGCTGGAACCACTTATCGTCCACGTCTATATCGTCCAATTTGGGCCAAGAGAAATCCGTTATCATCGTTCTGTAGCGCTCACCGTTGACGGTGACGGCTTGACCAAGGTCGTTCTCAAAAAAGTACGGACCAATGACGCCGCCGTCCCAAAATCCGCACCAAACAGTAACTCTCTGTGAATGCATTGCTACATGGTGTACCTCGTATGGATTGGCGTGGTCCCATATATGGCAATTTTGTTTGTTAACATAGCGGTTCATCCAAAAATGCCTCTCGTCACTAAAGATGATTTTTCGGCCAAAATTGGGGTCCTCTTCCAACCGCTCCGAATCCCACTCAGCGAATAAACGGCGTTGTCTATGATCATTAACTTTCAGCTCCTGAGTCAGTTGGATCTTGTACGGGTGCAGGCCCAAGTCCTGACGCAAAATTCGCCAAGTGGAAGTCTGGGAAAGGTCGAGTTCTTGTGCACGGCGAGGAATTGACTGCCTCGGGTTCTCTTGCACACTTTCATGGACAGCGGAGATGTTTTCGGCAGATCTAGCATTTTTTACATGTACGGGTATTGGCTGATTGTTTACTGAACCCGTCGTCTCGAATTTGGCCACTAAACGTTGGAGAGTTGACTTTGAAGGGCAACCGCGTCTGCCGTAAAATGGCCGCAACGTACGCAACGTTTGCACAAACGAACACTCATTTTGATAATAAAGTTTTATCATTTGAACATGCTGCTCAATCGTGTAACTTTGCCATGGTGATTTGGCATCAGTGACTGAATAGTAAACAACGAATTGGACAGATGCCGTCAAAACATCATGGCCACCTTAGGCGGTCAACATCGACCCGTTCCAATTGAAAAACCCTTTATATATATATATATATATATATATATATATATATATATATATGAACAAACTAAAAATATGTTATGTAGAACCGAACGAGAGTAGAAATTTGAAATTTGATTGTTTCGCAAGGAAGTTATTGATAGTATTGACTAAATTTGCGGGTAAGGTTTAAATGTAGAAACATTTCTAAATTAAATTTTGAAAATATAACTTTGCGTAAAATTAACCTTAATCTAGATTGATATAATTTAAATCCATTAATAACCAAACAACAATTAATGTATGTAAACCAAAAAGCTAATATTATTGCATAGGGACTGTGCAGGGTGTCAAAAACACATACAATTAATTATAATAATACCTGAATGAGAGGAAAGTCGTTATATCAGTACCTTAATAAGTTTGTCTTAATTGTTGCTTGCAGAGTCTGTTTTCAGGGATGTTAATAGATGAAGCCTATGTTATTCACTCCCACAATCGTATAAACTTAAACTTTATAATTAATGGCAAAAAGAAATAAAATAATTTAGGAAGGTATACTAGTTATGTGACTAAAACGCAGAAAACAAGAAAGCACATTTATAATTTTGTGTGAGTAAAAACCCTATAAATTTCAAAATTTTACTCAATAAATATTTTCATAAAATTAGACCTGTCGTATGTCAGTGTTGAACACTGCAAGCAAGTAATGGCAAATGAAATAGATAAAAAAGTTGTGTTATGTAGGGTATTCAGTGCTCACTTAACGTGTTGAAAATTATAATGTTTAAGTATTTAAAAATTTTGTATATATGATAAAGACCTGATTCGGAAATATTGTCCAAATGTGCAAAATTGCAGAACAAACTATACTCTCTGTGAAACCAATTTGAAGTGCACCTCAGGCACCAAAATTATATAGTTTTATAATCATTTATTCTGGAGTAGCCCTCCGTTTTTCCCGTTGCAAATTTTCTATAATCTTCGAGAACCTTTTGTAGGCATGCGACCCATTTAATGGCTTTGCACAAACAAGCGAGCAAAAAAAAGTCCTCACCTATGTAAAAATCTATAACTATTGATGTTATTGGCATTATTGAATATTAGATTATGGCACTTATCGATAAATGTCGATTATGGATACTTTTCTACTTACCTTTTGTTATTCGATATATCGCTAACGTATCGATAATTATCGATTTTTAGATATAATCCCATCCCTAATCCAGACTGGTGCATAAACCCGCAGCACATACTAGCTCGATATTCTAAGATTTCCTTCCTTGGTAGAAAAGCTTAAGTTTAAAATTCGATTTGCCTCCGTTAGCTATCAAGAATGTGCCGGTTTTTCACGAGTTCTGTTAGAGTAAGTTTTCTGGGCAGACACCAGAAATAACAGCCCGTCATAAATAATTTTCGTCAGAGCTTTGGTTTTTCAGTAGCATCAGAAAACCCATACTGATCGGTTATACGTCCATCCAAATGTTTTTCGCTTGCCGTTTTTATATGAGATTAACCCCTTCGAATTCTGCTTATTTTTTGTTTAAAACTCAGATCTACTTCTTTTTCGAGCGCGAAGAACTTTACTTCTGTTCTTTACTTCAGATGTTCCATAAAATAGACAAAAGTTAACAAGAGCTGTAGACCTGTCAAACTCACTGGCTCTATTACAAGCCTTTGCCAGTTTAAACATACATATTCTCATTTTGTTCCCAGTTGCCCGTTGCGGTGATATCGATGCAACTGGATTTTGATAATCGATAACATCTAACGAATCTGTTGTGATGCGTGTTCGAATAGCCAACTGAAGCCATCAACATCTTCAGTATATTTGACTTTCGAACATTTAAATGCAGTGCTTTTGTGTCCCGGAACGAAGTGAAATACCGTGGAATATGTCGGGTTGCCTACCACAGCCAAATAAATAAATTAAATAATGAAATATATAGCCATATGGGTCACCCCAAAAACTTAAATTTCAGCTTTTGTCAATATTTTGGAATACCAAGAGACAAATTTTTCAAATTAAAAAAAAGCATGAGATATTCCCGTTCTACTCTTCAGTGGCGTATATAGACATTGGGCGTTACTTTATTTTATCCGCCGCGCCGCTTCCGAAAAAAAAGATCCTTAGTTAATGCTATTTGCATCATTATAGCTTAAATAAAAATGACTCTGGGGGTTTTAGTCCGCAATACGCCACTGCTACTCTTATGTCAGTGCTCTTTTCTGGAATGATACTGTAGTAGATCAGTCAGTAGTACTCGTGATGTTCAGGAATTGTTTTGTTTGAAAGTTTGTCACTTAACATAAAAGCTGAAAAATGGTTCCAACAGAATAGGCTTAGTTAAAATGAGAAAAATTAATCCTAGGCAATCTGAAGGCAAGTATGATAAATTACTGGGAGTAATAATAGTTGGCCCTCTCAAATTTGCAATTTGGCCATGTGAATAATAATAATTATTATTATTATTGTGTACGTGTTAAAATTTTAGGAAAAAAAAGAAATTAATTCATATCTTCGAAAGCGCTTCAGATATTTTATTGACATTTAATAATGACGCATGTTTTTCAATACAAACATAATTTTCAGCTTTAACAGTAGCGTGTGTACGAGCACTGACTTTGATATTTTAAAAGGTACATACACCCCTTAATTTCATAAGGGAACCTTTTGGACTGCCATTTATAAAGCAATCTATCATTAATTTTGCGTGTAGAATCACATCTTCAAATATTCGTATATCACCAAGGAACACCTTGTATACCAGTCACTTCTGTAAACACACAAAAACAAAAGTAGGTTTACTTTGAACTGTCACTTTCAAACCTATACGACGAGAGAGTCGCAGAATCTGCGTCCTCCGCGTTACAGACTATGCAAATCAGCGAGGAACTTGCTGGAGCTGGAATTAAAATTATATAATAAACTTAATGTCAACACTAAGAACTTATCGGCAAAAGCCTTCAAGAAAGCTGTATTGAAACAGCTGGTGAAAATTATTTTCTACTCTGTGAGGATCGATCATTTTAATTTTTGATAATTATAGTATATAATTTTTAGTCTAGTCATTGTGATATGTGTGTATTTGATTTATCTCTTTTTACTTACCGCGTAAAAGGGAAGTATTGTAATCTAAAAAAAAATCAGCCTCCGAGAGTTTTTTTAGATCTTTTCATTTCAGAAGCCAAAAAACAAAGTTAAAAAAATTATACTAAAAAGTGCTTATCCATTTTGCCCAAAATTTTGCAGAAAAACTAGGTGTAATATATGGATGTACTGTAAAAAAACTACTTCATGGATTATTTCCAAATTTTGCACTATATTCAAGTGTTATATAGAGATGAACTGCTAAGAATAAAGTGGCGGCTCAACTAAATATTTAAAAAATCGATCTCACAAAACTACTTATTTGATTTATTTTGAACTTTACACAAAAATCAAGTTTGGTATAAGGATAAACTGACAAAATTTTGGTGAGGAGTCTGTCCTGCTAAGATAAGTGGTCCTAGGTGCAGTATTTTTGGCATATGAAGCATTTTAATGGTTTAGTATGAATTTTTAATCAGGGCAATATTTGTGAGTTTTATTAAGCGAATTGCGAAAATTGTAATACACGAGTTAAGCTTACAAAATGTGGCTATTTATTGTGCGATAAAATAAATGGACTTTTGCAGATAGTACAACTTTTGTTAGCAGAGCAGCATTATTATGGAGCAAAATGGGGGCCTCAACCTTTAAAATATCAGTATCAAAAAACTGCTTATCCAAATGATTTCAAATTTTGCACAAAAATCAATTGTAAATCTGGCACGAACTAGTAAAGTTTTGTTAATCATATAAGGCAAAACAAAATTGCGGCCTAATTAAATGTTTCAAAAGTGGGTAAAACTCCATATCCTAGAATAAAAAGTTTCTTTTTGTCAAGGAAAATGGTAAATGTCATAATTTTTACTTCCCTCGTTAGAAGGAAATATTTTATTTGTGAAAAAATCAGCTTCTCAGGTTTTGACTGATTTACGCATTTTAATATTCCTAATGATCCAAACCATGTTTTCTCAATTCCATCCGTGTGTCTGTCGGTCTGTCTGTCTATCTGTCTACTTATTTAATTTACCTTAAATTTGACACATAGGTCAAGCGTGGCATGGTAATGAACTGGTTAGAGATAAATTTGTAAAATTTGCACAAATGCAACATGGAACTATGGCTGCCTAATGATATTTTGAAAAATCAGTGTAAAAAACTACCTCTTTAATAGGTTTTAATCTTTTTATTTATAAGGAATAGTAAAATATAAACCTATTTATTACCGCTTATAGTCGTTATATATATAAAATGTGTTATCATAGGAATGATTATTTATGAGGGAACTTTAGGGTAATTTGATGAAACTTATTTGTAAAGGAACTTATCAGGAAATTCACTCCTGAATACTTCCTGTGTCTACAAAATTGAAAGAAAACACAATTTCTATTGTGCTGATGACTTCACTATTTCTAATAAAAGATAATATTCATAACGAGAGAAGTTCAGGGTAAAGGAAATTTACCGATTTTTTGTCTGTCGTTTAGTATTCTATGTGTGATGTAATGTACATTATGTAATAGTTTTTGATGTAGTTTTATACTTTAGTTTTACTGACGTATGCAAATAATATTATTGATGAACAGCACGAAATATATCTATTCTATATAATTTAATTAATTCCTACTTTGAATAAAGATATATTTTTGTATCTGTAACTGACAACTTAGGCAGTTGATTCAGTCATTTTATAGTACAATATACAGTAAAATCATCCAGTTTTTTAGGTAAAATATATACTTTATTTAAATTAATTTTAAGTTTCAGCCTTATTTGTTAATGCTGAAATATCGAACATTTATTATGTAACACCATGTATATTCACCATTTGTAATGGGAGCCAAATTATTAAGAATTCCGTAGAGATAAGAGACAATACTAAAACTTCTCCTATTATACAGCATCGTAAAATTAAAACATTTCGAGTTTATAGTACATGGGTTTCTTATCGTGATCTTTTTTATGGTACGATTTCTGATGTACTTATGCTTTCTGTACTTTATCTATCTTTTCACTATACTTGTAGACATAGTATAAACCCTAGGGTTCGAAAAGCCTGATTTGCTTGTTCCTCAGTATGTACGCTGAACATAAATCATGACATTTGAGAATAACATATTTTCATGTGTTTGCAATTATGGATATAAAAAGATTCTTTACGATCCATGAATGCAACAGATCCATATATTTTGGTAATTTAATGCCTACATTTACGTCTTCGTAAATAATTTATGCGTCATCAAAAAACTTTGTGGTCTTCCAATAAAAAGGACTGGATCAATAATAACACGTGCGTGCTTTTTCATAGATTCTAAAATGTGAATTCATTTTTGCACATGCATTTGATTAATTGAGTGTCGCGGATTATATAACAGCATTCATTTTTCTCGAATAATACACGGCAGTAGAGCAGAACCTAGTAAATTACATATAATTATTTTCCTGCATACGATGTGTTTGAATGGTAGCTCGTTTGAAAGCAAGTATAGTTATTAAAAAAACTCGGAAGGTCATTTTCACTTCACAACACTTTTCTGATATAAAGTGGCAAATGGATTTTCTCTTAAAGTCTTCTTTATCTTCTCTTTTCTCGTATTGTTTTATCTATCGATGGATGTTCACATTGGAACTAATACTTTCTAGATCAAAATACAAGAGTTCTAACCACACTACACCACAACTTGTTACGTTCTGGACGCACGTTTCGCTAACCAAGGTAGCATCATCAGCAGATCATATAAATTAAAATAACTTATGCTAACCGAGACTATTTATAGGTAAATGTGGTCACACTTGGTTGCACCCGACTGCACCGTTGGCAAGTAAACAATAGAGGGGACTATAGGGAATAGGCCGTCTGTCTTTATTTAGTGCTTTCTTACCACATTTAACTATTTCTATACTCTCAAATGCATCCAGTAATCTATTATTAGATACATTTTTAATCAACTTAAGATTATTTATTCCTATTTGGTAATTGTTTTCCAAAGCATGTTGGGCAACGCTTGACTTTTCTTTTCTTCCGTATCGTAAATGTGCCATGTGTTCTTTAAAGCGAATGTTTATGGATCGTTTAGTTTGCCCACCATATTTTAGATCGCAGTCATTACAGCTAATTTCATAGATGCCACTCCTCTCTTTCAAGTCGACTTTGTCTTTAGGGTTTCCAAGGAGATTTTTCAAACTGTTCTCCGTTTTGTAGGCTATTCTAAAACCTACGTTTTTAAATACCTCTCGTATATCTAGTAAAAAGTATTTAAAAACGTAGGTTTTAGAGTAGCCTACAAAACGGGGAACTGTTTGAAAAATCTCCTTGGAAACCCTAAAGACAAAATCGACTTGAAGGAGAGGAGTGGCATCTATAAAACTAGCTGTAATGACTGCGATCTAAAATATGTTGGGCAAACTAAACGCTCCGTAAACATTCATTTTAAAAAACTCATGGCACATTTAAGATACGGAAGAACAGAAAAGTCAAGCGTTGCCCAACATGCGTTGGAAAACAATCACCAAATAGGAATAAATAATCGCAAGTTGCACACAAATTTATCTAGTAATAGATTATTGGGTGCATTTGAGAGTATAGAAATAGTTGAATGTGGTTGGAAAGCACTAAATGAAGACAGAGGGCCTATTCCCTATAGTCCCCTCTATTGTTTACTTGCCAACGGTGCAGTCGGGTGCAACCAGGTGTGATTCTCCTTATTCTCCACTCTTTCCAGTTTCCTGATAGCATTGGTAATGGAAATGGGACATTCTGTATTTAAAATTGTAGTTTCGTGCTCTGTTTTTTTGCCGCAATTCGACCACCTTGTTTCTTTCGTTCTTCTATTATATGAGGATTTCTTGTTGCCCAAAAGTGTTTATTCTTTCTATTGAACATGCCGGTTGCGGTAAAACAAGCTTCATCTGACCACAAAATCCTTTCAAACAACAGCATATCTTGTCGCAATCGCCCCAGCATATTCTCGTAGAACTGGAGGTGTTGATTAAAATGATTGTCAGTTGCCAACTGAACCGGCCTACTTTTATACGGATGGTACTGATGCTTCTTAAGCACCGAATGGATATAATACAAAGATTTTCCTGCTATTCTAGAGACGTCAGGAATCGATCTGCGGATTTTCTAAAAATAAGTTTTAATTAAACTTTTAGACTACTTCTGGAAATATTTGCTTACCTACAAAATGTAATAATATAGTTAATTCCACGTCACAGTTTAATTTTGCTTGCCTTCTTTGTCTATGCACTGATTTTCTTTGTGCATGGCAAAGTAAAGCTTACCTGAGGCAGTGGCGGTTCGTGACCTTAGAATGTGACAGTGCTGCAGGCTGCAGTTTACGTCGAAAATAAAATATAATATAAAATTTAAACTAATTTAAATAACTCACCTGTCGGCGTTATTGATGATCATTCAATGTACCATATGCCTCGCAATATTCAAACAAAGTACACATAAAATTACAAAATATCTTGTCAAGTTCAGCCTTGTAATTAATTAGGCCCTGGAAATTACAGAATTTTCAGAATTTTTCGCCTCATCGTGTCCTTAAAGTGCAAACTCAAAGGTTCCACAAAATATAATGGCGTCTCTAATTCTTGAAAGCACGAACCTCTTTTTAGTGACTTTCTAGTTGTGATTAGCGATGTTCTGACAAGATGCGTTGTCCGGTTGTTCCTGGATGTTATTTCTTCCCAACAAAGTAAACTTCATTTAATACTTGAATTTTCATGAAGCTTGGCTTTTTCGCTTAAATGTACTGAATCACTGACACCACTATTTGTCTATTTTGAATTACTCTCAAAAAGTAGCAATTTCGTATTTCACAGCATATCCCAACGGTATTTTGAATAAATGTTTAAATCAAATTTGCGCATATACATTTTACCTTGTCTTTTCGGAGAACATTCGACTTTTAACTCAGGGGTAGGACGTCCATTTGGTTCAATTTCAATTTTTAAATTAAAACTAATTCGCGAAAGGTTTTTATATTTCTACAAAATATCCATCTTTATAAACCTCGGCGACGTATAGCGGATTAACACGAAACATTGCTGGAAAATTTTTTTGCAGCTCCACATTTGTTATAAAGCTTGTCGTTTATTGGTTGCTTCAAGGTCACAACGCATACCAGATGTGTTTGCTGCGGGCTGTTATTGGATGTCACTTCACAGAGCAGCAACCACTGCATCATGACAGAAAAATATGAGGACGCGGATGATATATTATGCAGTGTCATAAAATGTGCTTTGCCGTAGTGAACTAAACCGCAGATAAAAACCAAAGGTGGATTGAAATTATTATTTTTTTGAAATTTGTGACTAGTGCTGCAGCTCTTAATAACAAACCGCCTCTGACCTGAGGTAAGAACTATTTTATACCTGGTATACAATAAGGGTATACAAAGTTTAAAAAATCCCAGCTTTTTTTTAATACAATGATTGGTAAAATCCCAAAAAACAATTAAGATATTTTTTGAAATTTAGGTAAAATTCTTAAAAATAGTCCGTAATTTTATTTTGACATACAGGATTGGCAAAATTTTACCAGTTTATCCCTATTTCACACTTACTTTGTCTGCAGAATTTCAAGTCAATTGAAAAAGCCGTTTTTTTTGTTAATGATATTTTAGACATTTCATTAGGCCGTCATTTTATTCCACTAGCATTGCTCCTCAACAATTTTTTTTGAGTTTATCCCATCACATTTGATTTTTGAGGTTACTTGGATGTGCAGTTTTTAGTAATATTTTTTTGGCATTTTATTAGGCCGACATTTTATTCCACCATATTGGATTTTTATCAAAATATTACCATATCGTCCCCAAATGACCGTTAAATTTTGACTAGAATTCAATCGGGCAAGTTTTTTTAAGCTATGCCACGATGGAGCAGACAGCCAGACCGACCGACGGAATTATGAAAACATGTTTTTTTTTTAGAATTTGGGGACCCTGTAACATAAATATGTGAAAAAATCTCCGAGGATCATTTTTTCACGATGCATGTTTTATACAGCTAACTAGTTTAATACTGAACTGTTGTTTTAAATACGTTTAAAACACTTATTTTTGATACAAATCTTTAAAGTAAAATAGTTTAAAACATTCAGCGGTGTTTTAAACACATTTGAAACACTTCTTTTTTAGCAAAATGTTTAAAACATCCTATTTCTAATAAAGGTTCATATTTATGCTTAATTGAATTCTGTATTAATAGCTAATTTTATTCGCAGCTTATTTTACTTAAATTCAATTACAAGAGGTTTTTTTTTATTTAGTCCTCAAGGGTATTCTAGGGTCTAAAGAGTAGTTCCTATTTGATAAATACTTGAGAAATCAAAATACTATGTAGAAGGACATTTGTGGTATACACTTTTTTATATCATATTAGATTTGTTTATTTAACAATATTATTTTAATTCAGTTATTTTTGTTTATATTCTTATAATTCACCTAATCATATTTCAGCTATATTACATCTGACACTGTTCTTATGTTTAGTATTATTTCCTTGGCGTTTAGTGTATACTTTACCACTTTTGCAGATACAGTTATTAAGCCTTTTTTGTTCAATTTAAAGAACTTATAATCGTTAGTTATAATAGTTTAACTCGATCTTTTTTTACTAGACTTTAAACATTAATTAACAACCAAGTCACTTATTTTATGAATAATAAATAAAAAGAGAGTTTAATTGACAGCTTCTTTAAGCTTTCAATTGCTCTACTGTAAAGTTACTAAATTATCGATTATTACCTTTTACTTTTCAAGCATTATTCTTTGATGTTTGGTAACTTGATCTACATCACATTATGGAAATGGAGGAAATATCATATGCCTGCGAGTTATGTTACGTTCCTGCTGAACAGACATTAGTGGATATAACAATATAGATTATGCTTCTGATAAAAACAAAATCGTATTTATATTACATATAAAATTTCAGATGTGCCTTGCTTAATATTTAAATTCTGGATTATATGCGGAACTGTAGTTTGCTAATAGAAACGTTCGCTACCTATTTTAATGATGTGCTTTCCAGGCACGGATCAATGAGAGCCGAAAACTGATACCAAAGGAGACGGCCTGTGAATTTTGAAGGTGACACGGAGATAAGAGAATCAATTAAGTATTGCAAACGTGATTTTAAATTCATAACGCTAAATGCTGTTCGAATATTGCGAAATATTTAAAACGGTTTAAAAATTTAAAAAATATCCTGCTCAACGAATAGATCGAACCTTTCAGATTTTAACTTACAAACTAAACTACATTTTTAAGTTTTTTTTTTGTTTTTGAAATTTTTACTAACAATTTTAAAAACGTGTACTATATTGTTTCATATATTATCATTTAATTTTTATTAGATTTATACAAAATATATACTAAAAATAAAATGAAATTTAAAAATCAAATATAAAAATTTTCATTCAAACCTATTCCATTCTCGATATTCCCACAGAAGCCGCATTACCTCTTGAATAGCGAGGCTGATCCTTTTGGTAATGAAGCTTTTTGCTTCCTTGAACGATATTTTTGTGCTTATTTTATTAAGAAGCTCTTTTGCCTCATTACCCCAAGGACCAAACGTTTTAAATGCGATAATTACACATTCAAAACAATCTTCTAACTCGTCATATTTATGATGTTTTTGTAATTCTCCGCTACGTGCAGCATTACCTGCTCTTTCAGATGTTTGTTTGATATAAGAATCAGCAAGGGTATACCTGCACGTAGCGTCCCATAACAATACCTTACCTGCTTTCCAGGGAACCAATGTCATACCATCCACCCATTTTCCATCGCTTCGACAAACTCCAGACGGTTCTAAAACCGCGGGAATTTCCGCAGTTATCATAAGGTCTCTTTCGGATGGGGATGCGGATTTTCAAAGCCCATCTTCTCTACACTTTGGGGCGAGAGACGAATTTTTAAAAAGTTACATATAGATTTGTCATTAATTTTTCACTAAAATTTAAGGTCACTCTGGTTAGTAGTTTTTTAGCTATGGCGCGAACAGATAGACAAACATACCTAATTAGAAAAAAATATATACCTGTAAAGGTACAAAGCCGCTACCCCATCATAGTTTTTATTGCAAAACAAACTAACATACCATATTTCTCATAGTATTAACTTTCGTTCTGTTCCATGTTTTAGGGAATTACAGATAAATACTTATTTTAACTTAATATGTGAAGTAAGTTTTACAAAAAAAGTAGCACAAGTTAGAGAAGACCGTAATCCTGTATATTTGCTGACAAGATCATAATATCAACGAAAACTGGACACACCATATTTTTAACTGTTAAAATATCTGCACCCATTTCTTTTCATCCTGTATATCTTTAAAGAAATCTTTCTTGAGGAACCCCGAAGAATTTTGTTGTAAAGTTCAGCTATAAGTTTCATCAATCTTGGGGTAAAGGCTCTCTATTGAAAAGCAAATTTGTCTTACCCACCTATTTAGATCAAATACGCGTTAAACATTTATTTGAACAGAAGTTTTCACCTATAATCTTCCTAGAGCTTGAATTATATGGAAAATTCGAAACCATGAAAAAAATTCCATATTATTAAGTTCAAGCTCGACGGGGATTCGGTAAGGAAATTTCGAACTCATAGAAATTTACACAAATAATTATATTAAAATTGTACACTAATTAAAGTTAAAAAAAAAGATTACATTTATCTTTGTCATTATGTTGGTTCAATTGATTAATTTCTTAAACAAGAAGTGTTTTTAAAATATCCTGTTTTGGAAAAGAAAGTCAAGATATTATTAGAGTGTAACTTGAGTTAACATTTATGGAGTTCTGTAAAGAAAAATCTTACATTATTGATAACAATATTTTTACTGAAGAGCTGGCCGGTATTTTAAAACAGTAGGTATTTAATATGAAAAGAAAAATTCCAAAATTATAAAGTGTCGTAAAAATTGTATTTAATGCTACGCTGAGGCAACTACAAGGAATGTTTTCCAGGAATGTAACAGAAAGTTTGATCCGTTTCGCGATGTTCAGTTTGCAGCAGCTAGAGCAGCACGATATACCAAAAGACAGCATGCGACTTCAAAAGGGATCCCTTGTTTAAAAAGAAAATTAAGTTCGGCATTGAGTTATTAAGAATATGAAAAAAAAATGAAAAATGTGCAATGAGGGACCCCTGATTGTCGTCAACGTAAGTCTTTTTCGTTGTATCACACTAATTCGTGTGGGGAGGCTTACGTTAACTATTTCCTTAAAGAAATTGATAATATGGGCAATTACGCGGGTAGGATAGAATACAATCCACTTCTTTCAAAAACGACTCAAGGGGTTCAACGAAGTAAACAAGAACTTATTAAGATTACGGCACACAGCAATAGGCAATCAAACAAGTATACCTATAGCTAGATAGTACACCCTATCCGAATATTATCGAAACGATGAGGAGTAGTATTTCCAGTATTTGAGATAGTGTTTCTAAAAAGATAATTGTTTTGATGGGTAAAGTTTTTTTTATAATAATTATATTTTCAATATAACAAATAATTATAATTCTTTTGTTACATAAATAACATAACATAAATTAATTAAGATGTTTTTGAAAGTGAAATATCTTTATTCGAGTATTCGGTACAACCCTATCACAATACTGAAATTAACTAAGATATGATAAGTAAACTCAAAGGTACTCTGTAGGCTTCTTCGTCAATTATAATTTACAACGATATCAAATATAATTGTTAGTACAAATTGAATTAAACATCTTATCTCACCAATACTACGGCCATATAAGCTCGAACAACAGCAAACTGCAACAACGATGGTATCTTTCTCTTGAGATTTGACTTTTAAAAACAACTTAAAAATCTATTAAAAAAATAAGGATGTTAATTATTGTACAAAAATAATATTTAAAACTAATAAGAAAAAAATATATTTAAATCTAGAAAGTGACGGAATTTGCTTAAAATCCCCATACTTAGTGCAACAGAAAAGAAAACAAAAATCTTTAAATAAACCAGAAATTTAACTATTGAAAATAAGTTACTCACCAAATAAATCATAGAATGAAAATGTACTATCTTTGATTATCCCTCGACTTTAATGACCCACTATATACGTAAAGCCCCATAAACCACGACAAAAGAAGAATTTAAAATCAACTGTAAGAAACAGGACTCTGACACAGACTGAATCTTGTTTTAGAAAAGAGAAAAAGGTCTTAACCTAAAATTGACAAGAATTGCCTCTCGTTGGATGAAATGCATTGCGTCTTCATAGACGCACCCCGAACCCTTAATTAATAAATACTTCATAGGTTTCGCCTAGAGTTCTACTTTATGTATGTATTTGAAAAAATAATTACATTTCCGTCTAACTATTGTAGGATAATAGTACCTTCTATATAAATGTCTCAAACTTAAACTAACACACCAGCGTTCTGGCTCAAAAAGACCATGGCGAAAAAAAAGAAAGGCGAAGAAAATCCCTGTCAGCCAATCTTTTCCTAGGGAAACAATGTTTTCCAAAAAAAACATGGAATTTCTGAAATGTCTTCTATTATAAAATATTCTATTGTATTTTTAACATAGTAAGTTGACAATTTATTATACTTGAATCGAACCAAATAAAAGATTTGAATTATTATTAGCTTTAACTTACATGAAAGTACATGTTGTGCGCCACAGGTCCATATGGGACCTTGAATTCTCGAAAGGGAGGCATATACGATAACCAATTGAGAAGGTTTATCTATACATAAATCTGTCTATACAGTCAAGAAGATATCGTTTGAGATAAATGGTATTTATTATTTTGTTTAGATTTTAAAAACTCAAAACTAATATTAGACAGCTTTACTTCTTTGGAATACTCATGTTTAGGATTTGTCATGAGAAAATTTTATTCAATTAATTGAAATAAAGTGTCATTTTACAATAATAGTTGTATCAGATTTTCGTAGGTGAATTAATGATATCCTATATTTTTGTCCTATAATAATTTTAATTTACTAATGTTGGTGGAACATCACATAATTGTGATAGATATTTTAAGAACTTTAAGGTTAATAAAACATAAAATTGTTTAGTGAAATAAAATGCTACTTTCCGGTTTTAGTGACATAAAACTTTTAAAATGATATAGATATATCTTCTACTATCGTTTTATATTTTATATTAACTTTAATCTACTAATGTTGGTAGATCATCATTTAATTGTGACAATTGTACGAACTTGAAGAAATAAAATGCCTTTTTTGCACTTTATTGACCTAAAGTTTTTAAAAATATATTTTATATTAAATTTAGTCTACATTGGCAGAAAATAAATTGCACGCCATAATAAATTTATCACGTATGCAACTGAACTTTCAAAATATATCTTCAATTTGTAATAAATTTACCTAAATCAGAATTTGGACGCGAAATCCACGTATCTTGTTTTATTCATAAAATAATTTAAAACAAATTGCCTAACTATTTATATGAAAAAACTCAATTTCGAAATAATAGTCATAATTTAAATACTAGAAATCAAAATAACTTGGGAATTCCTGTGCCCCAAACAGAAATATATAAATAATCTTTTAAATATATATGTTCTATAATTTATAATATTCCTTATTAAGTAAAAAAATCTCAAATATGAATCATTTAAAAAACATATCAAAACTTTTAATCGCGAGGTAGGATTGGCAGACTGATTACACAGTAATCAAAATTCTACCTTTTTGCCAACTAGTCGGTTACCTTTTATCTAGTTTTAGTTAATTTCTACATAGATAATATTTTATGGTAATATTTTTATTTATATATATTTCAATTACCTGGCACAAATAAATCATTAAAAATAAATGCTGCGAAAAATACGGATTGTGTAGTTTGTGTAAAGAATATTTAGATATTAGAAAATACTATCACTTACTTAGTTATTTGTCACAATTGGTTGAAAATATTCCTTATCAAGAAGCATCAATCTTAGCACTATTTAGAGGAATTCAGGAATGTCTACTAAAATATTTAAGCTAATTTGAGAGAATATCTGTATCAAAATTAAACAACATTGTACCTAAATATTTAATAGATTTTCTTAATTACAGACATTTACAAAGTCTTTTTTAGAGTCCTGTTTATTCTCCATTAAACCCAGCAAAATTTCTAATTTTGTTTCTTAACATGAAATAAAATTGGCTAACAATATATCCAATACATTTTTGTACGGAAAACAACACTAATAATAACCTAATGGTATGTTTTATTTTGACATCTGAAATGACCGCTCAGGGAAATTTTCAGCGTAAGTTTACCGCTGAAAGCTCTGATGGATGAATATTTCCGGAATTCCTTTCCTTGCCCATGACGATGATTCAAAATAAAAGCTTCAGATTGGTTAAAAATGTGAAATTTTTATATTACATAACTGTCGAGGCAAATTATGAAATCTCGGAAAAAATGTGTGTCCTAAATAAAAGTTTAAACTTTACGTTTTTAGTAAAAGTATACAGTAATAAAACTCCACGCTTAATTGCAAGCGTAATACGGTAAAAATTGAAAATTCTGTTTATATAGTTTCGAGTTTCCATCAAGAAAAATTCTTTCAGAAATTGCTTCCAACTAGCCTCAATTTTAAAAAGCTGTAATCGTTAAAATCACGAACGCCAGAAGAAAGTGTGAATTATATGAAGAAATCTTACTTTAGGGTTTTTCATATAAAAATGAATTTGCCTTGGCATTATTCCAAAGACCTTTAAGGAAAGATTTTGCTTAGTCATGTTTTAATTTAAAGATAGTATAAATTCGTTTCTCCCAAAACTCGATAGTTTTGTTTTTCTGCTTTACAAAACTAAGATACAATAAAATAATGGAGCAGTTAGGTCAGTTCTTCTAGTGAAATTACGTAATAGTTTATTATTTTAACAATAACTTAACAACAAAAAATGAATAATGTTTTATTTTGACATATAATTAAACTGTACCATAAAAAGATAATTTCTTCCTTTTTCATGACTTAGCGCCCCCATTCAAGAATAAACCCTGGGCATGCTGCCACTCAAGACGATTTTTCAGTAAATCTACCGATTTCAAACTAATCTACGGATGTACGGAATATGGTATTAATTAAACCAGTTGATACTTTAGGAATCTATTTGGAACACGAAAAAAGAACGAAAACGAACTATTAGCTAGTGTCTTGGGTCTTGTCTGTGGGGTGTATCATCAGTTGGCTGCGAAAGCGTGAATTGTACAAATCGAAGCTCTCCAAGTAGCCAGGCACCGTGGCAAAGACCTGCCTGGCAGCATATCTCCAGGTGAGCAAAGTATAGACCATAGTTGACGCTTTTTTAGTCGGGTCGTTACCTAATGTAATATTTGAGGTCTCACTACCAAGAAATATTCGGATAGTTGACATATTACGGCGTTTTGCTTTCGAAGACAGCACGCTGAGGGAGCCACCCACAAATAATTGGAATTGCCATCATGTATCTTGAGTGGCTCTCCCATAAAAATGTTACACGGGAATAAAAAACAATAGGCGCTCCCCGGGAGATTATGCGAATTAGTTTTCCAGAAAAAATGATTGGAGAGCGATTTTCAAGAATAAGGAAAAGATACTCGCGAACATTATTCAGAGAAATCTTTGGGAGCCCCGGGAAGATTCAGGAAGACTTCTCCCAGAACTTTGCCTTTGCGAGTCCAAAACTTCGGCCAGGGACATTCGCGGAAGAGTTTTCACCCAGAAAAAGAACATTTGAATCAGGAAGAAGCAACGACTCTGGGACATTTGACGTGACTTATTGCGAGAAAGGTTATCAACGGGCTTCGGAGATCATACCCACCGAGTTTGGGGCCGATTGATACATGGACCAATGCGGCACACAGAGAGGAGCGCAATACGCAACTTTAGTGAAACTCCAAAATATTGTCCTCAGGGAATAGATTGACATTGAAGAACC
This sequence comes from Kuschelorhynchus macadamiae, assembly GCA_030620095.1. Classification (NCBI taxonomy): domain Eukaryota; kingdom Metazoa; phylum Arthropoda; class Insecta; order Coleoptera; family Curculionidae; genus Kuschelorhynchus; species Kuschelorhynchus macadamiae. Next base: position 656,810 of record JAUTXW010005372.1, read on the forward strand.
AACCTAGTAGACATTTCAGTTGTAACGATCGACCATTATCATGGATGGTGGAGTACAGTAGTGATAGCCGAGTCACAGGCCGGGACTAACAGGGGTCTTGACGCCCTTTACAAGCATCCAGAACAATGAAGAACAAGTGTTCGTTGCCCTACCGCGGCCCGGAAAGAATTATTATACCTTAAGTCACAACACAAAGAAGGGATATTTGGGTAACGCCACGACTTCTGAGCCCTTACTTACAGGCATGTAAATGCACATAGGGCTTCACTAGGTGTGAGGTACAGGGAGACCATTCTGACGTAGACAGGCGTACCATTGTACCTATGTTTAATCTAAACTAGAAAATGATTTATTTTCTTTTTTCGTTAACTTTATTATAAATTATCATCTGAAGAAAACCTATCCCTTTTGGATAGATTCGTTAGTTTCAATACTTCTTTCTATATTGTTAACAACAATCGTTATAGTAAAACAGAAAATTCATTTGCAACAAATAAAAAATCAAAATTGGCAATGAAAATAATTGGAAGCAGAGTAGAGTGGGTCCAGTGGAATTAGTTAACATTATCCAGGAAATTAACCACTGCCTTGAGCGTTTAAACATCCTCAATAAATCCTGTATATGAGTTAGTCTAAGGCATTATTGTAACGTCGCGTCGCGTCGGTAAGAAGCAAAATCGAAAAATCATTCCGGCTTTAAACTTCGGATTACATGGACGCTTTACTTCCATTGAAAAATCCCTGAAACTTTTTAGTTTTGACTTATATTCTATCGCTTACGATTTTAGTATAAGTTAAATTTTGCCCAGGAAAATGCAAAGCCAATGCTTTCTGGTTCGCTTGCCAAAAGCGTAATTTTGTTTCTATCCTCCGCTGCAAATACATTTAAATATAAACGAGAAAGGCAACTTTCTAGATCATTTAAGTATTACCCCAAAATCATTAGTCTACGACGCAAAGAGGAAGTTGAATTTCTCGGTCTAGTAGGTATTTCTTTAATAGATAATACAGAATGAAAACTTTCATTCCCTTGGATGGTTTGATGCTTAGTGATTCTTCCGTTATACGATACGAAGCGTGTTTAAATTGTCTGTACTGTATTTATTTTAAGAAGATCACTCGAATTTATTCCTTTATTCGGTACAATAATTATGAAAAACAATAAATATACTTTAAAATTTTTTAAATTGGCCTCATATTGCGTATTCCCTTTTATTTTCTTCATTAAAGGCCAGGGGAAGTTGTGAAAAAAAATCTGGGGCGGTTTAGGTGCTGAAAAATATATTTTACTATTTCTATTGAATACCTGTAGGTTCCGTGGACATTATTACTAGCAAACCCAAGATATATTTAAAACTGCTTTGCCGTTACTCTGCCATTCAGTGCCGTTTCACATAGAGCGAACGGTCAGTTCTTATCGTCAGCGCGACCATCAGCGCTGATGGCTCGACGTAACAAGACGTTCAGTCGCCGGAGAATCCTACCAATCACATCATTTTGTGCGCGTGTATTTCAAATCTAATTTTCAGTATTTTGGGGTGTGGTTTTATCGCATTAATGGTGGTTTATGTCTTTAATTATGGTTTATCGATGAAACTAACAAGACAGTATAAGTTTTGTTAAAAAAAATCCTTGTAGGCGCGCTATCGCACGTTTTCTCTACAGCAACTCTGACCAATCCTAACTTAACCTAACCAGCATTTTTATTAATTATAAGTATTGTTAAAGAAAAGAGTCACCCGTCTGAACAATGATTCGAATATATATGCGCCGCTTCCAGAATCGAGTATCCTACCGTTGAGCCTAGAAGCCCATGCTGAACATTCAGCAAAACTTGTTTATACTCCTCGGAAATAAACGACGAACGAATAGGAAGAACATTAAACAATCTACTTTGTGATTGGTGTGATTTGCCGGCAATTTGGCTCCACGTTTACATAATACTTTAGTGTTAACGGTTAGTATCCTACCGTTGAGCCTAGAAGCCCATGCTGAACATTCAGCAAAACTTGTTTATACTCCTCGGAAATAAACGACGAACGAATAGGAAGAACATTAAACAATCTACTTTGTGATTGGTGTGATTTGCCGGCAATTTGGCTCCACGTTTACATAATACTTTAGTGTTAACGGTTAGTATCCTACCGTTGAGCCTAGAAGCCCATGCTGAACATTCAGCAAAACTTGTTTATACTCCTCGGAAATAAATGACGAACGAATAGGAAGAACATTAAACAATCTGCTTTGTGATTGGTATGATTTGCCGGCAATTTGGCTCCACGTTTACATAATACTTTAGTGTTAACGGTTCGTCAGTGAAAGTCGTCTCATCCTAATTAATGAGACTTTTAGGATGCAAATTATCTAATGATATTTGCAACTGATTGAAATAAGCGCTAATGGTTCCTGTATTTACTTCCGCCCGAATTCGCTTATATTATACTCATCGACTGGTAGATTGCTTTTAATGTTTTCCCGTGTGTACGCAGTTTTAAATCAACTTTAATTAGAAGCCCCTATTCTGCACAAAATATTAGGGCTTCTGAAATTGCCTCTTCCGCTAACTCACTTTTGTCATCCATATTTTTCTTGTTTTAATTCTAGAAGTGTTCTTTTCAAGGATGTTTGTGAAATTAGGTATTTTTCACTAACTTTTCTTATTGACATAGTAGTACCTCTTCTAAAATCTTCTAAGGCTTCTTGTAGTCTAGACCGATGTACTGACAGTGACGCTTCTCGCTAAACTTAGGTTTATAAATACGCGGCATTTCTTAAGATGGTCCACTTAATCACCTAAACGTCAGTTTTTGACTTATTTTTCTCTAAACATCAAGGAGATTTTTTTTAATATTATTGTAAATAAATGTTCACCAATAACTTACCTTCAATGTAGACAAAATCAGATTAAATTACGTTTTCGTTGCACATTGGTTAATACGGAAAATTCCAGCCAAAAGTACGATTTGAACACACAACCAATTTTAGCTATTTCTCTATTGTAATACTGGCTTAAATTAATGATGGTATTTATATTTTGATGCGTAAGCAGATTTCGCTACTAAGTACTAAATTGCAGCACTTATTTTATACTAAAAATACCGTTCGTGGTTCACTTACACGTCGGTTGACGGTAGTGAACGAAACAAGAAACAAGTTACAATAGAATAGCAGTTTTGTGAGGTATTCCTACTTCTAAATAAACGCTCCTATCTGGATTTGAAATAACGATATAATATTAATCGGTAATCATCTTCCATTTATCAGGTGTTGATGCTATGTTCAACTGAATGATTCAATGTTATGTGAAAAAATATTTGGAATATCAATTTTGAAGGAAGAGAGGTTCCACCTTTACCTCTTTATGACGTACCCGTAAAAAATATTTCATATATACCACCTCAAGAATATAAACAGAATTGAAATATTGCAGAGACTGCAAAAAAGTACTTATTAGATACAAATTTTAATAGCAACCAAGTAATTAATTTAAGGTAAAATGAGAGACTTTTATTTAACGAGATGTACTATGGTTGTAGCTTTTTTGTCCTGAAATATTATTAACATAAATTTATCCAAAATATTCGAGGTGAAATGTAGATACCTTCGTTTTAATTAAAGACACAAAACTCCGAATATATTACCTAACGCGCCAGACGAATAGTTCCTATAATGTAGATTCCTTATGGCGATTTTTAGCTAAGAAAATTCGCAAACTATTGTTTAATGTAATCTCCCTTTATAATCTGCAGTCGCTGTTTCAAAGAAGAACTATTCGTTACAACCCTACGTTTGTAAGGTCTTTACTAAATTGTGAGATAGGTATTTACAACCCGACATCTAAAATCTACAAGAGAAAAGCTTATGGGCTGTGTTACGGTAGACTGTCGGAAACAAACTTCTCTTATTAAAATACCCTAAATTTATTTGGAAAATTCTTGGGTTCTGTTGTGTTGTCTGCAGTTTTAAACTACTCAAAATTACTTTCTGGAGCTAAAATTACTGCACAGTATAACTGGGATATCAGCTAAGGAATGTTATTTGTTTCAAAAGTTTAGGATATATATTAGGATATATTAGATACAAATACAATGAATTAGTGGATATCGACGGGGATTTTAAAATAGGATAGACTATTTCGTGCAGCTTAAACTCTGGTAGAGACATATAGGCATTTAATCTATTTCGACTCTTTTAACTTTATACTCTTTATATTATATGGGATATACAGGGTGTGTTTTAATTCATGGCTAAAAATGGAAGCTTTTTTGATGGTCCTCGTACATTTCTAGAGATAAATTATTCAAATTTGACACACATTATACTGTATGCAATGTCTACGAAATGGCTAGAATACATTTTACAAAAATCGACTAGGTGTTACTTTTTCTAGGCTGCGACCAATTTTACCCCCCCCCCCCCCCGAAATTTTTACTGCTCCATCACTGGCTGTTTTTATTTAGAAAATATGATTGCTTATTTTGTTTTCTATTTTGTTGGTTTCTTACTTTCATCCGATATTTCGAACCGAAGGTTCTATATATAAATATTATGTTATTTTTTCTGTTTTTATTCTGATTGATAAAAATGCAGGATGTAATTTTTGGTTAATTTTAGGATTAAAATTTCACATAAATATGTGTTCGAAAGGCCTTAGTTTTTGAGATACAGAGTGTTAAAATAAAAAAAAAGCTACAAAAAAAATTAACTGTAACACCATGTATCTCAAAAACGAATGTCTTTCAAACACATGTATATGAGAACTTTTAGTCCTAAATAAACCAAAAAATTACATCCAGCATTTTTAGCAATGAAAATAAAAACAGAAAAAATAACATAAAATTTTAATGTGTATTAGCATTTTGCTAATTAACCTCAAAATGGGTCAAAATATCGGATTAAATTAAAGAATCAAGAAGTAAGAAATCAAAATAAGGAATCTAATTTTCTAAATAAAAACAGACGTGACGTCCTAGTAAAAATGTTGGGGTGGGCTGGGGGGATAAAAGGTCGCCACCTAGTAGATTTTTGTGCAATGTATTATAGCTATTTCATAGACATTGCTTATAGTATGACCTATCTCTAGAAGTGTACGAGGTCCATGAAAAGTAACTAAAAAAAAAATAAAATTTTGACATCCTGTATCTCAAAAACGAAGGCCTTACGGGCACATGTTTACCTGAACTTAAAGTCCAAAAATAAGGTAAAAAATTGCGTTCTTCATTTTAAGTCATCAATTAAAAAACACTCTGTATAGGGTAAGTATTGTTTCGCAAAAATGTTCGAACAATATAAGTTGTTTTTTTATTTCGGTCCATAGAACACGAAAAACATATCTTTTGGAAAAAAATGATAATGGGCATACAGATGTGTATACAGCGTATGTGATGAACAGGTGGCATAAAGTTAAATTTTTTTAAAATAAAGTACACTGTATTTTATTGTATATTTCAATTGTCCAATAGAAGTTAGGTTTAATGCTAATTTATTAAATTAAATTTATTCAAGGTTGCATTGACTTGCATTGACTGCATAACTACACTTATTGAAAATACGGAGATTACTAAAAAACTATTGTACACGGTGCCCCAAATTTATTTTTTTCTTTAAAATATCATTTTTCCTAATATTCTCCCCTCAAAAAATAATCACTCTTTTTAAAAGTATAACTTTTTATTCGTTTTGGATTTTTTTATGGAGCAATTCAATAACAGTCAATAAAATTATGGTTTTCTAAATGACAGGTTTAGTTCAGGGACGTACTAATTAACTTTTTCAGTCGTATTATACCTCTTCTTTATTTTCTTATATCACATTTTTCTCCTGAATACTGTAAATAAACGGTTTTTTAATTGAATTCGAATATTAACCAATAGGTGGAACAGTTTCGAATATTTTATTAAACTGAATTATATTAATACATCGTGTAAGAACATTTTTAATTACGTATGGTTTTTATCCCTGGGTTTTCGATACCGGATGTATAAAAAATATATAAAGAATAAAACTGCACATTGGGATCTCGCGGAAAGACATAGTTACGCATTGTAGGACTTACGCAATCTACGAGTTTGCTAGAAAATTTTACTTAGTTTTTAGGATTGTCGATAACAAAAAGCCGAAATTTTTCATATGCTGTTAATTTTTACTGCCTATGTTAAGCTTTAGATAATCAACAGTTTTATTGTAAATTTTGTCCTCTAAAAAATGGCATTATTTAATTTTCTATTCCGACGTTTCGGTCTCAATCAGCAACAACATGAATTTAGACATAATACTGTACGTTTTATGGTATTTTTTTAAAGCTTCTGATCTTCCAAACCAATAATTTATTAGATTTGCATAAATGGTAGTCAGCTACCAATGCCTATGAAAATACCAATGCATTATTGCATTACATTATATAAAAAATTATTCAAAGCACTAGGCGCGATAAATATTGGCTGTAAAATATTTAAAAAAAACAGATCTGTTTTTAAAAAACAGGTTCCAGGTGTACCGAATGATATACAGGGTTTTATAACAACGGTATACAATACATGCGGTATATCGCATTTTTTTGTATTACTTTGTATATGGTACAACTTTCACATACCAGTTTTCTGTGCAACTTCTGTAACAAAGATAAAATTGCAATTTATCATGCCGTACTTCCCTAAACATAAACTTTATATTTATTTACATTTTTATTTTGGATTAACCGGTATTTTAAAAACTAACAATAAAAATTTATAATTGCGTAATTAGGTACACTTGTCCTTCAGCAGAGCCTAGAATTGGTAATTTCCAAAAAATTTTGCATTAAAAAAAATCAATTTAACGAAATAATCAAAATTGTTCCGTTTATGTTTAATATATGCGTTCCATTAAAAAACTTCTCGCTATTGACAAAGTTCGTGTAAAAAAATTACTTTTGTTTTATCCTCGTATATACCATATAAAACTTAGATTCCATAAACATTTTAAAAAAAACCTCTGCAAAATGTAAAAAAGCGTCTGCAAGCAAACCATCTAAGTTAAAGTAGAATTTTAAGAAATTGCATCTTCAATTATAATCTCTGGTTCTGCATACCTAAAATTATAGTTTTTTAGTAATTTTCGTATTCTTTAGTAAGTATAATTGTGCCGCCATTAGGTATATGCAACAATTAATAAATTAAATATAATCAATTAAAATTTAATCTAACTTTTAATGGATAGTTCAAATACAGGGTGACGCACCGAAGTCACTGTTATGCTCAAAAAAAATAGGGGCGCATCAAAATTTCAGAAATGTCAATTTTTAAATATTTTATTTTAGTTGAAAAAGTACAAAATTCAATGGAATTGAAATAATTAATAATATGACCATTTAGCGAATTTTGTAACAGCCAGATCAAAAACAAATGTTTGGCTTATCTACGTAAATTACAGAAACAGATAAAAACTACAAGTGTCGTAGTCTCTATTAGCCAGTATTGAACCAGGAGGAAGTAAAATAGTGGCAGTTAATTTATTTCTACCATTTGCTTGGTTGGTAGTTACTTATTTTACATCGCGCGTGTATAGAAATAGTTTACTCAAAAGACGAAAGAGTGGAATTAATTTCAATATTCTTCGCAAACCGTGAATCTGGACACAGAACTGCAGAGATTTTTAATCAGCGGCATCCTGATAAACAGGTCGGATGTACCTATGTCCTGGAATTGGTGCATACATTTAGAGTAACTGGATCGGTAGGTAACAAAAAGCGAGATATTGCGAATCCATTGGCCAATAAAGCGGCGGAAGTAGCCGTTCTTAGTCACGTCACTCGAGACGCAACACTAAGTACAAGAATGTTGGCCACTGTGTCGGGTGTTAATCGAACTAGCAATCAGCGGCTAAAAAAAACATAAATTCTGTCCGTACACAATATGTTTAGTACAAGAACTTAACGCAGATGACTTTAACAGGCATCTGCAATTCTGCGAGATCATGAGCAAACGAGCAAATCAGGACCCACATTTCTTATTTAACGTCTGCTTTTCCGACGAATGTGACACAAATCCGAGAATTTTTTACGAAATGCATACGCAAAATCTGCAAAAGGGGAACTTTGGACTAGGATTTTCGGTGACCATGTAGGCAACTACATTCCCTTTTCTTGCCAGAAGCATTAACTGGAGAAATTTACTTAGAAGTCTTGAAAACTGCAAACGAGCCTGCCTTAACCGTAAGTGGAAAACGATGGACGCTATGCTATAAAATGCTATGTTTCGGCAGGATGGCGCTACACCGCATTATGGGAGACCTGTACGGGAATATTTTGACTAAACATTTCCAGAAAGGTGGATTGGCAGAAGTGGTGCTATTGAGTGGCCACCAAGATCGCCAGATTTAAACCCACTGTTTTTTTATGGGGAAAATCAAAAATGTATGCCACTTAACCAACAAGCTTACAAGATCTATATTAGCAAGTAACTAACGAATGTCGTGTCATAACACCAGAGATGCTACAATATGCCAGAAATTGCTTGGAACAGAACTTCACAGAAAATATCATTACCATTTCAATTTTGTAAATAGTGTCTAGAAATCAGTCAAATACTTTTTCATTTTAAGTACAGTAAATTAAGTTGCCATTACATAAACTAAGTATCTTTTTAAAGAGACTCCATATTTGTTTCCTAATTTTTTTTTATCAAATTGTTATTTGATCGCTTCTGTAAACAGATGCTTGACTGTATTCAGGAGTTACAGTTTTTGCGTTAAAGGACGCCAAAATTAAAGTTGACGCGCTTTGCTCAAAAATAGCATGACATTTTTAACAAAACAAAATTTAAATCAAAGCTATTTGTCATTTTTCCGTACATTGGTAGTAGTTGTCGATTTTACTAAAATTTTATTAAAAATTATCGTTTTACTATTTCTGAATTGCCTGAAATTTACCTGTTTGTTCTAACGCTGGGAACCCTGTCTGAGTGTTAAACAACAAGTTATATGGCCGAATGTATTATGCGTTAGACATATAATTGTGGTGGCACACTGGTAAAGGTAAATTGTATCCACGTCATGGAGTAAAGACAGTTAGGGTTAATATAAAAGTATGCTATACTCAAAAGTATCAACGAATACAACAATAACATATTTTGTAAAGGAACATCGCCTCTTGAAAACGTAGTTCATTTTAAAACTAACGATCAATTTTGGTCTTTTGTCTACTCTTTTAATTTCTGAGATTAATAAATCTCGATTTATAACGAACTACGTTCCAGGAAATTATCTTTTCAACGAAATCTTAAATTCTTAGCGAATAGTACGATTCCATTAATTAATAACATGTTTCAGAATTTAAAACAATACTAAGAACGAAAATCTATTTCTCAGTCCCCTTTCATAATTTCATTAGAATTCATTTCGGTGTCCTAATGAAATGGAATGATCAATTAATTTCGCACTTACTAAATCTAATCCAAAAGTATAATTATCTGCATAATAAATCATAGCTGACGAATAATTATGCTTCCGAAAATTTAATTCATCAAGAATAATTGCTATTTCAAATATTAATTACGATTTGATAAACGGACAAATTCGAAATGGTCATTTATTGGATTGCCATAGACATGAGAATTCTGATAATTTTTCGAAATACCCAGCCATTCCAATTGAATATCTGGTTGCGTACTTCAGCCTTTAGCTACCGGAACAAAATAATAACATTTCCCCGTCTTTCTTATATCATCTACACTAGTTAATTATCTTTTACATAAAATGAACGAGATATTAATTAGAATTTTCATTTGTTATTGTATTTTCTAGATTTTACCTTTCTAATCAAAATATAGAAAAATAATATATAATATGTATCAAAATACAAGAGTTCTAACCACACTACTCCACAACAGGTTACGTTCTAAAGGCGCGTTTCGTTAACCAAGTTGGCATTATCAGCAGATAATATCAACTGTATATATCATCTGCTGATGATGCTAACTTGGTTAGCGAAATGCGCGTCCAGAACGTAATAAGTTGTGATGTAGTGTGGTTAGAACTCTTGTATCTTGATCTGTTTTCCACCATAGGTTCCAGTGTTAGGACTTATAATATATACTTATAATTCTGATAATTTTTCGAAATACCCAGCCGTTTCAATTGAATATCTGATTGCGTACTTCAGCCTTTAGCTAACGGAACAAAATAATAAAATTTCTCCGTCTTTCTTATATCATCTACACTAGTTAATTATCTTTTACACAAAATGAACGAGATATTTACTAAAATTTTTATTTGTTATTGTATTTTCTAGATTTTTACTTTCTAAACAAAATATAGGAAAATTATTTATAATATGTATCAAAATACAAGAATTCTAATCATCTAACTACACTACACCACAACTTGTTACGTTCTGGACGCGCGTTTCGCTAACCAAAGTAGCATCATCAGCAGATAATATAAACTGTTTATATCATCTGCTGATGATGCTAACTTGGTTAACGAAACGCTCGTCCAGAACGTAACATGTTGTGGTGTAGTGGCGTTAGAACTCTTGTATTTTGATCTATCTACCAACAGAGGTTTCAGTGTTAGGACTTATAATATGTATATTAGGATTTATTTCAAAAATATTTATTTATCAATATATTTTAAAACTACCAAGTGCAGTCATTGATTTCTAAATTCAATAAAAGTACCTTTCAAGCTAACAAACTCCTTTACGTCAGTGATCTGGATTCTTGTTTACGGGAGGCAACATCATCGGCCAACTGTCGTAGTATGTCATTCCTTTAATTATATGACGTTTTCCTATTATTGGAGTGAGCAAGTTCGGCGCTTTCTTCGCGGTTCTAATTTTTGGACTGTTTGGTATATTTCGACGAAATTTGTATTAATATTATGTGAACAAATGTTGTATTTCAAGATGATAGCGGTGAGGATTCAAAACTTTTTTTATTGAATGGGGGATCAAGTGATAAATCATTTTAAAAGTCTTTTTATATTTAATTGGACCCCCGATTTTGAAAATTATCAAATCCCGACCAATAATAATATTTCGTAGCGGATTCCTTATTATATTTTTGGTATAATTATTTTGAGGCATCCATACTCAGAAAAACGTCCAATTTTGTTAACTTAAAAATTGTTGGAAGTGCTCGCCTTGCATCTATTGACATATGAACATCCTGTTAATGGTTTTTTCTCCCACTTATGAGAGGTTTTAGGATTTATTTCTGCACACATGTGTTTGATACGTTGTCGCAGTACGTCCAGAGAATTCGGAACCGTTTTGAAAACTTAAGATTTTACGTGGCCTCATAAAAAGTAATGAAGAGCTGCACGATCTGGCGAGCGAGCTAATTAGTCTATCGGACATCAACGACAAATACGTTTAGTTTCTAATACCTAAATAATGCGGCGAGGCACCGTCCTGTTGAAACGTAATGCCCAAGCAGGATTCGTGTAAGTTTTGAGTGATAATATCATCAATATGATATGGGCAAGCAAAACGCTTACCCAAACATTTTAGTTTTTGGAAGAAATTAGACATGTCCTTCGCGAAACACGGTTTAAAATCTACAGTTTTAAATGTTGACTTCTCCATTGAGAAAAAAGTGCTCTCATCACTAAAACAAATATGACGCAGATATTTGGAATTTGCTACGATATTGTCGCAAAACTCTAGTCGCCTCTTTTTAGGAGGATTTCTGGGATTAACAATCATTTCAGCTACGACCTGAACATTCTTGTCTTTGCTAATGTTTGCTTTCTAAAAGTATTGCCTTAACATTGGCCGTTCTGGAAAGGGTTCATTAAAGATGGAAACAGTAGCCTAATAATTATTCCGGTTAGTCTTGCAAAAGATGATGCTTTAATTTTATCTTCTAGCGAACGAGCCATTTCAATTAAATGGTATTTTCGGAAACTGTCAGAACACTTAACCAGTAAGTTCCAAATTATTAAATTACAGAATGCCAAGACAAGACAATTAATTGTTGAAAAAAGTACAACACGAAACCACGTGTCAAATCTTGTTTAGTCGTCATTTGAGAATGGCCGAATCAAATATTTTCAAAATCGGGGTCAAATTGAGAATAAAACAACCTTTAAAACGATGTACCTCTTGATCTCCCTTTCCAAAAAAGTTTATTAACTCAGCAATTAACTAAATTAAAAAAGGATGCACGCAAGTGAATTTTATTTTCTTAAATTTCGTTTATTGCTTCCATAATTCCACTTTGAAATACCCGAAAAGTTGTTTTTCAGCAAACGTTACTTCAGTTACAGATATCATCTATTTCGCCCAACTTCTGTAGACAACATTTAAGTCGCGCCTTTTGAGTGGATTGATTAAAACTTGTACACCTAAACTAAATTTATCGCACAAATACGTAAGTTCTATAACGTGCCGTGCTTTGGAACTTTTGACACAAGTACTCCCTGCGCTCAAAACTTTTTAAAAGATTCTACGTCATTTAGATTTACTGAGCAAAACTTGGCTCGTCTAAGAACTTGGTAAACATATTCTCACATAAAATACTGCTTTCTTCTTAACCGAATTTCCCTTAACTTTTGCTAAACATGTATGTGAGCGACAAAGTACGTTTAAGTTTACGCAACTTCCACGGGACCAATTATTTTCACCGTTATCGTTTTAAAGCGGAATCAGTTACACAAAATCGGTAAATTCGCATTCACCCGTACTTTCCCTCGTAAGGAATTCCTCCACAAACAGATTTTTGTATTGTAGGTATTTAGTAATAATTTTATGCAGAATATCTAGGGTGAAAAGGAAATGGCTGCAAATATTTTGACAGTAATTTAAAGCAAAAAAGTTATATATAACAGTTGTTTTAAAGGCGGAAACATTGCAACTTTACTGTCTGAATAGTGCATAAATACTCATTTTTATAGCTCGTTAGATTAAGTCATTGTATTAGATCTTAAATTTTGATCTATTCATTTTTAAAACTAATGCTTTTAAATAAATAAATAAATTAAGACAGCAAAAAGGAAATTTTAAGAAAATTAGTTCGCTGGAATTACATTTCCTGTTTTTCATACGCGTTGAAAGTGATACAAAGAATATCTTGTCGTTCATTTATCTAAGAATCTTTCGTTATAGATTGTTGCAACTATCTATACAGCAATATTTCTATAGCACAAATCTCAGCAGCCGACTAAGTATCCAAATAAAATAGATTTTTTTGCTAAACGACGTAACTTTTTTCCAAAATAGCATTTAGCAAAAACAATTTGTGCGACAAGTAAGATTTATTCCGTGTTGCCGGATTACAGGTTTTGATATAAAGGTCATTCAATGGTTAAATATTTTTTATATAGCGAATATTTTAAATATATGTTACAATTATACAATTATTAAATTAATTGATGATGATTAATAATTTTAGATTATTAAAGAAATAAAATATTTAATACAATTTGATGAGAGGGCCTCTAATAAAAGTGTCAAAATAACATTGTACATAGCCGGCGGGTATTTTATACCTCTAGTTTTAACAGGGTACTAAATACTCCACTTTAAAATCGACTAGTACCAAATTATTGTATTGTCAGCTGAATTACATACTTGCAACATTTCAAATCGATGCGATAATTAGAAGTAGGTTAAAAGCGACCGGTACTATTTGGTATTGATTTGATCAGATCGATGGTACTAAGTTATTGAGTTGTGATCTGAATTATATACACTTGCAAAAGTTCAAATCGATACGACAATAGAAGTAGGTTAAAATCGTTAATACGTTAATTCTTTTTTTATTTAATACTGTATATAAATAAATAATAATAAATTCAATTCCCTCTTTAATTTACTGAAAGGTAGTGTCTAGTCTGACAATATAAATTGTATGCATCTACCTCTTCACGTCTAAAAAACTACCTTGGATGCTTCACTCGACAGTACGCATTAGACCACCCGATCGGGCAGCATTACTGATGTCTTGCGGTACGGCATCGTACATTCTCAATTGGATTGGATACAGTTTTCAGCGGTGTTTCAATCTGCAGTAACCAGTTAAACTCTCACGTGTAGTTCGTGTAATTGTCTTGGTTATTGATATCTCTTAAATCAATATGAATTAGGCATTAAAAATACAGTCCACTTTTTCTCTCTAAATCCACAACTAAGATGATAACTTTGAACTCCTACCAACGATGTATGATGATGAACTAAATATTATTGAATTTTGAAGGTTTTTTAGAAAATCAAAAATAAAAATTGCTCGGAATTTATGAGATAATAACACATCTAGCCAAAAATATTCCATATAACTTTTTGTATCACTTTTCAAACTCAATTTGACCATATGGGTTTGCTCGTTCTTAAGATATATTTTTATGTGTTTACCTACCTTAAAAATAACGAAGATCTACTCCGACGACCAACATCTAATATCCGCAGAGACTATTTTTGGTGCAAATTGAAAGGAATCGGTTTGACCATTGTTAAGTTATTGTGCGCACAAATACTCTTTACACTCCCACACATTTGTATATACATAATATTTTTTTCGTATTCTATGGACTTTAAAACATCGAAAAACCCCAAAATATATTTTTTGAAACAAAATTTCTTCTGTATAGACCATATTAATGATGTAAAATATGCTGTTAAACAAGGAAGTCAAAATTTATGGGTAAGAATCTCGGTAACGGCCATAATTAGATAAAAATCGATCGGTAAACAATTCATGCGTTCACGACTTTAGCAAAATCGTCTCTACTACAGAAACCGGTTACTTTCGCCGGCCGGACGGATTCATGCTAATACTAAAATGAAATAAAATATGTTCGTTGGCGATCGTCGAGTGATCGTGAAACACTTTCAAATACATTTTGCGTGTACGCACAATAACCCCAGTTTTTTCTACGAAACCTACAAAATTTTATCTGTGTGCGAAAACCAAAATACGTCGAATATTTGCCTCGTCTAAATATTCATCAAATTTTTTATAATTATAAACTTCGTATATCGCCCGTAAAATTTCCTGTACGGACAGGGTCCATTAATCTTAAAATAATAATATTCACATGTCCCTAATCCTGACAAGTTTAATCAATCTCAAGCAACCGTAGCTAAAATTTAAAACTCTCTTCGTGGTTTTGAACCCCTCAACTAGTTTCTTATGAATAATAAATGAACATTGACCGGGATTCTTATATCATAATACATTCGATTTTGGTATTTCGATTTTCTTTTATCATAAAGCGATGTAAAACTCATGTAAATAAAATTTAAAAGGTCTTATACGGTGCTAACGCAAAATAGAAGCAGGGTTCTAAGACGACTATCATAAAGGTAATGGGGAAGGAT
Organism: Kuschelorhynchus macadamiae; assembly: GCA_030620095.1. Lineage (NCBI taxonomy): Eukaryota > Metazoa > Arthropoda > Insecta > Coleoptera > Curculionidae > Kuschelorhynchus > Kuschelorhynchus macadamiae. The sequence continues at coordinate 672,105 of JAUTXW010005372.1, forward strand.
AAGACTATAAAAATAAAGCAGTGAAGAAAATCATGACATACTGTATTACAGCAAAGACACCCTTGGAACAAAGCGGAGCCCTGAACCCTTTTTAAAACATTATTGAAAGATATAACGCAGGAAAGGTTGAAGGCTCATAATACGAAAATATGGACAACATATGAATTTTTTATACACTTGCGCTAAGCCGATCCACAATTATTGAAAAGGTGCACCCAAATTTCGAATAAAATTTTATTAGTTTAAATCCGATTTCAACAAACTTTTCTTCCTTGAATATACCGGGCAATTAAAAAAATGCATGGCTACAAATGTGATATATTTTATCACTGAAAAAATTCTCCAAACTGATTTTGGCGACACATTTGTACCTTTAGAGTCAACTTACCAAAAAGCGTAAAATAAAACCAGCATAAATTAATTTAGACAATTAAACATTCTCGTTATACCGACTATTTTTAAGTTAAATATTTATTTGTTTTCAATTTTCATAAAATTGGAATGCTACAGCGCATTTTCCTTACATCAAACCTCACCAATCCTAACCTAACCTATAAGTAATCTACATTTTTATTATATTATTATTCTGATTTAACTTCTACAATAACAAGATCTGTACTGATGAAACATGTTACAATCGGACAAGGACATGGTACAGTTAAAAATTATCCCTGCTCAAAAGATAATCTACCTGACAGATTTCTAAGTAACTTACCTATTATTGTGAGTGAATTTTCTCATGCCATTAGTCATTATTGTGAACGGTAGTTAGGTAAGGTTGTTTTATTAGATTGAAAAATTATATTTTAAATGTTTGTCGTCCAATTGTATGGATAATTATTATTCTTTTATCTAGTTTTTTTTAATTCAGAAAAATGAACTTATATATAAAAATTAAGAAAAACACTTACGATTTTTTAATTTTGCAACACACAAACCGCTTGATGTGTTTTCTATTTCTTCCGCTGGGACTAAATTTTGAATATAAAGATTGTTGTCGTCAACGGTTTCAAGACTACTTATACTAATATGCCTTTCATGACCGCAAAAAAAATAAAAATTAGTTTGGTGGAATTACGTTTCCTGTTTCTCGTACGCCTTGATACTAACAGAAATAATATTTTATCTTTTTTTTTATCTAGAAATGTTTCGCTATAAATTGTTGCAGCTTCCTAAAATGTGCGATTTACCATGCTTCATCGTAAATAAGAATATCATTATTAACATATGAAAGAAAAAGACCTTATTCTCACAAAAATATTTATTGGGTTTACCGGTTTTGGGTGCTTACAACAATGCTCCCCTTACAGCCTATAAAATTCAAAACTATTTTAAAAAACATAATTATATAATCGCCTTTAAAATTAATAACACAATAGGTAATAAACTGGTAAATAATAAGGGTAAAATAGAAATATTATTAAAATCAGGTATATATGAAATTGTTTGCGGCTGTGAGGCTACAGATAGCCACAATGGCAGAACCTATAGAAATTTTAAAACCAGATAAAAAGAACATCTCAGACATATAAGAAATAGCCCAAACTAATCTCTGTTTGCTAAGCATATTTTAGAAACTAATCACTCATTTGATATTAGCAAAAATTTAAAAGTGTTGCATGTATGCCCAAAAAATCAGATCTTAACTAATTTAGAAATATTTAGACACAATACTAGTCAGAATATAAGCTTAAATTCCTATCAAAACTTTGACAGTAATTTTATTTTCTCCTTGTTTTTTTAGAACACATTAGATCTAAACATTTAAATACTTCCTACTTTAGCCTACTTGGTTTTATTATGTATATACCAAAAATGTGTTAACTTGTGTTTTGGCCGTTGTCCCTTTGTTTCTTTTTCAACATTTATTTTAAATTAAAATATACCAAACAATTGCCATAGCATAATTGCGCTTAGTCCGGCACCATCTATTAAATATTAATTGGAACCATGTTTATCCAAAAAATCGATTTTTATTTTTGACAAAAACATCAAGATAGATTTCTTAACCTGAATAATTAAGAATTTGCACTTTCCGTTCGAAAGACGGCAGAGTCAATGCTTAATATATATATTTGTTTTGTTTCGCCCTGTTGATTTTATTTGTGGTATCTTTGTTTTTTAATTAATATAGACAGATATGTGTAAAATGACTGTTATTGTATGACTTCTTGGAAAGAGAATAATTTATCTAAGTAATAGGTATTTTTTATGTATTTTTATGTTTTTTGAATAATAGCAAGTGATTGGTAGGTTAGAATAATCTTTTAACGGACTATATTCTTGTAGGGGTTCTAAAGAAGGGGAGCATTATTGTAAGCACCCGCAACCGGTAAACCCAATAAATATTCTTGTGAGAATAAGGTCTTTTTCTTTCATATGTTAATAACAATATGACTCACAATATGGGTGAACTTTTGGAAAACTGAGAATATCATTGTAGCACAAAATAATTTTTGTTTCTCAACAGTGTAATGTTTTTATCTGTCAACAGTAGCAATTTAAAGAAAAACAACTTTTTTATACGTTTTTTGCAGTTTTTGATACTTATGTTGTGTTTATCAACCCGAAAGTCACCGTTCGCTTAAATAGTCTTCTTGGGCATGCGCAGACAAAAATTTAAGACAATACACCTATTTCATTTACATATCAAAAATCGTTCAGATTGGCACCAATATATAATTTTTATTTTCTCAGTTGTTTTTGTGAAAATTTTTAAACACAGATTTAGGATACGTATACGTACACACATTCATTTACTTGCCATACCTATTCAAATAAAACTACCGCGTTATTTGAATAAACTATAATCAATCTATAAATATGAATATTTTTGTTTTATTAGCTTTAAATTAAATTTTACCTAGCACACATATACAATGATTTTTTTAAGCAAAAACGTAATTAGTAATAAAGGAAAAGCACTATAAAATAAAACATGCGTATATTGCTAATTTTCTTATCGTATTAACATGAATAACATGTGAGGGCAGGGTTATGATAACAGTGCTAACATAAAGGGTCGGCAGAGTGGGTTTCTTCTACCTTTTGCGGCCTACACTTTCAATTAAATTGTAAATGACGCTGTAAGAAACGTCTCGTAAATACTCTCACAGCTTTCTAAATTTATTAAAAAAAATGTCACATTGCACAAACTAAGTAGTAATCACCATTTTTATTTAAAATTAAAAATTAACCAATAACTTTTACAAAATAATTATGTTTATCGCGGTTTAGTTAAAATTTAGCGAGTGGCGTATAACCATATGAAACTGCCAAAAGCCCATTTATAGTTTCTAACCGAAGTGACCCTCGAAGATGGCGGAAAATGTATAACATATTTATTTAAACATTTGAGGTAAGTACTAAAACAGGTTAAAAAATCGGTAAATTCACCATATATATATATATATATATATATATATATATATATATATATATATATATATATATACCCCCATCATCTCAAAAATTATTTACCAGATTAGTTTAAAATTCTGGTGCTTTGTATGGATTAAAAATTTGATTGTTTTGACCTACTCAACTTGGATATCGCTCATTGGCGTGCGAACGTGGGTATAAAAAATCGCTAACATATATTTTTTAAAATTCGACACCTTTTTTTCCACCTAGGTTCGCACGCCAATAGGCGGGTCAAAGTTGAGTGTGCCAAAACAGTCAGATTTTATGCGGTCCACCATCAAACTTCCTAAAACTATTTATTTAATTGTAGGGCAAATGCTGCGAAACAATTGTAAATAATTGTACTAAAGGTCAGTAGTTTTTACTAAACACATAAAAAAGAACAGCTGTGTTGAATAATGCAGGAACGAAAGCACTGGATAATTAGAAGGGAGGCCCAATACTGGGCGCCAGGATGCTAACAGGATAAAAAAAGAAGTCAGCAGAGATGACTACTAGGGTGCAACGCTTTTTAACTTTTAGAGTTGCAGTCAAAAAATGCGATAATCGTTTGCTAGCTTTCCTAGCTTAAATAATCTTAGTCAGACCTAATCATAAGTACGGTTCCCCAATTTAGGGATCAAGTTAGCATCCTTGGCTTTATTAAGAGAGGGGTTATTCGTTTAGTTAGTGATTTAAATATAAGTTTCTCGGCAACATCCTGTATTTTCACAATGTTGTTAATAAATCATGATTGTTAGTTGACTGTTAGTGTGATCAGAACTTGTTGCTGGCCAAAGTGAGGGTTATTATACTGAATCACCTATCTTTAAATGCACTGAGACTTAAAGCAGGGATGAAATGCTGTGGGTTAGCTTTAAAAGTGTATAACTTTATAACTTCGTAATCAATTGAACGAAATCTTTTTATATTTTTTCGATTATCCTAGTGTACCCAATAATGGTCAGTGTAAACTAAAATATTTAAAAGTCAATGATACACTATGAAATAAAAGCATGTTTAACTGTTTTCTTTTTTGACGTCTACACATTGACTGCGCTGTTTATATTAATTTTTCCGTCCGTTATTGCACAATTTTCATTTATTTTAAGAAATGCTTAGTTTTTCTCTTTCATCTTGTCATAAATGACTTTTAGCCAAATCCATAGATTACTTAGTTGCAATGCAATTCCTACTTACTATAGATAGTTACTGTACTGCTGCTATAGATACTATAGTTACATAATTTGAATTTATTTTATGAAATGCGTAGTTTCTCTCTTTCAAATCTTGTCTCAAATGACTGTTAGCCTAATCCAGAAATTTCTAAGTTGCAATGGAACTCCCTCTTACTATAGATACTAGATAGTTACAAGAGTGCTACTATAGATACTATAGTTCTTCTAAATTGGCGAGCAAAAAATCAGCCCACGTAATATGTTTCAATTATATTCAAGTTATATTTTGCGTTAGGTAATAAAATATTAGTTTACAAATAAAATATATGATCCATATAGAACGAAAGCTTTCACGGCTGTGGTCAATTAAGAAATCATGGTTCTTGGGATTAGACCGTGTCAAAATGGAATCACTTTCCGACGTTTCGCCTTCGATTGCACGAGGCATCTTCAGGGATCTTCACTTCACGAGATCGGAACACTGAATGAGCTCGGAGAGACCCAGGCCGGCTATTTATAGTTGACCTGTACCTACTTAGAAAATTGGCAAATATCTTTCAAATATTCTTAATAATTTTGCAGAAAAAACACACGCATTTTGTAGAAAGACTTAAATCAATCCAATTAGATCCCAAAGATATCTTAGTGAGTTTCGATGTTGAATCGCTGTATACGAATGTACCTATAAATGATTCAATTTCCATAATATCAGACTTATTTCACCATAATAGTATTGACAACTCACTGTTAGATCTAATTGAAGCATGTCTTACATTAACGTATTTCGTCTTTCAAGGAACTTTCTATGTGTCACTGTCACCAGTGGTAGCCAATATCTTCATGAAAGCTTTTGAGGAGGAAGACTTAGAGTCGTCTCCACTAAAACCAAAATTATGGTTCAGATATGCAGACGACACTTTTGTAATATGGCCTCATAGTCCAGAAAAACTCCCTGGGTTTCTTGATCGTCTTAATCAACAACATGCTAACATAAAATTTACAATGGAAATTGCATCAGAAGGCACGATTCCCTTCCTAGATTTTCTTGTACAAAGGAAAGGGTATGGTTCTTTAGGACACACTGTATATAGAAAACCAACGCATACGCACAGGTACTTAAATGCAATTCCCATCATCATCCATCACAGAAGTTATTAATTCGTTGGTTTACAGAGCCGCGATTTGTGACCAAAATTCTTTACAATCGGGAACAGAGAAACTGACTCAAGCCTTAAGAGGGAATAGATATTGCCCTGATGATATTAGACGATCAATTAGAAAATTTAATAATCCTACTCCACGAAATGATACTAATAAGGAATTACCGATAGAAAATGTAGTTTTTGCATTTATACACGGAACCACAGACAAGATTGCAAGGCTACTTCGACGGTCCAACATACGTGCAATGTTCAACACACACAAGAAAATTGGACAATGTTTGATATCGCCAAAGGACATTATTCCTTTTCAAACGGAAGGAGTATATTCAATTCCTTGTTCCCGTGGTGATGTCTATATTAGAGAAACTGGACGTATGTAGCTGTATCTGAACACCAACATTCTACTAGGCATGTCATAAATGTAAAAGAAACCAAAGTTCTTGCATCGGTTTCGGGACTCTATAAACGCAAAATTAGAGAATCTATTGAAATTTATAAGCATCCTAACAATTTTAATAGAGATACGGGCTTCAGTCTGCATCATACATATACTTCAGCAAACACAGGTCGACTATAAATAGCCGGCCTGGGTCCCTCCGAGCTCATTCAGTGTTCCGATCTCGTGAAGTAAAGATCCCTGAAGATGCCTCGTGCAATCGAAGACGAAACGTCGGCAAGTGATTCCATTTTGACACGGTCTAATCCCAAGAACCATGATTTCTTATATGATCCATATGTTCCCAATATTATTTTTGTACACATAAAATGTATCACTATCAGATAAAAAAAATTCAATTGGTTTTTTGATACACATACTTTGTTTATTTTACCAAAATAACTTTCATACTAATTAAGTATCAGAACGTACCAGACCGGTTTTCTGTGTAATAAAAAACCGATAGAATTTTAAAATAATGAATGCTTCCACGGTAGTAGCTGCAAAAGCTGTTGCATTGCTTGAAGTCAGCGTTATGTGGCTCGCAAAATAAATCTAAATCGATCTTGCGTTCGCAGGGTATATCAAAGTTTTCAGGAGACTTATTTATTCCAATGGAGGCCAGGAAGTAGTAGGTCACGCATTACATCGGAACGAGAACATCGGTTCATCGTGTCAACAGCATTATGTGTACGTCAACTTAGTGCAGTTCAAGTGCAAAGGCAGCTCCGTACTTTCTGAGTACTGACTGTTAATGAATGGATGGTAAGAAAAAGGTGATACTCTAATTAAAATTAATGCGGCTGACTTAAAACTAAAAAATACTATTTGTCCCTTCTGGTCCATTGTTAACTTTAAGTGCCTTATGAGCATATTTTCAACTCTCTGTTTGCACCCCAACCCGATCGTCCTAAAGAGACCATATTTCTAATTAAAACATCCAGAACGACTGTTTATAACCTTATAAAAAATGAACTAGATAAAAGAAAAGACCAAAACGATTGTGGCCTTCTTATAAAATACTACAACCTAGAAAATATAAGTTTGTGGAGATTCCTAAAATAAAGTATAATGGAAAACAGCGAGCTAGTTAAATGGAGGAACGAATATTTGGAACTATTGCAAATTCCTAAAAGATGTTAGAAAAATAGACGCATATGAAATCGTAAACAGGGCTGGGTTGATGAAAACAAACAAAAATATAATGTGGACGTGCCTTTTAATAGAGGAAAGAGAATCAGTATTCCGGTTGGGTAGAGTGAGCTTTACTTTTGACTGCTAAAAGCATAGGACAATGTTTGTTAAATTACCATCAAGATATCGACAGCTCCTTTTTTGAAAAGTGATTTTCAGAAACATTGTTTCCAAAACTGAAACATACCAGTGTAATTGTCATGGGCAATGTCTCATATCATTCAAGAGTTGTAACAAAAATACTCACATCTAGTTCAACAAAAGGCGAACTCTCCTTATTATTGTATTTTAAACCCTATCGAGTTGCTTTGGGTAAAGTTGAACAGAGGCATTGAAAAAAAAACAAACCTCCTAAATTTGGCAGATTTGTGATTAATCAAAAGCAAAAACAAATAATTTCTTATTACCTTATAAAATAAATTCTTTAATTTTCGAGAAAACGGAGTTTAGAATTTTAAGTGAAATAGCCAGAACACTACTTTTTCTTGAAAACATAACATTTGGTATAATCTTTAAAATAAATAAATAAATAAAAAACATGTAGGTTCACCAAAAATATGTATATACAAAATTTGACGTATTGCGCCCCTCTGCAGATCGTAAACCCTTCGGAAGTTTAATAAAACATTTACCTTTTAAGCGCCCATCGCCGAGCGCGATTCCAATTTGTACGACAGCATTTTGATTGGTCAATTAATCAATGGGCAAATGTTTTTTTCGATGACGAAACCTCGATATGTCTTTATAGCAGTGATAGAAGAAAACGGGTCTAGTGGCAATCCGAAGAGCGCTATTTATGCTGGATTTATCGGTGAAAATTTCCTCTTTATGCAAGATAATGCCCTGCCATCGCTAAACAAAATTTCAGAGATGTCGAAGTTCCGGTTATGTAGTGGCAAGCTTGCACCCCTGATTTTTTGTTTCGGAAATGTCCCTGTTAATTTTATAGCAAAATTCTAATTTATTAACAACATTTTGGTTTTATTTGATATTACACGAAAATGTGTATCTTAATTTCGGAAAAAATAGTTTTAAGTTTCAAATTCGGAATCGGGCCGATTTTTTTTCTCGCCATTATCTATATATATATATATATATATATATATATATATATATATATATATATATATATAAAACGTGCTAAATCTAGTGGGGCTGTAGTCAAAGAGAGGGGACCTTAGATTAAAACACTTTGTTGCTTTGCCAAGCTTTCGGCAACTGTTTATTGCCTTCCTCAAGACAGCCTAAAAATTGTTATTATTTTGTATTAACATTTATTTTAAAGAAAAAGTTGTTGTGGACTTACTACTTGGTTTTACTCTTGAAGAAACAACACTGAAAAATTCTCAACATTGCTAAAGACCTATATACATATTATTTACACCTTTTTATCACTAGTTTTGACTTGGATGTTGTTATATTAACACATTTTAAAATTCTTAAAGATTTGGTTTATTCCAACGTGCAGACACTGTCGGCCATTTTACGTATTTTAAAGGCAAATTATTATTGTAAAATGGAGAACGTGTTTTTTTTTTATATTTTTGCTCTCCTTCCCTTACTTCACACTAGTTGGTTTACGCGTTTTTTGTTTTTCAAATAATTGTCGACTGAGCACGAATCGGTAACGACGGTTTCCCAAATGTATAGTTGGAAAAGAAAAATGTAGATGGCGCATTAGTAAACAGTACTCTGCAAAGCTGGTAACCCAATCAGCACAAATCTTACAAGTTCTGTAATTGTTGGTTAAACGATGAAAACATTTTATATTCTGTAGTACACTGTGCAGCTGATAGAGGGACATGTTCCACCATCGTGCTGTGACAAATTTTTATATTTATTTGATATGATTAGAAAAAAGGGGGAAAAAACAAATTACGTGAACAACACAACACCATGATTGAACTTTTCCTGAAACAAAAATGAAAAGGAAAATGGAAAATCATATATAAATGCAAATAATCAATGCACAGTGCCCTACAGTATGAATATATTAGGACTAAGTTATTCAGAGATTTGGACAGCATTAGAGTCATTAATAGAAACAAAATTGTCCCCACTAATTCTTAACAGATATGAATATATTGTGCTTAGATTATTGATATCAGTTTTCTTATTCATTGTGTTTGTCCCTTGGTTGTGTATATGTATCATTTCAAGGAAATTTCTTTTATAATATCTTTTTTCTTTAGCAAGAATTTTTGCCTCGGTGAATCGAATGCTGTGTCCTGTGTCTATGAAGTGTTCTGATAATGCACAAGATTTTACAAACCTGCGGCAGTCACTTTTATGTGAAGTAATTCTGCCTGACAAATTTCTAGATGTTTGACCTACATATATTTGATTACAGTTGTTGCAATTTATGGCATATACAACGTTATTATGTTCAAACGTGGAAAGTGGAGTCTTAGTTTTTGCATAAAGTTGTGAGACAGTTTTTATTTGTTTTTTGGCAAACCTTAGGTTTGGACTATCTTTGAAAACGTCTATTAATTTATCAGTTAAATTTTGAATAAAAGGAAGTGGGTAATATTTTATTGTTTGTGTTGGCTGACTGGTGTTTTCCTCTGTCGTTATATTATGGATTGTATTTAGTTGTATTGGATTTTCATTTGTGTTGCATAAAAACTTATTTATGATATTCAGAGGATAAGAGTTTTCAAGGAGTATATTTCTGAGCCTATCTAAGCTTTCCTGTTTGTAGTCTTTATGTGAGAGCTTAATAGCTCTATTTTTTAGAGCAGTTATTAAATTTATTTTCATTTTGGTAGGGTGGTAAGAATGATAACTTATGAATCTGTCAGAGCACATCGGTTTGCGATACCATTTTGTTTTTAAAACATTGGTTTCGCTTCTGATTACCTTCATGTCAAGAAAGGGAATACTGTTGTCTGATTCATATTCCACCGTAAATTTCAGATGTTGGTTGTATGAATTGAACATTTCTAGTGCTATTTCTGCTCTATTTTTAGGGAGAGCCAAAATAAGATCGTCCACATACCTCTTGACAAAAGGGATATTAAAAGGTAGATTTTCTAAAGCATAGCTGACTAAGTCATCCAAAACAAAATTTACTAAAATAGGAGAGATTGTAGAGCCCATAGGTGCACCAAAAATTTGTTTATAAAAACTGTTGTTAAAATTAACATAGTTTGAATCAAAAATAAACTGCAACAATGCTTTAAAGGATTCAAATGATAATTTACAATGTTGGGAAATTGTGTCCCATTTTGCTGTTAAACATTCTTGTATGACTTCATATGGGAGATTCGTAAAAAGAGAGACAACATCGAAACTGACTACTTCGTAGTTATCGGGAAGTTGGTAGTCATTAATAAATGAACTAAAGATGAAAGAATCTCGCACATAAAATTCATTGTTAGTGTTGTACGCATCTGTCAAAATTTTAGTTAAGAAAGATGCGAGAGGGGCATTGGGTTTAACCAACAATTACAGAACTTGTAAGATTTGTGCTGATTGGGTTACCAGCTTTGCAGAGTACTGTTTACTAATGCGCCATCTACATTTTTCTTTTCCAACTATACATTTGGGAAACCGTCGTTACCGATTCGTGCTCAGTCGACAATTATTTGAAAAACAAAAAACGCGTAAACCAACTAGTGTGAAGTAAGGGAAGGAGAGCAAAAATATAAAAAAAAAAACACGTTCTCCATTTTACAATAATAATTTGCCTTTAAAATACGTAAAATGGCCGACAGTGTCTGCACGTTGGAATAAACCAAATCTTTAAGAATTTTAAAATGTGTTAATATAACAACATCCAAGTCAAAACTAGTGATAAAAAGGTGTAAATAATATGTATATAGGTCTTTAGCAATGTTGAGAATTTTTCAGTGTTGTTTCTTCAAGAGTAAAACCAAGTAGTAAGTCCACAACAACTTTTTCTTTAAAATAAATGTTAATACAAAATAATAACAATTTTTAGGCTGTCTTGAGGAAGGCAATAAACAGTTGCCGAAAGCTTAGCAAAGCAACAAAGTGTTTTAATCTAAGGTCCCCTCTCTTTGACTACAGCCCCACTAGATTTAGCACGTTTTGTTCTAACTAGTTAGTCACAACTACCCACCCTCTCGCTATTGCAGGAATGGGGTTTTACCGTCACATAAGCCATGAATTTGGACCTGCTACGGTAATTTTACTTAAAAAATGGACCAATCTTAACAACAAGAAAGCTTCACTGGAAAATCGAAAAATATTTTTAATTAAATGCAGAGAAATGGACATCAGACCAAACCACATTACCAATGGCTCTTCCAACATAACCAATCTTCTACACCATACTCAGGGAAACACAGGACACAAGATACAGCACTTTAATCACAGGTTGGGACAAAGCATTCTAAATTTAGAAATCAAAGTCACATTTGCATATATAAAAGGGGTTTCGAGGGATCTGGAATCGATCAAGACAAAATTAAGTCAAATTCTACCTTTTCACATAATAAATGAATATGATCGTAGACAAGAAACATCTTATAAAAAATTATTTAATAATATCAAGTATAGGCAAATTACTAAATTAAATTCATTAAAAGCACAACAATTACTAAATATTAAAACTCAAACCAAGTGGTTTAAAAATCTAACTAATATGAATATACCACAAGATGTCATAAAAATAATTTCTCTTGGACCTAAATTTGCTTTAAGACCCTCAGTAAAGAAAGATATTAATGTGCCGTCATTGTTGGCTGACATCGAAATGATCGTTTCCACGAACAATATCAGGACGTTTATCGTGCACAATGTACAAACATAATTACAAATTTCATTCATAAAAATCATAAAATTGAACCTTACTTTTCTCAACTTTTTCAACAATGTAAAAAATTTTTGAAGGAACATCCAGAAGTATACTTTGTGCGTAGTGATAAGGGCAATGTAACTGTAGCAATGTTTAAAGATCAATATCTTGAAAAAAGTCAAGAGTTACTTAATGACTCAAAAAGTTACAAGAAACTTAATAGCAATCCTACAACTACGTTACAGTTCAAAGCCAATAAACTAGTTAAACAATTAAGGAGCGAAGGATGTATAGATGAAAAGGAGGCTAAAAATTTAACAACTTATAACTCAATAGCCCCGAGGTTTTATACATTACCAAAAATTCATAAACCAGTCCTAAGCATGAGACCTATCACCTCTGCCATCGATGCACCCAATGCCCCTCTCGCATCTTTCTTAACTAAAATTTTGACAGATGCGTACAACACTAACAATGAATTTTATGTGCGAGATTCTTTCATCTTTAGTTCATTTATTAATGACTACCAACTTCCCGATAACTACGAAGTAGTCAGTTTCGATGTTGTCTCTCTTTTTACGAATCTCCCATATGAAGTCATACAAGAATGTTTAACAGCAAAATGGGACACAATTTCCCAACATTGTAAATTATCATTTGAATCCTTTAAAGCATTGTTGCAGTTTATTTTTGATTCAAACTATGTTAATTTTAACAACAGTTTTTATAAACAAATTTTTGGTACACCTATGGGCTCTACAATCTCTCCTATTTTAGTAAATTTTGTTTTGGATGACTTAGTCAGCTATGCTTTAGAAAATCTACCTTTTAATATCCCTTTTGTCAAGAGGTATGTGGACGATCTTATTTTGGCTCTCCCTAAAAATAGAGCAGAAATAGCACTAGAAATGTTCAATTCATACAACCAACATCTGAAATTTACGGTGGAATATGAATCAGACAACAGTATTCCCTTTCTTGACATGAAGGTAATCAGAAGCGAAACCAATGTTTTAAAAACAAAATGATATCGCAAACCGATGTGCTCTGACAGATTCATAAGTTATCATTCTTACCACCCTACCAAAATGAAAATAAATTTAATAACTGCTCTAAAAAATAGAGCTATTAAGCTCTCACATAAAGACTACAAACAGGAAAGCTTAGATAGGCTCAGAAATATACTCCTTGAAAACTCTTATCCTCTGAATATCATAAATAAGTTTTTATGCAACACAAATGAAAATCCAATACAACTAAATACAATCCATAATATAACGACAGAGGAAAACACCAGTCAGCCAACACAAACAATAAAATATTACCCACTTCCTTTTATTCAAAATTTAACTGATAAATTAATAGACGTTTTCAAAGATAGTCCAAACCTAAGGTTTGCCAAAAAACAAATAAAAACTGTCTCACAACTTTATGCAAAAACTAAGACTCCACTTTCCACGTTTGAAAATAATAACGTTGTATATGCCATAAATTGCAACAACTGTAATCAAAAATATGTAGGTCAGACATCTAGAAATTTGTCAGGCAGAATTACTTCACATAAAAGTGACTGCCGCAGGTTTGTAAAATCTTGTGCATTATCAGAACACTTCATAGACACAGGACACAGCATTCGATTCACCGAGGCAAAAATTCTTGCTAAAGAAAAAAGATATTATAAAAGAAATTTCCTTGAAATGATACATATACACAACCAAGGGACAAACACAATGAATAAGAAAACTGATATCAATAATCTAAGCACAATATATTCATATCTGTTAAGAATTAGTGGGGACAATTTTGTTTCTATTAATGACTCTAATGCTGTCCAAATCTCTGAATAACTTAGTCCTAATATATTCATACTGTAGGGCACTGTGCATTGATTATTTGCATTTATATATGATTTTCCATTTTCCTTTTCATTTTTGTTTCAGGAAAAGTTCAATCATGGTGTTGTGTTGTTCACGTAATTTGTTTTTTCCCCCTTTTTTCTAATCATAGCAAATAAATATAAAAATTTTTCACAGCACGATGGTGGAACATGTCCCTCTATCAGCTGCACAGTGTACTACAGAATATAAAATGTTTTCATCGTTTAACCAACAATTACAGAACTTGTAAGATTTGTGCTGATTGTGTTACCAGCTTTGCAGAGTACTGTTTACTAATGCGCCATCTACATTTTTCTTTTCCAACTATACATTTGGGAAACCGTCGTTACCGATTCGTGCTCAGTCGACAATTATTTGAAAAACAAAAAACGCGTAAACCAACTAGTGTGAAGTAAGGGAAGGAGAGCAAAAATATAAAAAAAAAACACGTTCTCCATTTTACAATAATAATTTGCCTTTAAAATACGTAAAATGGCCGACAGTGTCTGCACGTTGGAATAAACCAAATCTTTAAGAATTTTAAAATGTGTTAATATAACAACATCCAAGTCAAAACTAGTGATAAAAAGGTGTAAATAATATGTATATAGGTCTTTAGCAATGTTGAGAATTTTTCAGTGTTGTTTCTTCAAGAGTAAAACCAAGTAGTAAGTCCACAACAACTTTTTCTTTAAAATAAATGTTAATACAAAATAATAACAATTTTTAGGCTGTCTTGAGGAAGGCAATAAACAGTTGCCGAAAGCTTGGCAAAGCAACAAAGTGTTTTAATCTAAGGTCCCCTCTCTTTGACTACAGCCCCACTAGATTTAGCACGTTTCGTTCTAACTAGTTAGTCACAACTACCCACCCTCTCGCTATATATATATATATATATATATATATATATATATATATATATATATATATATATATTTATATATATATATATATATATATATATATATATATATATATATATATATATATATATATATATATATATATATATATATATATATATATATATATATATATATATATCTATATAAATATATATATATATATATATCAAAAATATATATATATATATATATATATATATATATATATAGTTGGGATGACCGCTAAAGCAATGGAATTTGGCTAACCATAGACACGTGTTTCTGACTTAAGGTCTTCATCAGTACAGTCAACTAGTTGAAAGACGAGTAGAACTAGTGCCAAAATGAATACACAAAACAATACCAGAGTCACCAACAGGAGCAATATATACCAAGAGAACATCCGGCCGGACTTGATACTCTATTTACCACGGAGCAGCATATAGCCACCTGTGGCGAAACTCATAACCCAAGAGTAGTAAATCAAAAAAGAAAATATATAGCGCGGTTAGAACTAGTATATAGCAGAAAATGGATTAGTTGGGATGACCGCTAAAGCAATGGAATTTTAACCATAGACACGTGTTTCTGACTTAAGGTCTTCATCAGTACAGTCAACTAGTTGAAAGACGAGTAGAACTAGTGCCAAAATGAATACACAAAACACTCCCAGAGTCACCAACAGGAGCAAAAACATTTGTGATTACCAAGAGAAATCCGAAATCTTCGCCGGACTTGATACTCTATTTACCACGGAGCAGCATATAGCCACCTGTGGCGAAACTCATAACCCAAGAGTAGTAAATCAAAAAAAGGAAAATATTTTTAGCTAGTATATAGCAGAAAATGGATTAGTTGGGATGACCGCTAAAGCAATGGAATTTGGCTAACCATAGACACGTGTTTCTGACTTAAGGTCTTCATCAGTACAGTCAACTAGTTGAAAGACGAGTAGAACTAGTGCCAAAATGAATACACAAAACAATACCAGAGTCACCAACAGGAGCAAAACCGACATTTGTGATTACCAAGAGAACATCCGAAATCTTCGCCGGACTTGATACTCTATTTACCACGGAGCAGCATATAGCCACCTGTGGCGAAACTCATAACCCAAAGTAGTAAATCAAAAAAAGGAAAATATATAGCGCGGTATTAGTATATAGCAGAAAATGGATTAGTTGGGATGATAAAATGAACAATAACCATAAAATTAAGGTCTTCATCAGTACAGTCAATTAAAAAGAACTAGTGCCAAAATGAATACACAAAAAATACAAATTTATAAAAGTCCGAGAGAGAAAATGTCCGTAATCACAAATGTCGGTTTTGCTCCTGTTGGTGACTCTGGTATTGTTTTGTGTATTCATTTTGGCACTAGTTCTACAACTGATCTTTCAACTAATATAAACCAAGTCTTGGGAAACTCGCCTCATGGACAAATTGACTTTGACTCTGTCAACTATTCAAATTCCATTGCTTTAGCGGTCATCCCAACTATCCATTTTCTGCTATACTAGTAACCGCGCTATATATTTTTGCTATAATGATTTACTCTCTTGTTTTGGCATGAATGCTATTATTCTGTTTCTTAAATCTTCTCTTGGTAATCACAAATGTTTTGCTCTGGTATTGTTTTGTGTATTCATTTTGGCACTAGTTCTACTCGTCTTTCAACTAGTTGACTGTACTGATGAAGACCTTAAGTCAGAAACACGTGTCTATGGTTAAAATTCCATTGCTTTAGCGGTTCCCAACTAATCCATTTTCTGCTATATACTAGTTCTAACCGCGCTATATATTTTCCTTTTTTTGATTTACTACTCTTGGGTTATGAGTTTCGCCACAGGTGGCTATATGCTGCTCCGTGGTAAATAGAGTATCAAGTCCGGCGAAGATTTCGGATGTTCTCTTGGTAATCACAAATGTCGGTTTTGCTCCTGTTGGTGACTCTGGTATTGTTTTGTGTATTCAAATTATCGTCTTTCAACTAGTTGACTGTACTGATGAAGACCTTAAGTCAGAAACACGTGTCTATGGTTAGCCAAATTCCATTGCTTTAGCGGTCATCCCAACTAATCCATTTTCTGCTATATACTAGTTCTAACCGCGCTATATATTTTCCTTTTTTTGATTTACTACTCTTGGGTTATGAGTTTCGCCACAGGTGGCTATATGCTGCTCCGTGGTAAATAGAGTATCAAGTCCGGCGAAGATTTCGGATGTTCTCTTGGTAATCACAAATGTCGGTTTTGCTCCTGTTGGTGACTCTGGTATTGTTTTGTGTATTCATTTTGGCACTAGTTCTACTCGTCTTTCAACTAGTTGACTGTACTGATGAAGACCTTAAGTCAGAAACACGTGTCTATGGTTAGCCAAATTCCATTGCTTTAGCGGTCATCCCAACTAATCCATTTTCTGCTATATACTAGTTCTAACCGCGCTATATATTTTCCTTTTTTTGATTTACTACTCTTGGGTTATGAGTTTCGCCACAGGTGGCTATATGCTGCTCCGTGGTAAATAGAGTATCAAGTCCGGCGAAGATTTCGGATGTTCTCTTGGTAATCACAAATGTCGGTTTTGCTCCTGTTGGTGACTCTGGTATTGTTTTGTGTATTCATTTTGGCACTAGTTCTACTCGTCTTTCAACTAGTTGACTGTACTGATGAAGACCTTAAGTCAGAAACACGTGTCTATGGTTAGCCAAATTCCATTGCTTTAGCGGTCATCCCAACTAATCCATTTTCTGCTATATACTAGTTCTAACCGCGCTATATATTTTCCTTTTTTTGATTTACTACTCTTGGGTGATTTTCGCCACAGGTGGCTATATGCTGCTCCGTGGTAAATAGAGTATCAAGTCCGGCGAAGATTTCGGATGTTCTCTTGGTAATCACAAATGTCGGTTTTGCTCCTGTTGGTGACTCTGGTATTGTTTTGTGTATTCATTTTGGCACTAGTTCTACTCGTCTTTCAACTAGTTGACTGTACTGATGAAGACCTTAAGTCAGAAACACGTGTCTATGGTTAGCCAAATTCCATTGCTTTAGCGGTCATCCCAACTAATCCATTTTCTGCTATATATATATATATATATATATATATATATATAGGGTGTTAATTTATGTCGTCTACATATTTCAGGGGGTGATAGTACTCGACAAAATAGAAAAAAATGCCAATATATATACATGGTCAAAAACGCACCACTTTCGTTATACAGGGTGTCAAAGTTTCAATTTTTTTCTCGTTTTTTGCGTTTTTTTCCAGTTACTTTTAAGAACCTCTACGATAAAATATCAAAATCGTGGATGGTAGTATACAGGGAACTCTTTGTTCATTTTTTAGCTCTTTTGTATTTTGCATTATTCTCGTATCTGTCACAGTTTTCGACTTATTTGCAATAATCGATGCACTGCATCGATGGCATGTAGGCGAAATTAAGCAAAAAATTAAAAAACGGATTTTATTTTAAATCAACCGACATGATAATGAACAATCAGATAAAATTATTATAGTTAAATTAAAAATAAAACAAATTTATAAAAGTTGTTGAAAATGTCCGCCTCTTGCTAGAATGCAAGAATCAAGTCCTCGCCTCATGGACTGACGGACTCTGTCAACTATTCCTGGAGTATTGCGAATGATGTCGCATGAAGCTATTATTCTGTTTCTTAAATCTTCTTCTGTCTGGATTGGGTGTGATACACTAATGTTTTCGGGTGTCCCCAAAAAAACAAAAATCCAGGCTATTCAGATCTGGAGATCTAGGGGGCCATGGCTGAGGTCCCCCTCGCCCTATCAAATGGTTGTTAAAATTATTATTTAGGAACTCCCTCACCTCTATGCTGAAATGTGCTGGTGCACCACATTTGATTTCTAAGAAGAATTGGCAGGTCTTCTAGCAATTCCGAGAGTTCGTCTTCGAGAAATTGACGATAATATCGTCCGTTTAGCCTTGCTGGCAGGAAAAATGGACCTATCAAATAATCTGCCAAAATGAATTTCTGCATATTCTTGATTTGTGAATTCAACCATCATTAAACAACTCGTGACAACTACGGAAACGTCAAACAAAAAAATATTTCTTACAAAATGTCAGATTAAAGAACAGAATTAACAAATGACCTGCCTCAGCCTACTACCTTTTTTCCAGTTTCATTATTTAGCCTACACTTAATTTGCATCTATGGCAGTTATTGCAAATAAGTCGAAAACTGTAATAGATACGAGAATAATGCAAAATACGAAAGAGCCAAAGAAATGAACAAAGAGTTTAAGTTTTAAATCAAAATTCATACAGGGTGCTGCAAAAAAAAGTTCCGCAAGATAAACTTGTAGGTGGTGCAAAAAATGCAAAACACGAGAAAAAAATTGAAACTTTGACACCCTGTATAACGAAAATGGTGCGTTTTTGACCATGTATAGACATTTTTTTTCCTATTTTGTCGAGTACTATCATGCCCTGAAATATGTCTACGACATTAATTAACACCCTGTATATATTGTATCATTCAGCTCCTGAGATACTAAACTTGGCGAAAGAACGTACGGTAGATTTGTGGCGCCAGAAAAATAAAACAAGCAATACGAAAATGTTTACAAGAAGTTTAAGGAATGGTGTCAATGAAATACGATAAATCATATATCAGAAAACATTATGATTGCCCATTTCCATGAAAAGGAGAAAGTTCTAAAATCTTCATTCTTGTGGTCAGAGTACTCTATGAAGAAAGCCATGTTAGCAGTCAAAAAAATATCGATATTTGAAATATTCAAAATTAGCAAAACGAAAATTCGTTGGATATCGTGCAAAAAAATCCAAAATATTTACTAGAGAACAAATATTTAAGTTTTTAGAGGAAGCTTCCGATGAAAAATACTTATCGCCATCATCGCTATTGCTAGAGCACGTCGTAGAGATGAACCAGTCAAAATGACCACTTACCATGTTCAAAATGCCGCTAAAGTTTTGATTTAAATTTCCGCATACAAAAATAACAGTGAGCGTTGTTTCGCCTCGTAAATATTTGTCAAAAATATGTGCGCACTCACCCAGTAGCTGTTCCTCATGATCGCTTCTTTGTTAACTATCTGAATTTAAAATATATAAGCGGGGTACGAGTTAATACTTTTGAAAAAATACCATCCGAAGTAGCAAAATACTTTCAGTTAGAAAATCCAGTTTTATACAATGGCCACTGTTTCAGAAGGTCAACCGCGACGCTCCTATCTGCCACTGGTGCAGATATTTTAAGTCTGAAGCGTCATGGTGGTTAGCAGTCATCCACGGTTCCTGAAGGCTAAGTAGAAGATTCCATTCAAAACAAATGTTGCACATCAAATTCTAGGACAAGAAAATAATAGAGGTCGCCTTGGAATTGTGCAAAATGGGAATGAAAATCATACACAGCGCAACAATTTGGACGCACAGTCCCAATGACAATTAATATTTAGAACTGTTCAAATTGCCAAGTTAATATTAACTTTCATACAAAAAATCTACCATTATTTTGTCTCTAAGTTGATTTTTATATTTTCATTGCACGTTGTCAAGGACGTCATTATTTGTTTATTTTTGACACGGTCTTTCGTTACACAATAAGCGCGTGTGCATTAACGCATTTGGATGCGGCCTGTTATTGAACCAGTCAAATACATTTCACAACTAGTACACTTCACAAAAGTATCTAAAAAATAAAACTGCAGGCCACCTCCAATATTATAGACAGCGTGGAAATTACACAGAATATGCAATTATAAGGAAAAAGGTAACATTTTTAAATCAATTTGCTCTGAAAAAAGGACGAATTTTTTGGGCGACTGCAGATAAACTTAATTTAACTCTAAATAAAAATTATAATGAGGTATCGGAACATTTAGCTAATCTATCAGATATACACCACTTTTTCCGATATACTTATAACTTACCTGACTCATTTTATCAAAATTATACATTGTTGAATGAAAAATTTGAATTTCAACTAATTGCTGAAAACAAACTTCATAAAATTATCTCTTCCATAGCCTCAAATGCGGTTAGTGTAGATGGACTATCCATCACGGATATAAAACTATGTCTAAAGTTCTGCAAAAATCCACTTAAATATTATTAATTCATGTATTCTTGATAAAACATATCCGTTGGTCTAGAAAAAATCTATAATTAAACCAATTGCTAAGTTAGCAGAACCCAGAAATTTTAATGACCTCAGACCAATCAGCATATTGTCATCAGTATCCAAGAAAATCGAAAAACACGTCGCCAATCAACTTACTTCCTTTTTAGAATTCACAACATTATCTCTGAATGCCAGTCAGGCAGGAGAGGAGAAAGTTGTGTTGTTGTTAGAACAGATTCAAATGACCTTAGTTCAGACTTCAAACCTGTCATTAGAGGTGTCCCACAAGGTTCTATCTTGTTACCGTTGCTATTTTCAATTTATGTTTCGGATATGTGCAAGGAGGTAAGGGACGCAAAACTCCAACAATATGCCAACGATTCCCAATGATATACGCCAATTAATAGGTTCGACATAGACACATAAAAAGCAAAGTTCATTTCTGGTTTAAAAAACATAGATACCTTTGCAAAGAAACATAATTTGAATTTAAATGCTTCAAAATCCAAAATTTTAGTTCTAGAAAGTAATAAAAACGTTAGAAAAAACATAGAAAGTAACTTAAAAATACATCTAATCGGCCTTGAAATTCCTATTGTGGACCAATGCAAAAACTGGGTATAACTAACCTATTATAAACTTATTTAGAAAAGGTGATTATGAAGGCTTAAATATTTTTTTTAATAACAGCGACTTGATAAACCTATTTAAAAACGCTAGGTAAACGTTTCCGTTAACCTTTTTTACGAAGTAATTTAAATTAAAGATATTCGACAAAAAAATGATTCTTGGAGATTACATTGATCACACGGCCTCGAAATGAAACAAAATGTTGGGTTTTATTATCAGAACTTGCAAGTACATTACATCGCAACATTCTTTGAAAACTTTATATTTTGCGTATGTTTATAGTAGGTTAGGTTTTGCCTTTGTCGTCTGGACACCTCAATATGCTATTTACAAAAGCAGAGTGAAAGCATACAGAACAAATTTTTAAGATTTTTAGATTTTAAACAGAATGGTATCCACAACATGTATTCTAATTTATCCAAACTTAGACACGTATTTCAGTTCTTGCCTCTTAAACACCGACGCACTCACAGTGATGTCTGTGTAGTTATATATAACTAAATCTAAGATCTGTACACTAATCTGTAAATCGTGGGTGTCATAATTGGGCCCCTGGCCTGTTGGCATTCTAAAGGTAAATAAAATAAAAAAAAATAAGAATAACATTTGACAGTTTATTAGCTTTTGAGTGATTAAGATTAAACCGAAAGCAGCATTTCTCCGGCTTAGAAATTTATATAAATTAAAAATGTGCAACAAAAATGTTATTTATGCGAAACACTAGTACTTTCTTTGGTCGAATATAGGGATGTTGTATACGGCGATTCCTTAACAACCCGCACTAGAGGAATGATACAGAAGTTGCAAAATAGTTTTCATATAATATTTCATTTAGAAACCACACCACTCCGTATTTACATAATGAAAGAATATTAAATATGCAAAACCGCAGAAAATATCACATGTATAGTTTTATTTATCGCGTAATAAAAGGCGGCCGGCAGAGTTATTTAGCTTCAAAATGTTCAACCATTACACATACAAATGGTACCAGAAAAATCGAAACTTAACTAAACTAACGTAATACCACGGCACAGGACTGCAGCCTTTCAGCGCTCCATTATCTTCGTTGCCACCCAGAGATGGTTGCCTGTTGATATAAAAAATCTCTCGCTCAAGAGTTTTAGTAAATTCATTATTACAAAATCAAGGTTTATTATAAATTTTAATCCTATTTTTCAGTTAACTCAATATTTTAATTGTATTATTTTAATCGGTTTTTCCTCACCAGCATTACCCCATATGCGTATAAATTTAAAAAAAGGAATAAAATAGTGGTTTTTAATAACTCCTATTTCAGATTTATTTTCGGCGCTTTGGTTTGGAGTGATATTTATTTTATTTATGTTTCTGTTTGGAATAAATATCATAAATGATGTCACAGTAACGTTCTGTTAAGTCAGGACAGAGGGTTGGATAGAACATAGGATCGGCTTACTTATAAGTTTTTCCGATGGTCCCATGCGATGCCATTTTGCATGTGATCGCGTTTTATTCCTGTCGATCCTGCCGCTGGTTCTGCTCTCTCTTAATCTGGAGCTCATTGAGTATTTTACATTATATCTATATATACAGGGTCCTGCAGCTCACCTCCCGTCTTTTATTATACCTTAACCATTTATTTTCGAAAAAATATTTAAAAGCCACTATATGCTGTTGATTAGAGAGCACATTTTAAAAATATTCTTGATTATACAGGGTGTTACAAAAAATAGTGGCGCATAAGAGTTGTATTTTTTTAAATGGAACACCCTATATTTTTTTACATTTTTGAAACACTCTTTACCTAGTCTACAGACTCCTAGAATAGTATCTCTCTTTTTTTAATAGTTTCGGAGAAAAAAGGTAAAATCGAAGAAAAAAAAATTATAGTCTACATTTAAAATATTTATAAAAATTAGATAAAACATCTTAAAAGCTAAGGTAACCTAGTAGCTTACTGCAAAAGGTTTATAGTTATTCTGCTATGAGTATTATAAGTCTTACTTATACAGGGTGACCCAAATTCCATGTCAAACGTTGCAAAATAAAAAATAATTTTTCTCCATTTTTTCAAATGGAACACCCTATATATTTTTTTTCTGTCCGGTACAGAATTAACAGATCAACATTTTTCATTATTACACTTATCTCAAAATTCCTGAAGGTTTTTGAAATATTCTTAAAAAACTAATGTTGTACTTTGTTTTTCAGTACGGTAATTGAATAACCTCACTAGTAATGTTCATAAGTAAGCACCTTCGCGATTTTGAATAATAAATAGGTCAGCGTAGTTATAGCTATGGGAAAAAACCTAAAATCCCAACATTTTTTGTAATTACGTTTACCGCATAAAATTTGAATTACTGCCAAGAGTTAAGCCGTAAAGACGTTTTACATGCTGCAGGTCTTCCTACAAGTTGCAAGAGACTTGCACAAAGGCATACGCTGACACTTGCAATTGAAATACAACTGCCGCTTTACAGTCTGCAAGACAAATTGCGCGCAATATCTTGCAGGTGCAACCCCTTGCTGCAAGAAAGTTGCAGCATGTAAAACGGCCTTAACCTTTATTTAATATTATTGACAAGTGTTGCCCAAATTATTAACTAGAATTTAAGTAGGCCATGAAAAACAAATTGTCTAGAAACTGTCAAACAACTAAAACATATCGGCAATTTACTTATTCGTTTTTTAAGTTTTACAAATTGAAATAATTATCGGATTTTTCATATAGTGGTCTTTACCTTCTACGTAGTTCATTTTTCGTTTGTTTGCGTCACTGTTTAGAAGTTTTATTTGAACGTTCTATCGTCATGGAGTACACCCGCGAAGAACTGGTTGATATGGTTTTTGTGTTAGGAGAATCGCATAGAAATGCCTTTTTGGCCAGTAGGATTTATGCGCAAAATTATCCAGAACGAAGGCACCCAGACAGAAGGAGCATGACGAACTTATTAGAGAGATTTATGGCAACGGGAAATGTAAATTATACAATACCAGTTAGAAATAGGCCCGTTCGAACGGAAGAAAATGAATTAGCTGTGCTATTAGCTGTCACGGAAAATCCTTCTGTTAGCCAAAAAGCAGTCGGGGATGCCGTAGGAGTAAGCGAAAGAACTGTTCAGCGAATTTTAAAGAGCCATAAATTTCATGCATATCATATTCAGTTGCATCAAGAACTCCTTCCAGCAGATTTTGAGAAACGTGTTGACTTTTGTAATTGGGCACAAGCTAAAATTAGGTTAAGCTTTGATTTTTTTGATAAAGTTTTATTCTCTGATGAGGCCACATTTCATAAGAATGGATTTGTAAATCGTCATAACTACCATTACTACGCCGACCATAATCCAAGAATTTTTAGGCAGCTTGATCTACAACACAGATGGTCAGTTAATGTGTGGGGGGGAATTATTGGTGAACATGTTATTGGTCCCTATTTTTTTAAGAAAATCCTTCCTAGAAAATCACTTGCCAAATTTGTGCGAAAATTTGCCGGTTAATCTGAGAAATACAATGTGGTTGCAACAAGATGGTGCTCCAGCACATTTTTCGTTGCCAGTTAGGGATCATTTAAATAATAATTTTCCAGATCGATGGATTGGAAGACAGGGAGCAAGTGCGTGGCCGCCCCGGTCGCCTGATCTAACGAAATTAGATTTTTTTCTATGGGGCTACGTTAAGGAAATTGTTTACAACAAACCTCCAACAACTCCCGAAAATATGCAGCAATGGATTAGAACCGCATTTCAAAGTATTACGCCCGAAGTATTAAGAATAGTAGGAAGATCTTTTCATACCCGTCTTCGTTTATGCCTCGAAGAGAATGGAAGACATATCGAACATATGTTCTAAGTAAAAATTAATTTTAGCAATAATTAGATATTTGTTAATAATGTTAAATAAAGCTGTTACACCTTAAGTCGAGCCTTAACTCTTGGCAGTAATTTAAATTTTATGCAGCAAACGTAATTAGAAAAAATGTTAGGATTTTAGGTTTTTCCCCATAGCTAGAACTACGCTGACCTATCTAATATTTAAAATCGCGAAGGTATGAACATTACTAGTGAGGTTATTCAATTATCGTACTGAAAAACAAAGTACAACATTAGTTTTTTAAGAATATTTCAAAAACCTTCAGGAATTTTGAGATAAGTAATAATAATAAATGTTGATCTGTTAATTCTGTATCGGACAGAAAAAAAATATATATAGGGTATTCCATTTTTCCACATTACTAGTGAGTTTATTCAATTATCGTACTGAAAAACAAAGTACAACATTAGTTTTTTAAGAATATTTCAAAAACCTTCAGGAATTTTGAGATAAGTGTAATAATAAAAAATGTTGATCTGTTAATTCTGTACCTGACAGAAAAAAAATATATAGGGTGTTCCATTTGAAAAAAATGGAGAAAAATTATTTTTTATTTTGCAACGTTTGACATGGAATTTGGGTCACCCTGTATAAGTAAGACTTATAATACTCGTAGCAGAATAACTATAAACCTTTTGCAGTAAGCTACTAGGTTACCTTAGCTTTTAAGATGTTTTATCTAATTTTTATAAATATTTTAAATGTAGACTATAATTTTTTTTTCTTCGATTTTACCTTTTTTCTCCGAAACTATTAAAAAAAGAGAGATAATATTCTAGGAGTCTGTAGACTAGGCAAAGAGTGTTCCAAAAATGTAAAAAAATATAGGGTGTTCCATTTTAAAAAATTCAACTTTTATGCGCCACTATTTTTTGTAACACCCTGTATAATCAAGAATATTTTTAAAATGTGCTCTCTAATCAACAGCATATAGTGGCTTTTAAATATTTTTTCTAAAATAAATGGTTTAGGTATAATAAAAGACGGGAGGTGAGCTGCAGGACCCTGTATATATATATATATATATATATATATATATATATATATATATATATATATATATATATACATATATATCCGGCCCGGTGCATAATGTTAAATGGTTCCAAAATTGAATTTGAATATGCAACCTACAGGTATTATTGTTAATTTTGACAAATAAATTGTTTTGAATTTTGAATTTTTTTTTGAATTTTGAACTTAAAACATGGATATCACGAACTATTTTTTAATATGGAGTCAATAAATCTGTGATATAATTGGGAATTTTAATTAGTTAGGTAAATTGAATAAATTTCCTTATTGACCCGTTTCAAAGAATTTAGAATTGAATTATGTATTAGTCCGTAAATATGCGCTTTTAACTTAATGGCTCTAAATAAAGCAGGTCATTTGTTCAATTGAGTAAACAATCAGAAAACATAATGTGGGACATGAGCTCTAAAGTACCTATTTGTAGCGCACTGTTTTCTGTAACTGAAAAATTTTATTTCTTAAAATCAAACAATAAAGTTAAAGCATCAAACTATATTTGCCAAGTCATTATTATTAGTAATTTAAGATATCAATATTTGTAATGGCTTTAGTAAAACACTTCTAATAGTATTAACTTCGAGCTTTATAACCCCGTATTACAAAGCACTTGGCCATAGCAAAGACAGATTATACGATCCATCTAATATAAAATAAAATACCCCCCAAGTGAATACCAAATTTGTATTGTGTTCCATATAGTTGGGATTCATTATGAGATTTCCGCGTAGCTCATCGTCAGTTTTACGCTTTTATCTGGTAATCCTATTTGTCTCTTTAAACTGTAATTGTCATTTTATATTTCTAAATAAATATATCTAAATCACCTGGCGAAATTCAACTAAATATTGTTGCGTGCAATCTAATTAAACAGCAAGAACGATTGATCTGGCTAATTCATTTGTACCTGATTGAGGGCCTATTTGAAGTACAAGCCGCCTTTGGTAATAGATATATTTTCAATCGGTACTAAAAATATATGACAGTTTTTGAATCCTACGTTAATGACCTGGACTTTAGTTGTTACACTTAAATATAAACAATTTTTAAGAGGTACCTAAACCAGGTTCTAAAAAGCTTTCGTTGTTAAATTATTATTTATATTTACTTTAACTTTGGCAGCAAAATGTCTGTTGTTTCCGTAGAAACTTCCATAGAAACGCTTCATCATTTGTTATGTACAACAACGCCCGCTAGAGTGTATTGTACATAACAAATGCTGAAGCGTTTCTATGGAAATAACAGACATTTTTTGTGAAAGTTAAATAAAATATAAATAATAATTTAATCTGACACTTCAAATTTGAGTATATGGTTAAATTTTTAAGCATTTTCTGTTTTTTAATTTAATAAATAACCATCGCAGAAAAAATGTATATACAACACCTGCAAAAAGTATGTTTATAGCACTCATTATGTTATCCAACTTGGCTACGCCTCGTTGAATAATTTTCATACTGCGTGCCATAAGCTCTTTCTTTTTGCACTAGATGCTAGTATTAGTTTCTTAAATTAATAAGAATAAATTAAATTTATAAACGGAGGGATTCAAATTCAATATTTTCTATGTACTTAATTTACGTCTCTTGGAACGGAAATACGGAAAATAAATACCATCTTTCTATCCTTAGATAGCCAGTTTATTGCTAGTATCTAAGGCAATAACATAATAATCCCAGCTTAATAAACCGTCCGAAACAGAGACTAAAATTATCTTTATTAACTTTATTTAGAGTAGCATTTCAAAGGTCGACGCTTTTACCCTTTTTAATGTATTACCGTAGGTTCTTAACTTTCTTGGGTCAATATAATTGTATTTTGGGTACAATTTTAATTATAGTTGCAACATTTAGCATTGTTCGCCTTTCTACTGTCGAATGCATCAGGTTGAATGTGCGAAAATACGTACAAAATTGAAAGTGAGGAAACTGTGCTTGACAATTACTTTGGTCATATCGGCTTGAGATGAGCAGCGGGACGTAGTAGAACGTTTATGTTATCCGAAAGAGTTTTCTTTCTAATTATTGAGCGGCTTCTTCGGTAACAAAGGATGACTGCGAGCCTTGATCAATAAGGAATCTTAAAGGCTGCGGTGAACTTGAAGTGGCAACTTCGACAAATGCTGTTACGAGTAGATCATTCTCTTCTTTTTTGCTTGTATGGTTGATTGTAGTATTCCTATGTGGTGGGAATTGATCGTTTGTTCTTCCTGGATAAGGGTTGTTTTGGGGGTTCCTTTGTGGATTGTTTGAAACTCTTGAGGGATCTCTGCGTTGGTAGTCTGTTGACCGATGTTGATTTTGTTGATATCTGTCAACGCGCACAAGGGTGTGATGCTGATGGCTGTATATATGTCATCTTGAAACACTTCTTGTTGACATCATGGCTTAGGCAATTATAACAGATGTGCTTCCCTTGGACAAACTTATTTCCTTCTTGCGCTGACAGTGCCTTAAACTTTTGGCAGTGGAAGGTCATGTGTTGTTGATCGCTGCAGTATAGACAGCTTGAGTTACTGGATCTCTTTTCTACGCTTGATGCGACGGTTTCTAATGGCTGGAATTTTCTTTTCAAAAAATTCATAAATTCTTTGAAACCTAGAATATACTGAGGTTTCCGGAGACTTTGTTCGTAAAGCCGATTGATTTCAGGATCCGATTTTCTGATGATTATTCAGATTGCCTTAGGACCCTAAGTGTCTCTAC
The DNA here is from genome assembly GCA_030620095.1 of Kuschelorhynchus macadamiae. Taxonomy (NCBI): domain Eukaryota; kingdom Metazoa; phylum Arthropoda; class Insecta; order Coleoptera; family Curculionidae; genus Kuschelorhynchus; species Kuschelorhynchus macadamiae. The sequence continues at coordinate 701,351 of JAUTXW010005372.1, forward strand.
ATCTTGATCTTTAAGCCCTGTAGGCATTCATCAGTGATATCGTGCCGTTCTTTCAGCTTCAGTGCGTCTTCCTGTGTAACTGTTGGCAAATCCAATATTTTGTCCAGTAGTTTAAACATCGGTAGCCTTTTGTTTTCATACCGCTTTTTCAATAAGTCCTATGCTGAATCGTAATTGGCTTCGATTGATTCAAGGTGCTGAATTAACTTGCTTGCTTCTGCGCGTTTGTGAGTGTTCCGGTAGTTTATTTTTTCTGCCTTCATCAACATTTGGTTCTCGTGAATTACTTTTTTGAAAATATCCAAAAAAGTAGACCAATTTTCATATCTTCTATGAAGGATTGGAGTAGGGGCGTTTGGAACTGCTAAATTTTGTTGTGGGTGATTTACTATAATTTGTTGATTTGGAAAGACGACGTTTCTTGAGTTCTCAATGACAGTTTTTCAAGGGCTTCTTCGTATTCACCTAGCATCTCTGCATATGTCTTTGGTGAAGTAGAAAATTTTCTTCATTGAACATGATTTCTTCGTGCAGGTGTTGGACAGCATCCCATTGTTTCTTATTTTTTTCCACCTGTAACTGTTAGCGGGATTTCGACTTTCCTTGAATTAGTTCGATCTCATTTTGACTCAAATCTGATTGTAATTATTGAAGTCTGAAGTTTTATTTTTTCAGGTGATGCTTTTGTTCTTTCTTGGTTCAGTGGTGCTTGCCTTTGTACACGTTTTCAAATAGTTTTTGATTTCTTCGTACTTGTCTTTCAATTGGTTGAAGTATTTCTTGGTGAAGTATGCATGTTCGGCGATATTTAGGTTTTAATTTCGTTGTCATTTGCTTGGATGTCTTTCCATAATTTGTCGAGGGTGTCAAGGCGATGTTTTATGTATTCTCCATTTTTTCAGCTAGGGGAGTCTTTTTTACAGTTGGACAAAAATTGGACAAGTTGTTTTCCCAATTCTTCTTGTTTCACCTTGCACACCTTCAATACCTTCTTAACACTTCTTAACCTTCTAATAATTGGTCGGTTAGGCTGTAAGTAATATGCTTTCTGGGCGGACGGTAGACTTGTTGTTTTTCTAGTATGAGGTCGGACAGTTTAGGAAGTAATCCTTGAACGGACAGTGGACTTGCGGTTTTTTGTATAAGGTCGGATAGTTTGACAGGTACTCCTTGGACGGGCCGTGAACGTTATTTTTCTAGTATAAGGTCGGAACAGTTTGGCAGGTACCCCTTGGAGGGGCAGTGGACTTGTTTTTCTGAAAGGACGGACGGTTGACTTGAAGAACCAATGTGTTTTTTTCTTTTTTGCTCGAAGGACCAATGAGCAAGCTGTGCTTGACAATTACATTGCTCAAATCGGCATGAGATGAGCAGCGGGACGTAGTAGGTCGTTTATGTTATCAGAAAAAGTTTTCTTTCTAATTATTAGAATAACAGTTAAACAATATGTGAGTAAACAGTAAATTCAATTTAATACGTACAAATACGTGGAAGACAAGTTAAATATAATTTTGGGAATTATACATTTTACACAAATATGCAAGTGTGCAACAATTTTTCTCTTTGAAGTACCGAAAAGCGAGCGAACCTATGCTCAAGCAATGAGTTTGTCGTTCATATATTTTACGTCCTCACTAAGCGATTTCGTTCACTATTCGTCCATTCGTCCTCATACATTCGATTCGACAACTCATTTGTCAAATCAATAAATTGACGAATATTTCATTCACACTATTCATCAATTTTTACTTCATTCGTTCGCATACATTTCATGCGTTTCAATGTTTGAAGATACACAAAAATTAGATTCGGACGAATGGTTCGTCGAGATCAAAGCCTACTTGATTATTCGCCCAAAAGACGGTATCGTCGCGCAACGAATCGAATGGATGACCGAACTCTCCACACTATGCGGACGAATGAACGAATAGTGAGTAGCGGGCTTAAGTGAGTATGCGACTGAAGGACCGACAAGCTAGCGAACTCCAAAGCATACGTTCGTCATCCATATTTTTTTTACTTTCACATTAAGCGAAACTATGTGTTTTTCACCGTGAGGCCTTATACGTTCGCTAAGTGAGTATGTACCTTTAACAAAACCGATGAATGAAGAAGGGACGACGCTTGGCTGCGATTCGCTGCGAGTGAGTAGCCAGTAGTATTAATTGATACGTGTGACCCTGCAGGTGATTTGTGATGTGATGCAATAAGATATGTTGTTGCAGAGGTGTTAATTTTGAAAATCATAATGAGAGTAAAGTTTAATAATTTAATAATTAATAAAAAAATTAAATTGTTTTAGTTAGAAATAAAAAGCGTGAGTTGCATCAAATCAACAACGATGGTCTTGTTACAAGACATCAATGTTTCGTCAAAAACTCCTCTTCGTCTAATGAATGAATTCTTAAGTAAAATATGCTAAAGGTTTTGGCTGAAAATATTTAGTCTTTATAATAAGATTTAAGCCTTTATTATCAATCAATATTATCACGAGTTGATACGAGAGAAAGTATGCTTCATGTAAGATATTATGATTGACCTAAGGTAATATAAGTTTTAAATTAAGAGAGCTCGCATTTGGACATAGTCGACTTCTCGAAGCTATTATGGAAGGGAGTGCTTGCAAGAGACTCGATAAAAGTTACACTTCAGAAAGAAATAACCGGGAAAATAGTTTACATATTCTAATAGTTCGAGGCTCGTATCTAAAAATGAGTTAACGGACAAATAATTAATTAGTGCCAGTGGTATTTTGGTTTCACAACCCGATTACGCATTTACTTAAGCAATAGAAGACAAAAATGCAAAGCAAGTTAGACATTATATTAACCTTAAACGTGCCTATATAGAGACTAGAGACTGCAATATTATGATAACAAAATTTTTTTATTTTATTTTTGCACACTTTTCTTAAAGCTTTTGCGTATTTGAGAAAGTTTGAAATTTTGCAAGCTTAACCAAGTCCCTTTATTCAAATTCTAGATAACTTGCCATAAAAGTTGTAGAAGGGGACCATGGTAATTAATTATGTTAAACAATTAGGGAGTTAAACACCAAAAGCCGTGAGTTATTGCCAAGGTATGCGTAAGCTAATAATAAATTTTGTTTTGTTCTCATTCTTCGGGGCAACGCGCAAAAAATGAGATGACTTTGTAATAAAGGCCTTTTGATTACCTTTTGCTTTATTAATTTAGCATATCAAAGCAATGTTTTAAGATACAAGGATCATAAATTAAACAGCTAAGGATATTTATGTAAAGTAAAACACTTATATTTTTCTTGTAGAGAGTCTTCCAATATACTTTGGAATATACTATACTTTTAACTAAAGGAAAATCGATATTTTATAACGTTAGATGTAGTGAATATCACAACTTTTATTAGTGTAAAAAGCGTAAAAGATTCCTTGGCTCTTAGTCAAGCATTTCTGTAAACACCTGTCCTCAATGAAAATCATTACAAAACCTCTCAGAGAATATTCTGTTTTCTGGACCTCCTCATCTTATGTCCTGCTTATTTTAAAAAAATACTTTAGTTTTTTTAACCTTTTTTAAGCTAAATTTGTGCGTTCTAACTTACGACACCTTACAAAAATTTAGTGACATAACTTTTTTCCACCTCAATATTAAGGTGACCTATACGACCCTCTGATCGGAAAAATATTTTATAGTAGAAAACATCAACTCTACATATAAACGCAAACACACTAGTTTTTAAATTAACATACTAATATTTTATTAATTTAGGAAATTGTATCAGTGATGTACACAGTTTCTTTCAAATTGAATACAAACTTAACATAAATCTTCACTATTTATTTATCAGTCTTAGATCATAATTTTTAATTTCAACCTGGCCTTCGTAAGTACCTTTTTGAAAAAAAAACTGTAAAAACTCATTTTAATCAGGTAACTGTAACACAACTTTTTTTCTTCTTTAAGGTATTGTATCGTAGTCTGCGTCGGCGACCTCTCGGACATTTCTGTGTGTAACCTCTGAAGATATTTTCGCCATATGTTATATGCAGTCTACACAGTTGAAGACAAATACCTTAACGCAGGATAAAAGGGAAAAGACTGCAGATCAGTGGCAGATTGCAATAAGGAGCCATGGAACTACTTCTAAAACAGCCATTCAACTTTCCTTCAAAATCTAGACTTAAATACTGAAATTCATTGTGAATTAAAGCCCTTTGGCGCCAACTACATTGTCGACTCATATGTTGGCAACGAGTACCACTTAAGCCACGTACTCACTGGGTGAACGAATACGGCCGCATGGTGAAATACCCATGCGTTCGCTTAGTATTAACGTAAAGTATATGAATTACGAATGCATGCGTTTTATTGCGGACACGTTCACTCGCCTGTCAGTACCTCAAAAAAGAAATCGTTGCTATGTCATTTGCGCAGGGGAGACTGTTTACCGAGAGCATAGTATACCTTGGAATAATTAAAATTCAAATCAAAAATCGGGGCCGCCATCTAGCAACACACCAATGAGGTATGCTGTTTGATTGCTCCTTAGAGATGTGATCATTTCAATTTGACGTGAGCTACGGTCATGTTTTCTGGCCGTCAGCAGAAAAAGCATTTTTTACTCATGAAAGTAAATATTTTGCTTTGCAAATTGAGTCTGTGTGCTTTTGTTGGCGTTATAGTTAATCGATTAGTACTGGTATAAGTGACATCGGTAGATTGTTGGTGATTACAAATGCGGCATAACATTTAGTTCAAAACCTAACCTATTAGTTGGAAATCCGTGTTTTTTGTAAGGTGTTTCCTTGTGTACCTTGAAACACGTCTTGTACTTGTAAATGAGTTATAGAGAGGCCCCTCCGAAATGTTGAATTTTTTTTTATTACAAATTATTATCTACGAGACCAATTTTTTTTAAATAAAATGGTTTATCACCAGTTCATAGCAATACTCAGTTTTTAGTGTTGACGTCTTTTTTAGCCGCTTATTTATTTTTACCATTTTTTTCCCCCCGCCCCGTCTTGAATAACTCATTTGCCTCACTCGTATCGTCATTTGAGCCAAAAGAGAAGTCATTTTCACCTTCAGAGTAAGTCTTAACGGGCTGGGACAATTTTAGTTTCTTTTTGGATTTAAAATGTATTGCTTTTGATAAAGAAACTTAAGGTTTCTTGTATCTTTTGGTTCGCTTTTAATTTCTTTATTTCTTTTTTCTCAGGAGTGTCTGCTGCTATCAATTTTCTTCCTGTTTTTGTTCCTGTTCTTATAGTTTTTCTGGCTGTCGCTTTTGAAAATAGTTGCACTTCTTCTGGTGAAACTAATTATTTTTCCAGGTTCCTTTTTTTAAGTAATTTTAGGTTTCAAAAATAGAGAGCTTCCCACACCTGATGGCCCTGCTTTTGATTTCAATGGCTTTGACGTTGAAAACATAGTGGGCTTTCCGCATTTGAGGATCTCACTTTTGATTCGATTGGGTTATGTGTTACAGATAGTGAGCTTCCCACATTTGAGGGTTCAGCTTGGTTCCATTGTGGCGCCACTACTAGTGTTCGATTGCTCTGAACGTTGACCTGTAATTGCAACTGAGCCATTAGAAGGTGGTCTATTTTCTAAATCTGGGTCTATAACATAAGACCCCGGAAAATCTCCTTCGGAGAATATTTCATTATCCAAAGGAAAGATTCCCGAAGCTCTGAAACCACTCAAAATATTGCTTGGTGTAAAAGCTCGAGGAAAAACAGTCACAAAATCTCCACCACTGAGGAAATGTCAATGTTTTTCCTCAGTTATTAAAAAGCCATGCCTCAAAACCTTGATTAAAAAATGGTTTGAGGGGACTTTATATAGTTAAATCGAACGGCTGAAGCTTATGAAATGTATGAGGAGGGAATGTTATCATTATAACACCAGCATTAGAAGCTTTTTCTACTGCTTCGAATAATACAATACTACACGATCATCTTTTGAACATATTACGAACTGAATAAATAGAAGTGCGGGATTTGCTCCTACAATTTTTGATTGTGACTGAACAGTGCTTGGTTCATCCAAATTCCAAATTCTCTTAGGGGGTATTGGCCCAAATCGACTCTGATGAACATTTCTATGTTGTTGAAAAAGTTCTTAACGTTTATCCGATTAAAGCTAATTGAACGGCTCAAACTGGTTGCCTCAGGTTTTCGAATTGACAATTTATCCCTATGTCTTTTAAGGAAACTCTGCATCCATTCCATGCATCCTTGCAATTTTTGAATATATTCTACTATTGTTTTTTCTTCACTTTTATTAAACACCTGCTTAACAGCATAATTTACAGTATATTCATAACTAACACCTTCCGTATCCCTGAATTTTTAGATCCCCTTAAAAGAATTGCAAGACTCGCCTGATAAACTTCAACTGCCTCTCTACAACTCATTTTTGTTTCTCTTGATCTGCGGCATTTACGGCTTTCAAAGCTCTCCTAAAGTGGATCTACTGGGTCCCTATTTTTACCACTTTTGCTGCGGGGCCTGGTAAAGTAAATTTCTGTAAACAAAATGAAAAATAAACAAAATATCTTGTACCTTGAAACAGGTTCCAAGGGACCTTCTGGGAACGTGCGTTTTTTAGTTCCGTGTTTCTCTAATTGTTTTTTTGTTTAGTAGGTCCATATTTAATATTTTTCAAGCTTTTTCGTAAACCGGAAAATATAGTTTTCCCATTAAATAACCAAATAATTACAGGAATATCATTTTAGGGGCGTAAACACAAATTTTCGCCCCCCCTGCAGTTTCCGATGAAGGGCCCCACCTTGCTCGTACAAAATCCAATTATTAATAAATTTAACACCAAAAATTTACTTGTTTGAAAAATATACCTATATTACTGCAACACAAATAAACATAAACGCTAATTTAAAATAGGTTGACACACATATAAGTATTTATTTATGTAAGCAAATAAACGTAACAACAATTAAAAGCTTTTTTCTAACTTCCTTTTCTGTAAAACAAGTAATGGATATATCAAGGTTCTTTACAAGTAAAACCATAGTTTTCCTTGCGCTCCATTATTAATGGCCTCTCGCAATGCAGGGTGTGGTTACGCCACATTTAATATTCCATAACTCACTCAAGCTAAACATACTTAATTTTTGTTAAAATAACGGCTAAAAGACCATTTACTTCAATTTTAAGCACAAAATAATATTTAAACATATAAAAGATTCCATAAATCCGTATTTTTTTGCAATTTATCTATACAAGAAAGAGATAGACGGATATACCCCAACACTGCGGGTTGCCTATTTTTCGATTTGTTTCAGTTTTCGAGCATTACGGTGCCATTCCAGTTACGTAGTATAGAGTTCACTGTTTCTCAATATAAATGCCACGGTACGTGAAAGACAAAGATAGCGCGAGCGGTATATGCAATTTTGAAACGGAACGTTGGAGACACCCGAACGTTGACTCCTTTCTTGGGGTAAAGTGTATCCTACACTAATCATTCGCTGTTATTAGATTAAATAACGGAATTTGTAAAATGTATTTCAATTTAAAGAACTAACTTTGAGTTAAACGGACTATAGTGTGATGGATATACAAATGATATTTTCCTTACTCAATAAACTTTATTATTTTATTTTTTTAAGCTAAGGTTTTTTACGATCTCTAGAGGAATATGCATAAACTATGAACAGAATAGCTATTCCGTACGTAAATAAAATGAAAATTGTTTATGGCGCGGGTTTCTACCTATTTTTAACAAAGCAGTAAAATATTTAATAACACAAAATATGAGACCTATATATATATATATATATATATATATATATATATATATATATATATATATATATATATATATTTGTGTGGTTTCTTATTGTAACTGGGGATTGATAATTTCTTTATAAATTTTATTTTAACTTGTACTTATATTCGTTATTGTGGGTTATTGACATACATTTTTTGTTTTAAGCGAAAACTTAGCCTTGGTGATACCGTGCTTGTGAGTGTAAATTGGTGGTTATTATTAGAGATTATTTCATAGGACTGTGTGGCATTATGAATAAAATGAGCAATCTTTTAAATAAACATTTCTTGACATATTCACTTGAGGAAAAAGTTGATGTGTTTTTATAAAATTGAAAAATATGATTTTTTTTAGTTTGCGGTGACTCCCGCATCTTACCATCAACTAAGTTCTCCACGAGCCGCCACTGCTACCGATATTTTAACACTTGAAGGTTATAGTTATATAAGACATTCTTGTTTAAAATATCCCTTCATTTTAAGCAAAACAGATCGCATATAACTGGGGGTTGAAACTTATCTATTTCTAAATAATAGTAACTATTGTACTTACTCTATTGCAATAATTGGGCGAATTACTAAACGTTTCATTAATGCAGATTATTAGCAAAGACAGATAATACTTTAAATAGACGATCCATCCAATGTGAAATAAATTAACACCTAAATGGATCCCAACTTGTATTGTATTCCATATAGTTGGGATCCATCGAGATATTTCCGAGTAACACAATGCCCGGGGCCGATGCTGGTTTCGCACAATGCTTAGCGTTGCCAGTTTGTGACGTAATGCATTCAGTCGGCTAGCTAAATTCGTTTAAAGATAAACATTATTTTTGCAATGTATTTCTAAACAGGTAGACGCTTCTTGCAACAGATACTCACATATTGCTTTGGGCTTTCTACTTAAACTGCGACACGAGTTAATGTGGTTAATTTATTATTATTATCTATTCGAAGCGGTTTTTGATATTAGTTAGAAAATTGTTAATTCAATAATTAATGTTTAAAAAGACGCGAAATTAAAAAAAAATATTTAAATATTGGATAATCGTTATTTCAGAAGAACGGACCAAAGCCCCTTGCCGCAGTAGTTATTTTTCTCTGAATTGCTACTTCCCATAAATGAATGAATAATTTTATTTTTATCTACTTATCCTAACGTAAATATTTTTTAAGTTCTTGTGAATTTTGATAACATACATTTTGTGCTTCAGTGATATTCGTGTGTGTTATGAAATGTATACAAGAGTTAAATATACTTATTTACCATGCACCATGACAAAAGGCTGATTAAGCTGCATCAATTATTCTGGAAAATTTTCAAGACAAAAGACTACTACAAGACCCAATATTTGTGTCAATATCAAAGCGCACGAGATACAAAAAACGTAATTCAAGACGTGGGAGTGCGCGACAGACGATAAATAATCCTTTGCGTAACGCGGGAACAATAATACACATCGGGTTTCGAGTTGTTAGTTACTTGTAGTACTTGTAGCTTGTAGACCCCAAAGCATGTAGTTGTTTAGAGTGATAGTTTATGATTGATTGTATTATATTATTTTGAAATAAATAGTGTTGTTTTGAGCACCCCTGAGTAGTTATTATCCCGTTAGTAAGTATGTTTGACTGTCTTTTACAGGGTGCGTAGAAAATATTACTAAAAAATACCAAATAAAATAAACGTAAAAAATACAAAAACGCTTTTACTTATATACTATTGAACTTATAAGTAAAACCCAATTAAACTTACATAAACGCAGAACTTTTAAAACTTTGAGTATCTTTTCTTAAAAGCTTGAGGCTTTCTTTGAAGTGTGGTGACGTCTCCTGCCTCAAGCTTTTTACAAAATATTCAATTTTTTATAAGTGCTGTGTTTATGTTAATTTAATCATTTTTTACTTTTCAGTTCAATCATTTATAGATAAAAGCTTTTTCCAATAATGGTTCAGAAATATTGATAGTTTTGATAACATTTTTGAAATAAAAAGTAAATATTTCCTTGCGACTAGTCATTGCCAGGCAACGGAAAATAACTGTCGGGAAATATTTATTTTTGTACGCTAAGAAAATATAGTTCCTTTACAGTTTTTGTATACTAAAAATAATTTTTGATTTTCGAAAAAATAGTACGTATACCTCGTAGGAATAGTCACATTCCCTGCCTCCCTGTTGCCTGTCATTTCCATTTTACTTCTGTTATAATAAAAAAAACAGAAAAATAACTTATTCAATTAGGAATAGAGTCTCTATTCGCACGCGAGAAAGAAAGCTTCCAAAATGCCAAATGTGACTTTGGCGAAACGTCAGCAAAACTGTTCTTTTCAGAACAACAGTAGTGAACGGATATACACCCGGAATAAATAAATATATATATATATATATATATATATATATATATATACCGATTTTATGCAAGATCATTGTGCAACCCGATTTAAAAATAAATTTTTTCTTTTATATAAACACAAAATATTAGGTCACCAGCCACAAGACAACCAATTAAGATCATAGTATATTTTAATATTCGACGTAAGCTATGAAGGTATATTTTACCTCACTATAAAATAAACTTTTCTTTTTATGACTTCTGTCTGTTTGTTTTTAATTTGCTTTGTTTTTGCATTAATTGAAGTAAACAGGGCTTCACCACATTTTCACAATGATGATGATTATTGCCTGGAATAAAAGCTGTCGAGGATGCATTCTAATGTGTATTTTTCTACATTGTAGGCGCTTTAAATGGCGATTGTAACGAGTTTCTGATGATATTTGCTTCATAACGAAAATATTTCTTGACTGTAACTTATTTTTGATAGCCGCGCTTTTATGTTTAATACATAGGTTTAACAACTGGTTGTTAAATCACCCTTTTACCACAATTCATTATTTTGTCGACATAAAAATACGCAATAAAAAATAAACGTTACAGGGGATATTTTCAAAAACGTCATATTAATGGATGTTTATTCTTTTAAAGAATTCTAAAAAAAATTTATGTTAATTAAATATCGCATATTGTCACATTTGCAACTAAAAATACCGTTTACTCAAAACATTTATATCAATATTATTAACAATCATTTAAACTAGTAAAAAATTATAATACGAAAAAATATTTGAAAAGTAACAAAAAACATTGTTTCTGGAATCTAGCGTCTTGTTACAATGGTAGTCGTCGGACTAACCAGCGTAGCAAGACCGTACCCAGGATCTGAACTAGGGGGCCAACTCGTATTGGTTACGAGGAAGTGGGGTAAAGGACTTAAATATAACGATTTCTTACAAAATAAAACTCAAAACTATTACTTGAACTGTTTTTAGTCAATGATTTTATGATACTACTAAATAAAGACCTTCTATCTGCTATGTAGTTAACTCAACTCGTATCTGAGTTATAGATTTTAATATTAACGTTAATCTTCTTGGATTTACCCCAAAAATTTCTATAATTTTTACCATTTCACGGTGTTCATTCCCAAAATTGTGATGCACGCTCATAAGGCATAATATAGTCAGTCTTTCGCCTCCCTTAGTGCTCCCCAGACAGGTCTTGACTCTTCAAAGCGTAGGCTGAAGGATCGTTCTACGGTAGCTAAGTACATGGAAGGGTGCTCGGAATTATAAATGCTCTTCTCATGGCAGGAAAACAATTGAGTTTCGTTAAACAGGTTCGCAACTTTTATATGCTTTAAGTTGTCTTCCAGTAAATTCTTCTTTATTGACAAAAAGAGGTTCCGGAAAAATTGAGTGCCTGAAAAAGAACCGGTTTTTTACCAGAATAAAAAAACGGAATGAAATAGAAAAATACGGAAAATTTAACTTTTCTTATAAACTTGGAGAAAATAGTCTAATTAACCAGTTTGTCGATATTTTATCATATATCTTTTTTAAACAGACTATAAATTATGTTCATAAAGACCGAGTAAAAAATATGTGCTATGACACTGACTACCGCGACAATCCCACAGGTATTTTCGCCACGCTAATTCCACCGGTAGTATATACAGCTAGCTTGTTCACAAAATAATGTTTTTACTTGATCTATTTCGATTTTTTCCCTAAAAATACTCAAAACCTTTTTTGGTTATAAAATACAGAGCATTACATTTTTTATTTCATTTCGGTAATTTATTTATGAGGAAACAAGCCTTGTAGTGTTTTAAATGTGTTTAAAACACCATTACTTGCTGATTAAAACTGTTAAAAAACTGTCTATAATCAAAGCTTTGATAAAAGAACATTAATCTAATACATACGTTGAACTATAAAACAGCGTTTAAAACAAGTAGTATTATAAGCATTACTTTGAAAAAAAAACAGTTAAAAACTATTTTAAATAAAAAACACATGTTTTGTTTAAAAATAAACATGTTCTTTTGTCAACGCTGATAGAAACTTTTGTCTCCTTACTGAGCATTTATTTTTTATCCTAGGCTTTTTAAAATTTATTGTGAAAATATATGTAATATTTTCATAACTAGTAGCATAAGGTTATGTGTAAAATATGTTATACGAATTTATTTCAATTCGTCATTGTTTTCCAATTTTTCCAATGTATGGGAAAAAAAAAAGGAAATAAACTTTTTTTTTTCTCAATTTTTTCTCAAAAGTATTGTATCTATATCTACAAATTTTAGCAAAGATCCAATTCTCCGCTGGCCTCAACCAACTCTAAATTCCTGAATGTGTTCTTAAGTAAATTTGTTATACTAATTTTGGTCATTTATAAAGGGTGTAGTCTTCTTAACGCAAATGCTGGAGTATTTTCTTGGCAAAAGCAAATATTTAACGATGATATAAGCGAATCTGTATAAGGTATAATTAGTGAACGTGGCCAGTATTCACAGTTATCGTCTGAGGGCGGCTTTTCCCTGTGTTTTTGTTTATGAGCAAGACGTGGAACACAAATTTTAATTTCCAATTCCATTGTCTTGTCTCGTGCTTTTCTAAGTAATTCACTAGTGATTCGATTCGAATTTTTACTGCCGTTTTTAACTACGTCAAGAATTACTGTAATGTGTTTTCCCACCGCGATTTGAGTAGATGTTCTTTTCTTGCAACACTGCTGAATAATCTGTTCTAGTAATTAAGGCAACGACGGACAATGGCTTCGTAACCGTTGAATGCAACAAGTGTGCAGATTTTCTTGTAGCATAATTTCTCTGTACAGATATTATTTCTAGTGCTTTCACAAAGTTTAGGATACTTTGAGAAAATTTTCGAATAGATTTATTTTTTCCGACCATCTTGTTTCAGACATTCGTGATAGGTTTAGAAAGTAATTTCAGCGAGTAGTCGGTCACCCGAAAAATGTTATTCCATCCTTAAAAGTTCCAATAAGAATTCTAATTTCTAGTAGTTCGTTTGCGTAGCTCACCAGAAGATTAAGTTTGTGGCTTGAGCAGTGAAAAATGAACCCTCCTCAAAATCGCTTGTATATCACCGTCTTTGCCTGCTGTTCTAGAGCAGTCATAAAAACCGAATCCAACGCAATATTTTGGTAGCATACTAACCAAAAAATTGACAATTAGTTGTGCAATTGATGACGTGTCTTGTACTTTTAGCTCCAGAAAAACTACACATTTTTCTCGGATTTCCCCATGACTTTCATCGTAGAGTTGCAAACCGATTGATAGTGCTTGTTTCCCAACTGATGTCTGATGATAACACGGTTGTCACTGTTGGCTGCCAAAGATAAACGCGAATTGTAAATGTAATTCTTTACAGTAAACTAAACTTCTCAGCAAACTATAAAATTGTACTGACTATTCACTTATTAAAAACATATTACTCTATTAATCAATGCACTTGAGTCACACACTGGCACTAAAGTAGCTATAACTCCACTACTACTCTTTGAGAATGTTTACGTATTTATTACTAATAATCCTACTATATATCAATAAACACTTTGGTTTACACGTTTTTAAGTATTATGCGTGTATTTGTTACTGCGAATAATGCTTTATAGTAATTTTCCATGTAAGGTAATTTTATAATTACTGCTGCCAAGCAACTACTTACGGAATTGACTCCAAGGTCGTCATTTCTTTTCCGTGACATAGTAATAATTACTCAAAAATATGGTTTCAAATTTGTTTACTAAATTACAACTTTTAAGTATTAATACCTTCCTGAACCTTGCAGAGACTACTCCATTACATTCAAATGTACTCATATAACGCATTACTATAAAGTAAAACGAGTGTGTATGTGTTGTGTTATCGTCTACGAGTAACAAGTTAAAATGGCAATTGCGTCGCGTCTCATAAGGAAAAAAGTAACTTTCGTCATTCATCCACATTTTATAGAAAACTAAAAATATCACAATTTGGTTATGTTATACCTGAACAAAACAACATAAAGCGATATTTTAAGGAAACAAAAAATAAAAACGAAACAAATGGTTATAGTTATGGCAAATGGCAGAATTATAGAAGTGACTCAAGTACCGCAATTTTCCGCATGTTACGACGCTACGCGCACAACGCATTACATTTTAAAGAACAGGAAGAATATTCGCAAATCGTAACCGCTTGGTAATAAAATACAATATGGGATTAATAGGAACTTTGTAGATTTTTTCCTTTATCCCTATCACATTATAGTATTCAAGACTTCAAAGTAATTCAGTATAAGTGACAGCTGCGTATTTAATAAAAATTAAGTAATTTTCTCAGTTAAGAAATGCAGCTAACTTAAAAGTATGTTTATTTTCATCTCCCCTAGAAATATTAAAGTATGATGTGATTATAAATATTAAAAATGCATACAAATTAAACATCACGTTAAAAAAAGAATCACTCTTTATAATAAGATATTTAATCATAATTAATATTTAAACCAATGTCCAAAATTACATTTTTGGGATTTAAATTGGCCGATATATTTGACCAAAATGTATTGAAAATTAACGAATTTTAAACGCTCGTAATTTTTTTACGGCTATCATCAGCATATGCACCAAAGAAACTGCTTGAGTTTTAATTTTAGGTCCTTAGCATAGCCAGAAAACTAAATAAAACTCATGTATCCTACACGCTCTACACCATATTCCCAATTTGAGTGTTTGTAGTCGTTCTGTTTGTATTAAAATGAATCATATTTTAAACCGGATTAAACGAACACAGAAATAAGGAAGTAACAAATAGGGTGATTTATTCGGTTACTTAAATGAAACCACACAATTCCGTTCTATCTACGTAATACTCAAATTCACAGATATATGTTATTCACGAAATAGTTACCCTAAAACTGTTCCCCATTTTGGTATTGACTACGTAGTCACAGCTTAAACAGAACGAGGTGGCACCACGTTCCGATTACTTCATCGAAAATACTTGTGGTGATAATGACATATTCATGACTAAAAGTGCTGGTTGGGCCAATATCAACAATGTGGGTTTGCCATATATTTTATAATTTTTTTCTTGTTATCTCCCACAAGTGCAAGAAAATTTGCTAGGGACAGTTGATAACGAAGCCATATTGTGTATTTATGCCCTTATTGCCACTTTTTGGTAATACTGACAATAAAAAGATTCATTTTGGTACATGTTCTAAATATACCGAGTTTTATTGCAATCTAGTAATCTGATTCGAGCATGTAAGGAAAAACCTAATCAAACATGTTTTCTTTACCATCCTGTATCTTGAAAATTGTCCCGTTTTGGTTCTATGTATATATTACACTATTTGACGCCAAGGATTCCTCCAATAAAGAATGGCCCACATTTTTTTAGCATCCTGTAAAATGATTTGCTTATGTTTACTACTCTCCTTTACTGGGGGCTGTACTGTGCATAATACCCATGGTAGTTTGTCTTCCATGAGGTGCCACCGTGTAAATTAAATTCTTTGTTAGGTCCAGCAATGAATATTAAAATTTCAAATTTGTTATTGTCATTGGCAATTAAAAAGTATTTAACACCGAAATTTGGAAAACGTTCATTGTGCAACTTAATACAAAATATCGCCAGCAGGAAAAGGTAATATAGGTTAAGTGAAAATACAAATGACAAAATTGATGCCCAAAAGAAACAATTAAACAAGTTTGAATGTTCTGCATACAAGGAAATGTTTACTTTATCACAACGCAACCTCAATGTCAATATGGACACTAACGGGGCCTTTTATTAATATTTGTTCTCCGCTATGTATGATTTTTTTTTCAGAATTATTGATTAACTACCAAAAATAGCAACATCGAATTATTCTTTTTTTTTAAACGTGGAGCTAGTTTTTGTGCTCCAAATTTGGATCGTTTCCCAGACAGCGTTTTTAGTGTACATGGAACGAACAGACTAAGAAACTTTCTTTAATATAGGTGACAGTAACTTATGAGAGCACTTTATCTGCTGAAGCGCTTAAAAGTGGTATAATTAAATTTTGAATTCAATTAGGCACAAACCAAATTAAATAATTTATTTAGGACAAGCAGTAAGAATCATTGGCGGCCGATCCAGATAAATTCTTTAATTAAAACGCCTTACAAATAATTTATGTGTTTTCATTACGAGATACTCTCCATTACCATTTAAATCAGAAAAGTTTCCTAGTGTTTTCTTCGATAGAAAACTTAGGAACATTTTGTAATAAAAAATAATGCCTCTTGAGTTCCTAAGGAACACAGGAGAGTTTGACAAAAATTATTAATGGCTTTAGCTAACTTTCACGTGAAAGGGGCACCGAAACTTGCCACTAAAAACATTTAGTAAATAATACCGATATAGGTATAATATGAAGGACACCCGGTGGCAGATGCTAAAAATAAAACACAATAGCCCAGTAATTAGTCAAATTAGCGCCGCAATGATTAGACTATAAGAAATATTACAAATGCAAATGTTGTGAACTGCTTAAACATAAGGCGTCTCTTAGCTTTATGAATGCTAAGAAGGATTTGTAACATTTTACCACGTTTTGCGAATACTAATTTTGTCAACAGGTGGGCCGAGAAGAATATAAACGCACATTTTAAGGGTTATTAATTTTACAATAATTTTCACATTTAATGAATTTTGATATCAGAATAAACTTATAAAGTTATCCTCCAAAATACTGATTATTCGAGTCTTAAATAAAGCAATACAGAAGGACAGGATCTTTAGAGACATAAACATGTAATGTGGCTTCGCTATCAAATGTAACTGGTAGATTTTCTCACACTTGTGGCAGTTAATAAGAAGAACATTATAAAATATAAGGACAATCCACATTGCTGATATTGGTATTTCCAAAATTGTTGGTCCAATATGATTGTACCCTTCCTTATCTATCGTATAAGGCATAAGTTAAATATATCGTCGTTGTCTTAAGTAAAGAACCAGACAGTCTGCATACCTTTTTAATTTACGTTACAACATATTTATAATAAGGATATCATCATCCATGTCTCTAACGTGTCCTGCAATGACGCAAGCGCATTAATCCAAACTGCTGGCCACTTAAAACAGTTCACCTGCATTTTTTGGTAAAATTTAAGTTCGAATATTTTTAAGACGAAACGAGATACTTAGGTGCGGTTTGTAGCTGCATCTTGCAAATTTTATTACATATAACCGGTGTTAGGCGTAAAACTTACCTAAGCTAAAAAGTTATTTATACAGGGTGTTAAACAAGACTCTACAAATCTTTCAATTTTGTATTTGTTCCGAACATCTACAAAAACAATTTTTTAGTTCCAATTCTTAAATTAGCATAATCCTTAGTGAAATTGTAAAAAACAATTTTAAACTTTTTTTTAAATTTTTAATATTTTTTGAGATATGTTTTTTTTGTCAAAAAAATTAATTTTTCTACATAATAAGCTGTAACTTTTTATTAGCCATTCGATGTAAAGTTTTCTTGCTAGAGGGCCCTTAATTCATATTTGTTTTATAATATGCACGGTCTGCATTGCCTAGAAAATATACAGGGTGTAAAAAAAATGTGGCAAGGTTAGTTAAAAACCTAGCAATCCTAAAGATCATGTACGTATATTTCAACAACCTGTAGCATAAAAAAGAATTTAAATTTAAAAGTTTTTACTTAAGTTTTAAGGAGTACCGAGTATTTTCTCCAAACGGTTTTTTAATTTTCTCTCTAACTTTATTATTTTAAAAATATAGGTGTTGATTTTACAGCCAGTTATTTTCGTAACCGCCGCTATTTTGAAAACAAAACTTACTTGTGATATATCATTGATAAGCTAATTTGAAGCTGAATACGATAATTAATAAAAATGTTACAGGGTTCTATTGAAAATAAAAAAGTAGGGGTCACTTCCGGTAAAACCGGAAGTAATTTTTAATTACTTTTTTTTAGAAAACTTACCTCTTCTCGAGTAACAGAAACGTCTTAAGTTTAATTTTTTTGATATTTTTAAAACTAAAAAGGTGGCAGCCTGTTACATGTCTCTTGTGTTACCCGATGTTGGTAAATTTGGCGGTAAAAACAACACCTGTATCTGTTAAAGACATAAAGTTAGAGAGAAAATTAAAAAACCGTTGGGAGAAAATATTCACTACCACTTAAAACTTAAGTAAAACTTTTAAATTTGAATTCTTTTTTATGCTACAGGGTGTTGAAATATACGTACATAATCTTTAGGATTGCTAGGTTTTTAACTAACCTTGCCACATTTTTCACACCCTGTATATGTTCTGAGTGGTACAAACCGTGCACATTATAAAAAAAATATGACTAAAGGGCCCTCTAGCACGAAAACTTTACATCAAATGGCTAATAAAAAGTTACAGCTTATTATGTAAAAAAATTATATTTTTTGACAAAAAAAAATCATATCTCAAAAAATATTAAAAATTTAAAAAAAAGTCTGAAATTGTTTTTTACAAGTTCACCAAGGATTATGCTAATCTAACAATTAGAACTAAGAAATTGTTTTTGTGAATTTTCAGAACAAATGAGAAACTGAGAAATTTGCAGAGTCTTGTTTAACTCCCGGTATAAAGAACTTTTTAGCTCAGGAAAGTTTTACGCCTAACATCGATTATATGTAATAAAATTTGCAAGATACAACTTAGAACCTCACCTTAGTATCTCGTCTCGTTTTAAAAATATTCGAACTTAAATTTTACAAAAAAATGCAGGTGAATTGTTTCAAGTGGCCAGCAGTTTATTTTTGCCAAACGAAGATCGCGGTTTTGTTCTTTTTAGAGACATAGAATAGCGCGTCCCGTGTAGTGCAAATGCAAATAATGGAATTACAGTAACATACTCCGCTGGCTAATATCACGACATATAATGAATTACATGTATGACTTTCGTAATAGTGTGATAACCAGGATACTCAGATCTCTGTCTGGAACATATCCTACAATGCCGCAGTTTCGCTCTTTTTAGAGTTCGTCAGGCAGTCTTAGATTAGCAAGCCCCGTGTATGGCAAATAGAAAAAATTAAATCACAGAAACAACTACTCCGCTGCGAGGGCGTCCTCAGCGCTGAGCAAGGGAGAGCAGTTGTCCTCTACTAGACGAAATATTAAAGTGTATTAATCTAATGTATATATACAGTAATAAAGAAATTCCTCATCAAATTTAATATTGTGACTAGATTAGAGCCATGTGGTGAAATTTCAGAATTACTTCGTTGTTCAGTACTTTTCTTACACCCAGACTCCAGACTAGGGATGGCCGTTTTATCGATATATCGAATAACGATAGGTAAATAAAAAATATCGATAGTTACTCAATAGTGCGGATAATTAGGCGATAATATCGATGGATAGCCGCTAACATCGATAGGTACCTATACAAAAGTGAGGACCTTCTATTGTTTCTTTTTTGTTCTATTTGGCTCTCAAAAAACCGTCTTCGTCGCAAATATCGATAGATAGCAATGAAGAAATCGATACGTAGCAATAAACCTGTGGCGACTGAATGTCTCCCACATTTGTCTGCCAAAGTTAAAATTTGCGCATACCACACTGTATATATTTGTTTTTCTTTTCATTGTTACTGCATAACATACTGTACATATTTATTTTATTTTACATTTACTTAGGTACTTAGTTTTCTGTTTTTCTGTGGGAATTTCCATCGGCATTTAGAGTCTAATTTAGTTTTAAGGTTCTTGTATGCTATCGGTTAATTTTTATTTTTACAACACTTCTTTGTACGATTTTAAAATATGTTGTTGCACGTTCGAACCACCACCGATAGTAAACTGTTTATTGCATTTAAGGTTTATGATAGGAAAATACCGAAACGACTCTTCTTAGTAAAGCTTTCTCCAAATTCCCATTTTACTATCTGTAATGAATGTTTTTATTTTGACCATGGGAAAGTTTACGAAGATAAAAAAACCCCTTTTGCCAACGAATAGGACCAATCAAAGCGAGGAATTTTGGCACAGGGGATGGAACTTTATGTTTCTTGAGATTTGTATTAATATTAGAGGAGGACTCTGTTTTTGGACTTGCAAGAAGTCGGATGTGAATTTTGTTGTTCTAGTTCAATAGACTTATTTTATTTCATTTTAACAGTGTTTCAATAAACTCTCACAGTTCAT
Source organism: Kuschelorhynchus macadamiae (assembly GCA_030620095.1). NCBI lineage: Eukaryota > Metazoa > Arthropoda > Insecta > Coleoptera > Curculionidae > Kuschelorhynchus > Kuschelorhynchus macadamiae. The sequence goes on from JAUTXW010005372.1 coordinate 721,640, forward strand.
ATAAAAAAGGAATGTATTGGATATATAGCTAATCAAGCACACACATACGTTCCTAAAAACCTATCGATAACTTCATTTTATTGACTAATTTTCACCTATCGATAGGCGGCAGGTAAGTTTGGTTATCGACCATCCCTACTACAGACTCCAGGTGGCCCTGGAATTTGAGATGTTCCAGTCAAAAGCTCCCAGTAGATTTTAGTAGGGACGCGTAATATACGAGATAGTTCCATACCTTTGTCCCTTGTAGTATGAAGGCCCAACTAGAGAGTGAGTTCACAAGTGTGTGATTCAATTGCATTGGTTAATAGAGTAGTATGTTCTTAATAAGTGAATCGTCAGTACAATTTTACAATTTGGTGAGAAGTTTAGTATACTGTAAATGAATTATATTTCCAATTTGCATTTATCTTTCGCAGCCAACAGTGACAACCGTATCAGCATCAGACATCAGTTGGGAAACAACAATCGGTTTGCGACTCTACGATGAATGCAAAAGGAAAATCCAAAAAGAATTTGTAGTTTTTCTGGAGATAAAAGCACAAGGCATATCATCATTTGGAGAAGAAATTGTCATTTTTTTGGTTAGTATTCTACCAAAATATTGCAATGAATTCGGTTTGATGACTGCTCTAGAATGGCAGGCAAAGACGGTGATGTACAAGCGATTTTGAAGAGCGTTTATTTTTCACTGCTCAAGCCGGAAACTGAATCTTCTGTGAACGACGCAAACGAACTACCATAAATTAGAATTATTATTGAGACTATAAAGGATGTAAATAATATTTTTCAGGCGATCAAATACTCAGTGGAATTACTCTCTAAATCTATCAATAATGTGAATGTGAACGGTATAAAAGTATAAATCTATTCGAAAACTTTTTCAGATTTTCACAAAACGTTGTGAAAGCGCTAAAGAAATTATCCATGGATAGAAATTATGTCGCAAGAAAATCTGCACACTAGTTGCATTCGACGGTTACGAAGTCATTGTTCGTCGTTGCCCTAATTACTGGAGCACAATATTCAGCAGCGCTGCAAGACAAAATCATCGATTTAAATCGCGGTGGGACAACACATTACAGTAATCCTTAACGTACTTAAAAACAACCGTAAGCATTCAGATCGATTCACTGGTGAATTACTTAAGAAAGCATGACAATGGAATTTAAAATTTAAAAAACAAACATGTGTTCCACGTCTTGTTCATAAGCAAAAACACCGGGACAATCCGCCATCAGACACTGACTATGCAAAATGCATTTTTTATTATCAATATTATTAAAAAGTGGCATTTACACTGGACTCTCCAATTAAGTGATTGCCAATGTTTTAAAAATCACCCTGTATATGGGGAATACAGTGTAGCTATATATATATATATATATATATATATATATATACTGGGTGATTCACGACCCACTGTACATACTTATGTGGTGTATAGTGTATCCCTAGGGTATATCGAAATGGATATTTAAATTGATTAATTCGGCTTTATTACTAAGATACAGGGTGATTTTTATATTTTGGTAAAAATTTGTTCACCCTGTATCTCCTAAACGGCTTAATCCATTTTTTTTGTAATTTTGTACACAAACACTCTTGGTATATCATAACTTTTTGACGTTGGAAAAGTATCAAAGTTCCAGGGCCGTATCCAGCCAATTCATACAGGGGAGGGGGGCTAGTTTTTAGACACCCTGTACATCGGAATTCGGTATTTTTGAATTTTTTTCTTAAACTACATTCATTTGTGAACAATAATATGCGACCATCTTGAATGGCACACTAAAGGTTATGTACAAAATTTAAATCTTTAGATAGTACATACCCCTTTTTTTTAGCGGTATCTGTATTAAAGCTTTTAACTAAGTATAAAATTATTTCAATGATTGACTTTAAAAAAAAATTAAACTATCTCTACTAATAAAACACAGCCTTGTCGAATTATTTTTTATTTTTAGTGGCCCAAGAATACCAAAATCTACCCTAACACAATAACGCCTGTCTAACGGTATCTCTACATTTTTGTGCACGCTTTTGTGAATTGCAATTGAGCGTTGAATCATTTACATTTGAGGTTTTTGTCTAAATGCTTGACTTTTAAAAAAATTAAACTATCTCTACTAATAAACCAGTTAATTTCTGTTTGAGTCTTTTTCGCCTCATCTCTTATCTAATGCTCGAGATCGTGATCATTTATCGGCTACCGTAAAAATTTATCTTTCTTTATTTTTGTTATTGTACTATACAAATTACGTGTAAGAGCTTGTTTTTTTTTAATTTTTTTATTTACCTTTATTTTTTTCGTAACCTTAAAACCTACAAAAAAATACAATTTCATTACATTTTAATACCTAAAAATAATAAAGTAAGCCTTGGAATTTAAACAGATATTTTAAAAATGACATTACGTACATACAATTCAATCATTTGTGTTTGACATTGTTAATTAAAGATTTTTTATTTGAATTTTCTCTTTGCAAAAAGTTTGTACGTTTCAATAATTGTAAAAATGCCGTTATTTACAAATGCTGAGTACGCAGACATCGTATTTGTGTACAGATTTTGTAATGGTAACGGAAGGGCTGCTACAGAAGAATACAGAAGACGATTTCCGGATCGGAGAATTCCAAATCACCAAACGTTTGCCGCAACCTTTAATACATTGCGTGAAACGGGTAAGTTTCCCTCAACCGATCTTCATGTTGAAAGAGTGGGTGCTAATAACGTGGTCCAAGAAGAGAATATTCTCAACCTTGTGAGGGAAGATCCAACCACAAGCACTAGGCGAATTTCCGCCCAATTAGCGATACCGCAGACAAGAGTATGGAGAACTATAAAAAATGAAAACTTATCCCCTTTCCATGCACAAGAGGTACAAAGATTAGAAGAAGGCGACTACTTGCCTAGATTAGCATTTGCTAGGTGGGTAATAAATCATCGAAGAACTATTTTTAGAGCACTATTCACTGATGAAGCCCAATTTACAAGGGACGGAGTCTTTAATTCTAGAAACTCTCATGTATGGGCAGATGAAAACCCTCATTCGTTGCGATTGGCCAATTCTCAACGAAAGTTTTCAGTGAATGTTTGGTGCGGCTTAATAAATAATCATTTAATTGGACCACATATTTTCCCTCAACGACTAACGGCTGTTGTGTATTTGGACTTTCTACAAAACATTTTACCGGGCTTATTAGAAAATTTAAATTTAAGAGGCATATGGTTTCAACACGATGGGGCACCTGCACATTTTGGAATTAATGTTCGAAATTATCTCAATCAACAATTTGCTGATCGGTGGATTGGACGCGGAGGACCACATCCTTGGCCAGCTAGGTCGCCAAACTTTAATCCAGCCGACTACTTTTTGTGGGGGCATCTAAAACAAAAAGTTTACAGTGTTCCAATCGAAACTAGGGATCAATTACTAAATAAGATACATTTTTATTGCGACGAGGTTAGACAAAACCCTCAAATGATTCACCGCTCAATTGCAAACCTACAAAAGCGTGCACAAAAATGTAGAGACACCGGTGGTATGCATTTTGAAAACATTTTGTAGCTTTTAAGACGTTATTGTGTTAGGGTAGATTTTAGTTTTTTTTTGGGCTACTGAAAATAAAAATTAATTCGACAAGGCTGTGTTTTATTAGTAGAGATAGTTTAATTTTTTTTTAAAGTCAATCATTAAAATAATTTTATACTTAGTTAAAAGCTTTAATACAGATACCGCTAAAAAAAGGGGTATGTACTATCTAAAGATTTAAATTTCGTACATAACCTTTAGTGTGCCATTCAAGATGGTATCATATTTTTGTTCACAAATGAATGTAGTTTAAGAAAAAAATTCAAAAATACCGAATTCCGATGTACAGGGTGTCTCAAAACTAACCTCCCTCCCCTGTGTGAATTGGCTGGATACGGCCCTGGAACTTTGCTACTTTTCAAACGTCAAAAAGTTATGATATACCAAGAGTGTTTGTGTACAAAATTTTAAAAAAATCTATTAAGCAGTTTAGGAGATACAGGGTGAACAAATTTTTACAAAATACGAAAATCACCCTGTATCTTGGTAATAAAGCCGAATTAATCAATTAATCAATTTGAATATCCATTTCGATATACCCTAGGGATACCCTATACACCACATAAGTATGTACAGTGGGTCGTGAATCACCCATATATATATATATATATATATATATATATATATATATATATATATATATATATATATATATATATATATATATATATATATATATATATATATATATATATATATATATATATATATATATATATATATATATATATATATATATATATATATATATATATATATATATATATATATATGTATTATATATATATATACAGGGTGTCAACGATATCGTTTTACACGATGCCATTCAATTGCTTTTTAGGTTAGGATTTCTTTATTTGGGTTAACGAAATATGGTATTAAGACACATATTTTTCATGAAAAAACAATTGAATATTACTGCCAGTTTTTCCGATATCAGAACCAAGTTAAGAATTTCAAATGGAACCCTGTATATTATTTTACATAGTTTGATAGAGCTTAGAATTACCTTTTCAATGACATATCACACGTTATATTTTTTTTCAAAATGCCGGACCAGGAAGCGCTTTTTCAAAATTCAATATGGCGGTCGTTTCCCGATACCGATGAAATTTTTGTTTAACAAATAATTAGAATATTAAACAAAATCGGGTTTTCAATGGATTTTAATCAAATTTTTAATTTATCACAAAATGGGATAAGTTTAATTTTTTCTCTAAAATGTGAACTTTTTCTTAAATTTTCTCAAAGATTTTAAATGGAAAGTTGTATTTATTAAATATTAGTATTAAAGTATATCTTATTAGCTACACGAAACCGCATAACAAGCCTTATTTTTGCTTTTTGTTTCAGAAAAATTTGACAAAACCTTGCCGATATACATTTTTCCTAATACATAACATGAAACAAACACACACATATTATTAATCAGAAAATCCTGGAATATTTTTTATTGTTTATTGATAAGTAATTTTGTATTATTTTGACATTTTATGACTGTTGTCTTATTTTAGGAAAGCGAGAAAAAATCACAAGTAGTATTAATTTTATTTTACCGGTAGATACGGTGCAGTAACATGAAAGATGACTTAACTAAGATAAGTAGGCCTTGGAAACAATTGCATAGGGATGCCATTATAATTTTCATTAGATTTAACCAGAAACGTCAAAAGTACTGTTTTGTATCGACATTTCTGATAACTTTCGTTACATTTTTACACTGAGAAGTGGTTCTAGTTAGTTTTAAAAATAAATATTATGGTTTATTCAAGAGAACATCAAATTGACATGCTCCTTATTTATGGGGAATGTCGCAAAAATTCAAGGGACACAGAGAGATTATACCAGGAACGCTTTCCGAATCGTGACGCTCCTTCACATGCATATTATCCTTGGCTAGTACAACATTTAAAAAATGAAAATAATGGTGGTGTCCATGCTAATGGCAATGATGATTTCGTAGTAAGCGAAGAAGTGGAAACAAACGTTTTAGCGTACATCGAGTATGACCGTACAGCTTCCCTTCGTGAATTAGGCAAACAGTGCAATACGTCCCATGAAAGCGCCAGAAAAAATTTAAAGAAACACGGGTTTAAATCGTTTAAGTATCAAATTCACCACCACCTATTTGAAAATGACTTCCAAAGACGACTTATTTATTGCAATTGGTTTTTAGATAATTATAGAATAAGTCCTGTGTTTCATCATAAGATTATTTTTTCGGACGAATCAAGGTTTACTAATCTAGGGATGTTTAATAGAAATAATTTTCGTTATTGGGCAAAGGAAAATCAAAGATTAGTAAGAGAAGGTGCCTTCCAGGAACGTTTTGGAGTTAATGTTTGGTTAGGCGTTGTAGGACTAAGCGTTATTGGTCCAATATTATTCCATCAGCCTTTAACTGGCGAGATGTATTTGGACTTTCTCGAAAATGAAATTGAACATTTTATAAATAATTTGCAGCAAAATGATGATTTAGTTTACCAACAAGATGGCGCCCCTGCTCATAATTTAAGAATTGTTGCAAATTACTTGAATGAACGATTTGGTGAGAGCTGGTTGGGAACCAATGGACCAATTCGATGGCCAGCGAGGTCGCCTGACCTAACCCCGCTTGATTTTTCTATATGGGGTCATCTGAAAGAAAAAGTGTATGCAACTCCTGTAATATCGTTGGAAATGTTAGAAAATAGAATAAGACGAGCCGTTGAGAGTATCTCAGAACAGCATTTACGAAACCTGCTCGCGGAAAATGTTGAGAGAGTTACACTATGCCAAGAACAAGGCGGACAGCGCATAGAACATTTAATTGAGTGACTTTTGTATTAATTGTGAAAGTTTGATTTTAAATTAGCATTAAACCCAATAAAAACCCCCATATTTGTTTATTATACCTATAATTCAAAAATATTTTCGGTGTTAGAAAATGGCCGCCATATTGAATTTTGAACAAAAGCTTCCTGGTCCTCCATTTCGAAAAAAAATCAACTTGTGATATGTCAGTGTAAAGGGAATTCTAAGTTCTATCAAACTGTGTGAAAAAATATACAGGGTTCTTTTTAAACTTCTTGACTTAGGTCTAGGTATTTCCGGAAAAACCGAAAGCCTACCGGTAAAATAAAATTAATACTACTTGTGAATTTTTCTCGATTTCCTAAAATAAGAGAGCAAAAATCATAAAATGTCAAAATAATACAAAATTGCTTATCAATAAAAAATATTCCGAAATTTACTGATTAATAATATGTGTGTGTGGGTGTGTGTGTTTCATGTTATGTATTACGAAAAATGTATATCGGCAGAGTTTCGTCAATTTTTTCTCAAACAAAAAGCAAAAATACGGCTTGTTATGCGGTTTCGTGTAGCTAATAAGATATACTTTAATACTAATATTTAATAAATACTATTTAAAATCTTTGAGAAAATTTAAGAAAAAGTTCACATTTTAGAGAAAAAATTAAACTTATCCCATTTTGTGATAAATTAAAAATTTGATTTTAAATTTGATTAAAATCCATTGAAAACCCGATTTTGTTTAATATTTTAATAATTTGTTAAACAAAAATTTCATCGGTATTTCACCGCCATATTGAATTTTGAAAAAGCGCTTCCTGGTCCGCCATTTTGAAAAAAAATATAACGTGTGATATGTCATTGAAAAGGTAATTCTAAGCTCTATCAAACTATGTAAAATAATATACAGGGTTCCATTTGAAATTCTTACCTTGGTTCTGATATCGGAAAAACTGGCAGTAATATTCAATTGTTTTTTCATGAAAAATATGTGTCTTAATACCATATTTCGTTAACCCAAATAAAAAAATCCTAACCTAAAAAGCAATTGAATGGCATCGTGTAAAACGATATCGTTGACACCCGGTATATATATATATATATATATATATATATATATATATATATATATATATATATATATATATATATATATATATATATATATATATATATATATATATATATATATATATATATATATATATATATATATATATATATATATATATATATATATATATATATATATATATATATATATATATATATATATATATATATATATATATATATATATATATATATATATATATATATATATATATATATATATATATATATATGTGATATGAGTGTTAAGATGATTTTTACGTTTCGCACAATGATCAAAAATAATACATAAATATTTCACTCGCTAAGTCCAAAATACAGAGCTTGCAATTCAGATCGTGTTGCCAGGAATTTGGCGCAAGAGCCTGCAGTTTTCTGCTGAAAGACCAGATAGGCACGAGGGTGAAGAACGAAGCCATCCAAGTATAGATCCTGTTAAAAAAGCGATATTTCCACTTTCGTAAATTCCATTAGAACAACTTTCATACTACATTTTGAGATTTGATCAAAAATAAATAAATAACTAAAGTGAGTTACGCGAGTTTTCTTCCAATTTTAATTAAGTAAATACATTTTTTATGAATTTAGCAGGTACACTAATGTTCAATGATATTTTTGAACGTATTTTGTTATGTTTCAGAGTTTTTCTTTCTTTTTTATATGTTTCTGTATATTTACAGGTAGAAATCTTCAAAGAACATGGCGATACCGTTCGCGTTTAGTATTATGTTGTGAATTTCATTAATAAAAGCTAGAAAAGACAGCGGCCTCAAAACATTGCTTGGTGGTACGCCCAAAAGTTTCCTGTTCCTTAAAGTCTCCATTAATATTTACCGCTTGTTTACCACATGGTAAAAAAAAATCAAAAAGTTAAGAGGCGCTCCTCATATGCCTAGTGATTTAAATCTCTTCTGAAGCCAAATGATTTTGCTACCATAATAATAAAAATATCGTTTATTTGCACGTAGTATTAAAAAAATCCCTATAGCAACCGTATTAAGATTTTATTTCCTATAATTACATTGACATATTTTTATTTTTGTTTGCTGGTCAAACCTTTGTGTGTTTTTGTAGAAAATAAACATTATTTAAATCAGTACACATTATGATGTGAATGTGCATTCCACGACTCAAGTGTTTTATTAATACTTTAAATCGATTTCAGTATTTGAGTGTTTGAGCTTAATTTTTTAAGTCTGATTACATCGTAGAAAAAGAGTAATATCATAATGGATAAAGGAAATGTGAAAATAACATCTTTTACAATAATGTGACAGTTTACAAAGACAAGTCGTATGCAAGTAATATAAGTCGCCTTGACAGTCTTTTGCACCTAAATTGTTTACATGGTGGTTAGGCGGTCACAGCAATATTAAAATAATTTATATGTCTCTTTGTTTCTCCTAAGTTTATGGTAAATTAAAAAAGGACACCAATTTCATTTTGGAAATGAGGCATATTTAATATACAGTGAAGGGTATTTTATTTTAATGTTAATGTTAATTAATGTTATTTATATTTAACAAAGTTATGAAGAAATTTGGCGACGTGCAAATAAACATAATAAGCTTTGAAAATAGCAAATCGGAAATTAAGCAAATTAATATGAACTTCAATATCTCAAATGGAAAACCTTGTACATTTTCACCTAAAGGGGTATTTCTTTCTGATCTTGGCAGTGTTAATATTTGTTTTTATGTATTTAAAGATTCAATTTAAGAATTGACCTATTTATAATCAAAACAACTGTGAAAAATAATAGTTTAAAAAATTTAAAACCACGCTTTTATGAATTTAATTAAAACGTAAACAATAAAAATTTAGCATAAATTTATTACAAAAAAGCAGGGGGTGTTAATAAAATGTAGAACCTTTGTATCATCTCGATCATTATAAGTGGCGCCTCAGATTTCTTTTCATGCGATAAATGTATACAAATAACAATACCTGTCCGCCATATTGAATTTTTATATATAAATGTGATTTTGCCACATGAACTTTGTATGCGACCAACCAAAGTTAAACGATTATGTGAAAGAAAGTGAAGTGAAGAAGTGATTCAACTATTAAGACGTTTAAAGTAATTAAATCGCGGTAAACTGTACAGAGTGTTGCATTGAAAGTAACAAAGTTTATTCTCATTTTGTTATTTTCCAATTGTCTGTTTTTTAGCAACAACAACAAACAACTTGAACACAAGACGCTCTGTTGGCTTGTGGTTTCATAATGCTTTTGAAATGATAAAACTGTGGTTTCCTCTGGTTCTTCTAGTTCAAGCTACATGCTTAAGAAATAATTGGTGAACTTCGTTGTTGTTAACACTTTATTCAGATATTGAAGGCATACTAATGCTACCTAGACTAACCTAATTAATTATTTAAACAACAGGTTGATGATTCTATAAACTATTACCACATATTACAACAGTCGAGAAAGCTGCGCTGGACATTTGTTGCAATAAGTTATTAATTTAATTGTGGTTCAATGATTTGGGTTCTTTTTGTAGTCTAGATTCTAGAATCTAGAATAAATAGATGATTCTATAAACTATTACCATATTTTACAACAGTCGAGAAAGCTGCGCGGGACATTTATTGCAGTAAGTTATTGGCTCATATGGTTCAATCATATGGCCTCTTTTTGTAATCTATATTCCAGCACACCTTTCCCCCCCCCCCAAAAAAAATAGAATACATATTTCTTATTTGTAGCGTTAACTAGAATAACGTTTTACCCTATTTTTATGAATTTCTACTTTTCTATTTTTAACTTTTACCACTAAATTTGGGTCAATATCAACGGGTAGTGGACCTACTAGGACTAGATATACTTTTTTTGAAGTGCTGACGTAGCTATTATTGATATTATCATAAGTTGTTTGTTTGGTTTTGAATACCTGTACCTTTGATATTTGTCACATCTTTTGATCCTCAACGTCGTTCCTCATGTTTGACCAAACGTTATATCTTTTTATATTGCTATTTATGCGGTTTATTCCCGTATGTCCTCAAGTTGGCGATGTAAGAAAATCATTAGGAATTACCTGTGGTAGATCCTTATTTTCTATCCTTGTTTACCTTTTATAATAGAGAGTTTAAGAGTTTTCTTTTTGAAATTTCGTTTTTATATTTAATCATGCGCATGTCATTTAAAAACTGATTAGATTCATTATTTTAGTAATTCCGGAATATCCTATTTTTCCACATAATTTTCAGATGCCTCAATTACCTACTTAAGTTGAACATTGGGATATATAATTTACGTCATATTTTAAATTTTCATATTTAATTGGTTATTAAGCCTTAATTCAATAAATATATTTTCACGTACCGGCCGTAGCTGTGTTACCTGAGATTTAGGGTACTTTAATATTTCTACTGCAACATGATGATCAGTCCTGTTTTCTGTGGAACTATTAGTACTTGTCATATTGGGTTTTATTAAGTTATTTTTTGCCTGAGAACGCATGATTGCGTTTATACTGACACTCACACTATTGTTCATTTGTTTTAAATCGTTCGCATCTTTACACATAGCCAAAAAGCATCCGCTGTAACATTTTCAGCGCCTTTCATGTAGGGGATCAAAAAACTGTATTCCTCTAGAGTTAATCTAAATTTTGTGAGTCTACTAGAAGGATTTGTCATGCCAAATAAGTATATTAAGAAACGATGTATGGTCAGATAATATTATACATATTTTACTGAATAAAATATGTACTTGTCCAAACGACCGCCAATAATTCCTTTTCTATTGTACAATTGTTTATTTCTGCTTTATTTGGAGTTCTAGAGGCAAATGAAATAGGTCTATCATCTGCGTTTGACAGTAGTGCGCTTAACGTAAACCTACTCGCATCTGTTCTAAGATCAAACCGATTATCTTTTGAAAAATGTTGATACTGTAACAGAGGTTGACTAATAAGAGCCTATTTTAAAGTTTCAAATGCATTTTGAAAGACCACTTAAAAATTATACCTTTTCTAGCTAATTTATTTAAATGATGGACAATTTCTACGAAATCTTTAATACATTTCCTGTAATTATTTACAAATGCAACAAAGCGTTTTGTTTCGTCAGAATTTTATAGAACTGGGTATTGACAAATAACTCTTGTTTTTTTCAGGATCAGATGATATACCCTCAGATGAAATTAAATGACTATAAATATAAGATTTCCTTTTTCAAAAATTCACATTTGCTAGGAGTGAGGTCAAGATTTACTTATCAAAGTCTTTGAAGAATTTTAATTATGGCTCTGTAAGGAATGTCTGAAAACTATCAAATCAAATCATGATTAATCATCCTTGAAAACGCACTAGGACTTATTTTCATACCCATCGGCAATCGTTTCATCTGAAATTGTCCTTGGTCCGTTGTAAATGCCCTATACACCATTTACAGGATCAAGCCCTAGTTCATAATATACCTGTTCCAAGTCGAGATGCGAAAAATAAATCGCACCGGATAGGGAATCTAAAATTTCCCCAACATTTGCCAATGTGAATTCCTCATCTTTTAATGTTTGGTTACATAACCTAAAATATATAACGATTCTGTGAGGTTTAACGCCATTTGATTGTGCTTCTTCTATAATAGTCTTTTTTAACATATTCTGAACCTGGTTATTATTTTCCTCTTTTTGAGCATAAGGTAATCCATAAGATTTAACGTATATAGGGGTTGCATCCTCTTTTAATCTTATTTTTTCCTTATACATATTGGTAACTGTCAATAAATCATTTTCTAATCGAAAACATCTGCATGTTTGGCTCACGTTTTTTTATAGAACTTTTTTCTTCCCCGTTAAGCGACCCTGTATTTACAGAATTTAAAATTTTATCAACTCTTTCGATCGAGATTTTATTTTTTGCGAAGGAATAATCATATTTTAATAAATATTCAACTTTGTCAATAAATCATTTTCTAAGTGAAAACGTCTTCATATTTTTGTATAGAACTTTTTTCTTCCCCGTTAAGTGACCCTGTATTTAGAAAATTTAAAATTTTATCAGCTCTATGGATCGAGATTTTATTTTTTCCGAAGGAATAAACATCATATTTTAATAAATATTCAACTTTAGGTTGAAAATTTCACAAACTTATTTCTTCATTCACATTCACCAGTGTTACAGCCTTAGGTCTCGCAATTAACACTTCTTCACACAACTCATCATTTAAAATGTCACATTCATCTGTGATACTGGTACAGTAATATGTAATTATTTCGTATCGGCGTGTAATAACAGTTATTTTTGGCCTCTAAGGGTACTGATTAGCTTATTTTGATTGAGCCAAAAGGAAAATAAAAAGTTTTCATAATCAATAAATGGTCTATACTTAAGGAAAAAATCTGACCCGAAAACTCTTAAAAAATCTGGATATCTTCTAATTTATCAGGTTCAGATGCCTTTTTACTATAACTATCTTTAAGCTGGCTAATTAAGTTAATTAATCTATCTAGAGATACTCTGCGCTCTAATGACTCCTTTTTTATATTACTGATAAATAATGAAATAATATTATTTAGTTTATCCAATTCATCTAAATCTACTTTTCTCATTAGAAATAAGTAATAATAATAAACACTAAAATATTAAATGATAAAGTGCAAGAACTATGACTTACTACTTATGATAATACATAAATATGCCCATAGTTGCTCAAGATAAGTCCATATTGACCATACTCGCCTAGATTGGGGCTTGCATTTATCCCAACGTTGCGCACTAGCGGCATTTTGCCACACTTGCACATGCCTTCGTTGCTGACCATGGGATGGGTTTGGCCAGTGTCTTCTTTTTTTCTCGACTTTATAAGTCTTGGATCCTTCTAATAACAAGTTCATGATTCTATAAACTATTACCACATATTACAGCAGTCATGTTCAACAATATGTGGCTTCTTTTTGTAGTCTAGATTCCAGCACAAAACCAAAAACATTTGTATCGAATTCAAGCAAAAGTAAGCTTACTGGGTATCGAGAACGAACGTCTATAATTTTGGTTTCGCTTATTTTTCATGTAAGTTCGACAAATCAATAGACTACCTCCTATGTCCCTATCAGTACTTTTCTCACGTACAAACATCGTTATTTTATTCTTATGTGTCACCATAATATTTTATTATTTTCGGATTATGTAGTTTCTTTCTTTGTTTTAAGATTGCCGCTTCATACAGTCAAATATTTATGGGATTGTTTGTTCCTTTCAAATACAAATGCTTTTATAACTTTGATGCGTTCTCAATATACGTAAAATTTATATGTTGAAAATGATAGGACTTACAGTGGGAGCCAAAATAATGTTAGTACTTCATATAAAAATGTTTGCTATCGGAGTATTAACGTAATTTGGACAATTAAATTAACTCATGGTAGTGCTTGTTTCCATGTATAAACTGCTGTTCAGTGTGTCTGTCTTATATAGGGGCAGTTAAATTTATACATTTTTGAATGAGTTGACAAATGTTGCAATTTTCTTCCATCATTTGATTCCTTCATCACTTTGCTTCAAGAAAGGTATATTTTATTTTAATCGTTTTAAAGAGAATCACACTTTACTAACAATATGCACGTGATATACCAACGATGTAATAAGTCTGTTTATTTCATAAAATCATTAAAAAAAAGATAAAATTATCAAGAAATACTTCCAATATGTGCTCCTAGAACCTGAATACATTTTTTGAAGTTGTCTAAATATCTCCTTTCTACTCACACGTGGTGACAGTTTCTAATGGCGTTAGAAGATGTTACTGTAAGATTTAATAACTTGTCGCTGTTATTTACAGGAGTTCGATAAACTACACTTTTAAGATGGCCCCAAAGAAAAAAATGAACGGCCTAACATCGGGAGACCGAGGTGGCCATGTAAAAGGACCAAGTTGGCTGACCCATCGGTTGGGAAATGTAATATTTAAATAATCTCTTACTGGTTCCCTGAAATAAGGAGGCGTGCTGTCGTGCATCAGTTACATGTTATTTCGTATATTCAAAGGGACCTCTTATAACAATGGATTAAGGTGTTCTCGCAAAAAAGTGAAATATTTATCTCCATTTAAGTTGCCGTCAATGATATATGGTCCAACTAAATAGTCCCTAATTATTCCCATATACTCTTTAATGATTCATTTTTGTTAATGCTTGGTTTTTGTGGATTTTCATCACTCCAAATATGCATATTGTGAGAATTAATGATGCCTCTATATAGAACTTCTTTTACAAAGCTATAGTTTGTTCTTTGTCTTTTCAAAAGAAGCCGTCGAAAATTCTGTACTGTAGCGTAATCACCTACAGACATAGCGTGAACTTTCTTTAGCTTCAGCAGTTTATGTGCTTCTTGGTCGCCCGACTCCACCACGTTTTGGTTTAAAAGATCCTGAGAAACAAAGGACTAAAGCATAATAGCATAATTCTACTATTTTAGCATACCAGTCTCCCGCAAACTGCTATCAACCCGCATAAAAGTTCTCCAATCTGGGACTCTTTTTTTCGGAAAGCGGTTGGCGTAACAGCGAACAGCTTCAGCAGCATTACCAACCAACCATTACCAAGTCCAAACATTAAATGCATATCTGCCCATTCTTCATTGCTAAACACATGGTGTTATTAAATCACTAAATACTGTCACTGTATAAATTTAAATGGCAAATATCATCTGTTCCTCTATATGACAGACATATTTAACATCAGTGTACAAATGGAAACAAGAATTACTATGGATTAATTTATTTGCCCAAATTTCGTTCATACCATAGCAACCGTTTAAAAGTTACAAATTAAGGTTAACGAAGTCCGACAGCAAACATCTGTATATGAAATATTAACATTATTTTCGCTCACACTGTAAGCCCTATCATTTTCAACACGACCTTTCCGGACATCCTATATATTTTTTTGGTGCTGGTTTGGTCGGTTTTAAAACAACAATTAAAGTTTCTTTTTCTGACATTTCTACCTGGGTTTGGTCTTTTTGAAAGGCTAAAATGTTTGACAGAAATTTCTCAGTACTATAAAATTATATAAATTGATTAAAAGATTTACTACCACAGAACGTAAATAGATCATGTGTTTAATTAAAATGATTTGCGGAAAAAAATTGTTGTTTTAAAACCGACCAAAAACCAAGAAACCAGCACCAAAAAATATATAAAACTAGGTCAACGAACAAAATAAAAAATTAATATACATATGTATATATATATATATATATATATATATATATATATATATATATATATATATATATATATATATATATATATATATATATATATCGCCAAAAACCTCGCCAAACGCCTCTATTCGGACGCGAGAAAGAAAGCTTCGAAAATGCCAAATGTGATTTTGGCGAAACGTCAGCAAAACTGTTCTTTTCAGAACGACAGTAGTGAACGGATGTACACCCGGAATGAAAACACATTATACAGGGTGAGTCGGGAGGATCGCCCCAAACTCCAGGAGTGTGTTCTATGAAAGATACTGATTTAAAATAACTCATATGTTCTTATTCGATTTTCATTTGTTTTCAACTTACAACAAAAATAACATTTCAAGCATAATTCCATACATACAACATAATAATTATAGGGTGCTTAGAAATCAAAATAAGTTAATGTTCCATTTACTGGTACTATACCTGTCAGTGTCATTTTTGAATTCGTACCTGTCAGTGTCATTTTTGAATTCGAGCTGTTGAACATATTCCAAAATGCCGAATTTTTACTCACACTTAGAGTATTATATATTATATAGTCAACGATTCCCATTTCAACGTCATCCTGATAAGAAAGTATTTATGAGAGTTTTCAACAAACTATGCGAAAGCAGAACACTTCCCAGTGCCAACACAACTTCTGAAAGAGCTACTCAACAAACTTTAGAAGAAGTAGAAAATATTCTGGACCTAGTAGAAGAAGATGCAACCATCAGTTCACGCAGAATGGCTGCTCAGTTGGACATTCCACAAAAAAGAGTGATAAATACGCTCCACGAGCAAGGTTTGTATCCTTACCACTTACAAAAAATCCAACACCTACAGCCAGAAGATTTTGCCAAACGTATGGAGTTTTGTCGGTGGATAATCGTCATCTTATATCGCGCATACTTTTCACGGACGAAGCAACATTTACTCGTGACATAGGTTCTCGGTAAACGTATGGTGTGGTATGATAGATAGTTATGTCATTGGCCCTTTTATTTTGGAAAATCGCCTCATAGGGGACTACTATTGTGAATTTCTCGAAAATGAATTACAAGGACTACTGGAGGATGTTCCCCTAAACATCAGAAGACTTCCAGCATGATGGAGCTCCAGCACATTTCGCACATCAAGTCAGGCAACACTTAGACGGGAGGTTTCCAAGGCGTTGGATTGGTCGCGGTGGTCCTATTATTTGGCCTCCAAGATATCCTGACCTCACTCCACTCGATTTCTGTTTATGGGGCTGGTTAAAAAATGAAGTGTACAAAGTGAGAGTGGACACTCGAGAAGCACTTATTCAGCGTATCAGAAATATTGCAGATGAAATTAAAGAAAGGCATGAGGCAATTAGAAGAGCAACAGGTGCCCTACGTAGACGAAGCCGAAAATATTTAGAGCTCAATGGGGGCATTTTTGAACATTTAATATGATGAAATCTAATCATTGAAACGTTAATTTGTTAGATCTTGTTTATATTCTAATTTATGCTGTAAGTTGAAAACAAATGAGAATCGAATAAGAACATATGAGTTTTTTTAAATCAGTATCTTTCATAGAACACACTCCTGGAGTTTGGGGCAATCCTTCCGACTCATATATATATATATATATATATATATATATATATATATATATATATATATATATATATATATATATATATATATATAATTCAACGCGGCAACAACTATAAAAGGAGAAAATAAAGCGCAATGAAATTTGTCCAACCGTAGACACGTGTTTCTGATTTAAGGTCTTCATCAGTCAACTAATTGAGTAACGAGTAAAACTAGCGTCAAATGTAACACACAAAACCACACTAGGGGCACCGACAGGAAGCAAAACCGACATTTGTATTATCTTCTACTTTTGATTTAATTACTCTTGGGTTATGAGTTCCACCACAGTTGCCTTTATGCTGCTCCGTAGTAATTTAGTATCAAGGTTTATTCGTTTGGAATCTTGATATATGCATTAATACCGTCGTGTGTAATAGAGAAGCAAGTCAGAGGATCAATATGTTAAAATGGCTTGTTTTATTTTTATTGTTGGATAGGATATTAAAAATAAACATGTTTTATTTAATTTTTTGCTTCTTTGATCCAAAATTACATTTTTAGGGGTTTTATAAAATATATTTTGAGAAGTCATTTATTACATAATACTCCCAGTACAGGCATTAGAGCCTGACAGTAGCAATAAATTATTTTATTCGGCATGTATTTAAACAGTTAGTTTAACATAAGTTAATTAGGAGTAAAACTAATATAACAATTAGTGCAATTATTTTCTTTTTAGAGTTTTTTGAAAGTTTAGCCACACCTTTCGGATATATAGAAAAATCATTATTAATATTCTCAAAAAACTTTTCACAACAATATTCACAAAGCTAAAAGTAATGGGCTTTAATGCTTCACATCAACCAGAACGTAGGCATTATCTAAAATGTAAAAACAATATATTCTTACTTACAAACAACATAAAACAAACTTATATATTTGCAAAAATGAACAAAATAAAATACGATTCTCCATATTTCAAAAGTAAGCTAAAATGTTTTCATGACTGCGTTACTTCTTCACATGACAATACCGTTCACAAAACATAAGTTCCTATAAAGTTTGTTATTTCAAATAGAAACAGTCAGAATTAAAAAAAAATTGTTTTGTACACCCTTTAGCAAAAATTTATAATTTTCGAAATAAAAATGGCTTCTTACGTCAATCTTAAAATTTGTACATTCGAAAACCCAAGCAACATCCAAAATATGATGATGGCCGACTATGGCCGAAAGAGTTACCTTTTATTAGCTTAAGTTACTTTACCAAATGAATCTACATATCGTGTTAAAAAACTGATCCAATTGTAGGACAATACTACTAGGACCACCCTGTATATTATTCTTGGAGGGTTCTCTTGAAAATTTAAGGCTAATTTCGTATGACATTTCTTATGCCTAAAATGCAATTTTAATGCGTTTTTAAGGCATTTTAAGTCCTACTTTAAAATAGGGGGGAAACTAATATTTAAATCACAGTTACCATGAAACACAAAACGTAAATAGTGAAATATAAAACAGAAGCTTAAGCTCGGATTTTCAAACTCTTAGTACGCTTGCCAGAATAATACTTTTTGCATATTTAACAACCAAAATTATGCAAATCAAATAAGTATGCTATACATTTATGAATTGTTTTTACAGGATTGTTACTGGTGTTTTTCTTCTCTCTGGCTTTAGTAAACGAAGGGCTTCCGTTACACAAACTTTTATATCCACTTTGGTGGTGACTGGATCGGCATAATCAATGTTCTTGATATGTGCCAGAAGAAAATAGTGTAATGGGGTCAAATCGGGAGAACGGACCGGCCAGCCCGTATCGTATAACACATTTTCCACTGATCTTAAGTTATGCGGCAGGGCACCATCTTGTAGCATATAGGCGTTCATTTTCCCGTAATAGGTTTAATGCTGGCAAACCTTTCAGGTACCTTAGCCGGTTAAGTTTTCATCGAAAAAACAAAAACATAAAATGTTAACATTTTAATGGTTCAAAAAACATTAAAACTCCACGCTCCTTAGAGATCTCGTTGGCGGACCACATGTGGATTTTCCTCTGCCCGTAAATTTAGTTCTGCTTTGCGTAAGGAGGTAGTCGGATAAGCAGTAAAAAAGCCAAAACCATTATTTCGACTTTTTCATCATCTACCACTGATTTCTGCTTTACTATTTTCGATTTAATTGACCCATACACAACAAGTTTTTTTTTATTGATATTTAAGTAACCTTCGTTGGTATAAGTCAAGTTTTCTGCTATATTGACAGCAACGCAATAAGTAATGGCAGCTTCCACTAAGTTGCCTGTCAGCAAGTTTTTGTTTTTCGTGGCAACTGTGATTTAAAGTAAATATTACTTTACTGCTTTTTAAAGTAGAACTTTCAAAAATGCCTGAAAAACGCGTTAAGATTGCATTTAGATTTAAATAATATACAGGATGTTCCATTTAAAAAAAAGAAACGAGTTATTACCTTTTATATTATCACATAATTGAATCAGCTTTTTAAGCACCCTGTAGATTAATTTGGAAAAGTAACACGCAATATTTACATAAATAACTTGGAAAAACTAAATATGTTCCAAGATATTTTTGCAACTCTTTTATTGCCTTAAGTTTATAGTAATTATTTTCTTATTATGAGATGACAAACGTCCGGTTCCTTTCTTTTCATTACTGGTTGTCTGTTCTGAGTAAAATTGTAGGCTTCATAAATAATTTCTATATAACCCTTTGTTATTTTTAAGGGTTAAAGTGTTAGCGAATTTAATTTCTTATTTTTCTTTACAACTTGGCAGTTGCAAACTGTCTATATAAATTATTTTTATAATAATTCTTAAGCTTTGTTAACACATTATTTTTTGCGACTAGAAAGTTGATCTTATCCGATACAACCTAAAAAGTCAATGAAAGTTACATTAAAAGTTTAGTTTCGCCGGTAACTTTACCATAGTTGCACACCAAAGTACTTCTTCTTCTTCTAAATGCCTGAAATATAAACACAAAGCTTTATATTTTGGTCAAAATTTTATTCAGGTCCTATAAGCTGTATTATTTTAATTTTTTAAGGTTTTAATGTATTATTATTATTATTATTCATTTTTTACGTAGTCTACAAAGAGTCCATTCGATAGATAGCTTTTTACATTTTGTGAGGCCGACATTTTATTCCATCATATTGGATTTTTACCAAAATGTAACGATTTTATCCCCTTATGACCCTTGATTTTGGACCTAAATTTGATGTCAATCGGACTAGCCAGTTTTTGAGCTATACCGGATACAGACACCGCGACAGACCGACAGACTGAGAGAAATGCAGAACATGTTTTTCGGGGTCCAGAGATCCAAAAACGCAACTAGAATATTCCCATGTGATAGGCGTAATCTGTTTCTTAGTTGAACATCATTTTCATGAAGTTAAATGTACGTTACTTAAATGTTTGCATATACTTCAAACATTTTAAAACCGTAGTTTATTTAGTATTTCGAATTTTCATTGGCCATGTGCATTTTCTGTGACACTTAAACCAAATAAATATTTAAACATGTCAGCACATAACTTGGCGTCACCTTATTATCCCAGCTGAAATCTTTAGCAGCAGGAAGTTTCAGAAAGCAATTTCAAAAACGTGTTTCCTTTAAACAAGCCAACAATTTTTCTAAAATGAAATTTTAATATGCTCAAGTGCACAAGTGGTAATGAAGTTTTAAGGATTCTTTATTCTCTTAAAATTCAAATAAATAGTCCTTTTTGAATTCTTATTAGATTTTATTTTATTTTATTTTTGTGCTTTTGTTAACCACAATAGATGATTTTGATAATACATTTTATATGTAAAAATGATTAAAGTATTTGTCTATAAGTAAAATTTGCAATAGAAAAATAAAATATTTCTCTTAATCATTGGCGTAACGTGACTTTTTATTATGTCCGCAATATTTTTTTAGGGGATAGTACCAATTACTTTTGTTGAGTATTATTTAGATTTTTATTTTAAAATGTAACGAAGCAAAACATATTGTTAAAAAGTATTATGTTATGAAAACTGGTCGAAGATCCACGGATTTGAATTTCTATCCGATTAGAGGATTGCATAATTTATTTGCGGTTATATTCACAACATAAAAACATTTCCTTTTAACCACTTATAATAAGTGTATTAAATTACTTGGAAACAACGCACTTGCCACTTCACTTTCTCCATCAGCAGATTGGCTGTGATTCTTTTATTTTAAGTTTTTTTTAAAGGACAACCGGGAAAAATAATTTCAATCACAAGAGAGTCTGCAAAATCAGAATCTACACTGTTTTCCCAAGCACCCATGATGTCAAAGCGCAATCTAACAGAAACTAAAAAAAGTGTAATTCCAGCCTTAAGATAGCTTCTCACCTCAGCAGTATCCAGCAGCGTTTTTACATAGCTATTCCCACTTAAGCCTCATTCGGTAGCGGCCAACGCGCTGCAAAACAGCAACCTCATGTTTGTTTAAAGCAATGTGATAATGTACAGATCAGTTCTACACCGTCGTCAGTATTTAAGTGTCGGTTTTACATCCTAAGGCCGTCCTGTCTAGCGAAAGAAAATATTATATACATAAAATTATACAAAAAAAAACAAAATCTATGTTTAAAAAAAATACAATTTCATTTTTGTTTTCAAGAGGCTCCTAATAAACCTAATAAAGTAAACCTATAATAATAATTTGTTATTATAACCAAATAATGTGTTAATTGTATAAATAAATAATTATAATAATAAATATAAATAATTTGTATATAATAAACATATAATTTATTAATAATAAATAAATTGTTGTTATAACCAAATAACGTGGAGAGTTTCAAAACATTTTATTCTTTATTTTTAATATACAGTATAGTATAGAGGTGACATGATAACAAAACAACTTTTCTAAAAAAAAGTGACTCTTCTCACTCTTGATAATATTTAATATTCTTGATTTTTTGTTAAACTTTTCTGACAAATTCAAAAATAACGTAAATAGTATTTTTTTAAAAAGCAGAAGATGAAGAGTGGCATTTTTGTGGAAATGATATTTTTAGTCGTTTTCTCCTCACGGATATACTGTATATGATCAAATGAAAATCAAGTATTGCTGTTAATACGCATATTTTATTTAACGTAATGCCATAAGGACCTAACTTTTTATTTAGGTTTCTTGCGAATTTTGAAGAAATCATCTATTTGCCTTTTTTGTTTTGGTTGTTATACTTTTTATTTGCCATTTATTGCGATCAGCTCAGTGTATTCAATTCGAAGTAAGTTAATTTTTTCCCTGTCCGTAATTTTACGTCTGAAATTAACGAGGCGCTCCTTGCGTTTGACGCTTGGTGAATCTCACTTGTCTGTCAAGGGGCCGGGTAGAGCATCGATAGCAGTAAATGACGCAAGCCAACTACAGAGGCAAAAATGTTGCTGCGATGTACTGCGATGCGCTGCTCCGCGCTGTTTAGGTGAAAATGGTAATCAATTAATTTAATTTACAGTGCCGGCAGCGCAAGTGAAAATCGATCTTTATTAGTGCGCCGCGCGCCTCCCGCATTGGTATATATCATTGCAGTCATGCGAAAAATGTCAGATATTTTTTTCATTTCTGCATCTGCCGCCACTCCTCCAGTAGAAGCGTGTTGTCACTCAAGCAAAAGTTTGCTAAATGTTGTGTATGTATTTAGTTTGAATTCGATACAAATAAATTCAAGGAAATAATTAGGGAATATTGATATTTTATGTCTGTATTTGAACTTGGATGAAACAAGAACGAATTATGCAATCTTTAAAGGCTTTGGAATTCGAAGTAGGTGTATACTTCTATTTTTATTTTTTGTTAATGGAGTTCTTCATAAAATTTCCGTGGACGTTATACAGGGTAAATTAAAATATAAAGAATTTTCTTGCTTTTTCAAAGTCGTCGTGCTGTTGTGACCCCATTATTTTACAGTCATTTTATTTGTGAATAGTCTTAAGTATTATATATTCATTAGTCTAGAGATAGTTTGACACGTAAATGCAATATTTAGACATACATTATATTTCGGCGGAACGTTCCGACAAAAGCTGCTTTAATGGTCGTTTATTGCAAGGGAAATTCTAAGTAAACAATATGTATTTTAAATTCTACTTCAAATTCTATTTTATGCACGTTCTTCCGCCCCAAATATTATTATACCCGAAAAAACCTATCATAAACTCATTTACACTATGTCGATAAAGCTTGGGAAGGTTCAGCTATAAAAACATTAAAAGAAACCATTGTAGTACAGTAAGCAGTGGCGTAGCAAATACTCCCCAAATTACTTTTATAGGCACCTTTTTTAATCAATTTTATAGATACGCCACTGTATCTCAAATTAGGGAATTCATATAAAAATAAGTTCTAGGTAGTCAGTATAGAGCAGGTCAGTCATTATGTCAGTACTATATTGTCAGTAGAATTAAGTCAGTAGACACAGTAAGAGTAAAGATTTGTTAGAAGTAAAAAGTGTCCCTCTTGTACAGAAGATAATAGAGAGATTTGAAACAAGTTGAAGTGTTTACATTTACTACCAGTGCTAATACAAAATACTAAAATTATTAAATCATAAAAGTGGTAGCATTCGGCGAGTAATAAAAATATTAAAACATAACATTGGTGGCAGCGGTGGGATATACTACACCAGTTAACCACATCGGTATACCAAAGACAGGAAGTTTCAACAGACTTGGAGGAGCACCCAGTACGCAACAAGTTTCGAGAAGAAGAAAGAAAACAAGGAAATTCGCCTTACGTTCCAGCTAACTAAGGATGAAGCTGTAAGTTTTTTCTTTTATTTTCCTGTTGTGGTGACACTATTTGTTTTTTTTTTATATGTTATGCATTTTTGAAATTATATAGATATATTTATTTTGTGAAAGGTACTGCAAATACGTTGTGTGTTGAAAAAGTAATTGAATAATCGACCGTATAACTTATCTATATTTAAATTTTTACTCAAAATTTTTATTAGTATTTAATCTTTATAATTTTAACAAACAAAAAAATAGCTGAAGGAAAAGATGCAATTGATGTATTAAATTTAATAAATTCATTTGACGGCTACGGCGATGGAAATTCTCTTCAATTTTTTCTAAAAAACTGTGACGCAGTAATGCATATTGTGAAAGAAAATGAAAAAAATAAATTAGCTAAATTAATTTTTGGTACTAAATTAAAAGGTAAAGCTCAAGAGGTGACACAATATAAAGAATTTTTAAATTGGGACGAAATTAGAGATTTTCTTTTAGAACAGTTTACGGATAAAAGACCGCCTTCTC
This sequence comes from Kuschelorhynchus macadamiae, assembly GCA_030620095.1. Taxonomy (NCBI): domain Eukaryota; kingdom Metazoa; phylum Arthropoda; class Insecta; order Coleoptera; family Curculionidae; genus Kuschelorhynchus; species Kuschelorhynchus macadamiae. The sequence continues at coordinate 746,214 of JAUTXW010005372.1, forward strand.
ATTTTTTAACTCAAATAATGAATATAAAACAAAATTTTAGGGAAACCGTTACAGAATATGGAGATAGATTAAGATACCTGCATAATAAATATAAAGAAACTGGTCATTTAAATTATGAACATAATTCTGCTAAGGTATTAATAGAAAATTTAGAGTCAATTTTAGTAAACACGTTTAGACAAGGGCTAAAAGATGAAAAAATACAAATTCGAGTAATTGCTGAAAACACAACAGATTTAGACAGGGCATTATCATTAGCAATCGAAATGGAACTCGAAAACAACGTTAGAGCAAAAAATTCAAATTTTAAAAATGTAGGTTTTGTGGGTCAGGGAAATAGAAATTTTAATAACCAAAATCCTAAACTTTTGTGTATGTTCTGTCATAAAAATAATCATATAACTTCTCAATGTAGGCAACTTATACAATATGAACAAAATATGGGAAGAAATAATTTTAATAATCCTAATTATCAAAGCTTCAGTCCACAACAACATTTTAACGCAAATTCTTCAAATGGGCAAAATTATAACGGGGAACAACCTATTAATGCTAGAAGTAATTCTTCTTACAGGGGAAACGATAATCATAATTACAATCAAAATACAAATTCACGAAATTTTAACAATAATTATAATGGGAACAATTATCGTCAAAATTATACCAATCCCCGTAGTTCAAACAGACCTCAAATGCTTTCAGAGATACCTCAACAACAGCGACGATACCGTCCTAACTATAATAATGAACCTGTCAATAATTCTCATCAAATACAAACTATAACGTCTCTACCCCCCAGTAGCCTCCAACACAATCTTAGTATTTCTCCTCCACAACCTAACTACATCTGTCCAAGAATTTTCGGGAAACGACAACGAAGCCTTGGTTGTGAACAGCCCGCCAAGCGCTTCGTAAAAAGTTCAATCAGTATAAACAGTAGCTGTTCAAATAATAAGAATCCACTAGAACATATTAAAATCAAACCAACTCGTAATAATTCAAATAATATGTCTCCTAAGTCAGTATTATTCTCTAATAATTGTATACAGTTAGATATAATTGAAATAACTTCATTGGGCACTAAAAAGTCAGAATTGCAAATTTTGTTAGATACAGGGGCTGATGTTTGTTTATTAAAGGAGTCGATTTTACAAGACTATTCAATGCTAGATCAAAACTGTATTATTGAACTAAAAGGTATAAGTAAAGAACCGGTTTTTACGAAAGGTCTATATAATGTAACAATCCAATTAAAAGATAATAAAATATTAATTCATCCTTTTCATATCGTACCAGATAGCATTCCTATAAAAAATGACGGAATTTTAGGCCGCGATTTTTTGCAAAAATATAAAACTAAAATTAATTATGAAGAAGAAACTGTTTATTTTGAGGACAATTGCTTTAAGATTTTGCCTTCAGAGACTTTAACGACTATACCCCCAAGATGTGAAATGATAACTTATGCTTTGGCCAACGTTTCAGGTACTGAAGGTATCGTAAAATCGAAACAACTTGCTGAAAATCTCTATATAGGTTCTTCTTTGACCAAAGTACATAATCATAAATGTTTAATTAGTATTTTAAATATATCTAATGAACCCTTAACAATTGCGTTACCTAGAGTTAACGTACAACCTAAGGTGAATTTGACATTATAGAGCTTAGTCATAATAATAATAATATTGAAAATAACACGAATATAAATTACTTTGAACGTTTAGAAAAATTGAAACATTCTCTCAACTTAGAAGGATTAAATGTCGAGGAAACTAACTCACTTCTAGAAATTTGTGAAAATTTTATCGATATTTTTTATTTAGAAGGTGATAAACTCTCTTGTACAAACACAATAAAACATAAAATTTCTACAGACCCTACTAAGGGACCTATTAATATTAAACCCTATAGATTACCTTTTCAACATCGGGAGGTTATAAAAGAACAAACCGATGCAATGTTAAAGGATGGAATAATTTCTCCGTCTTACAGTCCTTGGAATAGTCCCTTATTAGTAGTTCCTAAAAAAACTGATTCATCAGGTTTACCTAAATTTCGCGTGGTCGTAGATTTTAGAAAAATTAATGAAATAACTGCAGGGGATGCATTTCCATTACTTAATATTACAGATATTTTAGACCAATTAGGAAAATCGCATTATTTTACAACTTTAGATTTAGCCAATGGATTTCATCAGGTTCAAATGGACGAAAATGATAAAAATAAGACAGCTTTTAGTACATCTACGGGGCATTTTGTTTACAATAGGATGCCTTTTGGCCTAAAAGGAGCTCCGGCAACCTTTCACAGGTTAATGAATGCGGTCTTAAGCGGTCTTAGTGGCATAAAATGTTTTATTTATTTAGATGATGTCGTAATTTATGCTAATAATTTAAAAGAACATAATGAAAGGTTAATTGAGGTATTTGAACGGTTTCGGGAGCATAATTTAAAGCTTCAACCATTAAAATGTGAATTTTTAAAAAAAGAATGTTTGTATCTAGGTCACATCCTTCAAAAGTAGAATGTGTTTTACAGTTTCCTCAACCAGTAAATCAAAAAGAGGTAAAATCATTTTTAGGGCTTGTCCGATATTATCGAAAATTTATAAAGGATTTTGCGAAAATTTCAAAACCTCTTACCAAATTGCTCAAGAAAGATACGGAATTTAAATGGGACCATGCTTGTGATATTTCATTTCAAACGCTTAAAAATAACATTACTTCTCCTCCTGTACTACAGTACCCAGATTTTTCAAAAGAATTCATTATAACTACCGACGCAAGTAATTATGCGATTGGTGCAATTTTATCACAAGGAAAAGTTAATAATGATCGACCTATAGCTTATGCTAGTAGAACTCTTACTAAAGCCGAACAAAACTACTCAACGACAGAGAAAGAATTAGCGGCAATTGTTTGGGCAGTTAGACATTTTCGACCATATGTTTTTGGAACAAATTTTAAGATAGTTACGGATCATAAACCTTTACTTTATGTATTTAACATAAAAGACCCTGGGTCGCGTCTTACAAGATTTAGGTTAAAATTGGAAGAATACAATTTCGAAATAAGGCCGGAAAGTTAAATACAAATGCTGATGCCTTAAGTAGAATGATTAAAACGGTAAACGCTGACATGATAACAGATTATCAAAAATTTTTAAATTATCTGCAAACACATATTGTTATTAACACAAAATTAAAAGAAAACAACGCTAATTTATTCCAGATAAATAATTCAGATTCTATAATATTATTTTTTCCCAAATTTTTTAACAAAGAGCAATTTAATATTTTGGAACAAAATAATCAGATTAAACAATTTCTTGCATCATACAACGTTCAAAATGATTTAAAAATACCTTCCGTCTCTCAGTACCAAAACAACGACTGTAATATATTTTTACTCAATGATAATGAAAATATGTTAAATGACACAAATTATGAAAATATATGGTCTTGTCTACTAAAGTTAAAAAATCTTGTAAGTAACAAAAAACTTAAATTGTCATTTATTAAATATCATTACAACCCGTTAGTAAAATGGGAAATTATTTATCCCATGATAAGATATATTTTTTAAAACTCTAATGTAGATATAACAGTTTACAATAATAATTTAATATCTGAATCTGAAAAGGAAACCTTATTAGAAGAATTCCACAACTCTCCTTTAGGCGGTCGTCAAGGAATTGCCCGTACACATAAAAAATTATCCCAATTTTATACCTGGAGAGGCATGAAAAAAGACGTAAAAAGATTTATAAAAAAATGTGAATCTTGTCAAAAAAAAAACAAATTATCGCGAAAAACAAAAATGCCAATGGTCATAACTTCAACCGCGACTAAACCTTTTGAAAGATGTTTTCTTGATATAATGCATTCTAATCTTATATTAAAAACGATTGAACTAAAAGTTTACTTTGAAAATAATCATTTAATTTATATAATTAATATTCCTTTAGTTGAAGCACAATTATTCTACCTATATAAGGTATCGCCTTTTCCTAAGCTATTAGCCACTAACCAATTTGTTTTGATTCAACCATCTTCTAAATACATTGCAACAGACGAAACAAAACAGCAGTTCATAACTTTCTCTGATCTCGAATATAATAAATTTATAAAAATAACGGATGATAAAATGATTTGTCAGCAACAAAAACCAGTTTCATTGGCTCATTTAGTGGAAAACTGTGAAATGAAGTTACTTCAAGTAACAAATAAAATTCCAGAAGTATGCGAAAAACATATATTAAATTCTAATAGAGGTATCTTTATTCAGTTACTTACAACTAATACTTGGCTGTTTGCAGTGCCTTGCCCTGAATCATTAACCATTTCATGTATTAATCAAAATAAACCAGTAGACGTTATTTTAAAAAATTGCTGCAGTGTCACCATAGGAAAACAGTGTAAAGCGTATAGTGTTTCAACGATGCTCGTGCCTCACGGTAATGCCTTTCAGTCGAAAATATTTAGTGAGTTTGTTCCGCCATTAGAAATTAGTGAGGACTGTTGTGAAAAAAAATAAAAAATAATAACATTAACCTGACAGAAATTTTAATAAACGAAAATTATAAGACTCTTTCAAAGCACATTCCTGAACTGAACATCGCTAGCCATAAACTAGACGACATAGAAAAGCTAACAGAAAATCTTGAAAAAATAATTTTTTGTAAACATATAATATTTCTGGTTCTGTTTTAGCTTACATTGTATCTGTTGTTGTATTATTATTTATTGTTTACAAAAATATTCAAAATGTATAAGAAAAACTTCCTGTTGTGGAATAATACCAAATATTTGCGTAAGGGTAAATCAAACCATTGAACCATCCCCGAGAAGTAATAGATATATAGCTCAGTATACTAGTGAAACTTCTAATAGAATTAATAATGATGATCACCCTGAGGACGATCAACCAGGTATATCATACACGCCTCGCAGAGCTATTGGTCACACGTCCTCAAGACGATCAATTAGATAAGTAATAATATTATGTTTTATTATAAGTAATAAATTTCTTTAGTAGAATCTAAGTAGATTTAGAATGCCTAATTATTATAAAAAAAACAGTTTTCAATATTATATAGGTTAGTATAATATAGAATAAGAACATAGTTCATAGCAAATTTTGTAAAACCATTTCGAACATAATACTTTTGTTAAATATTAGTATCAATTACAAGGATGTATATTTTGTATCATAATTTATATTTTAACTCAGGAACGAAATTTTCTAACAATTTCATTATTATAAAATCTCTCATTTAGGGAGGTGTTGTGACCCCATTATTTTATAGTCATTTTATTTGTGAATAGTCTTAAGTATTATATATTCATTAGTCTAGAGATAGTTTGACACGTAAATGCAATATTTAGACATACATTATATTTCGGCGGAACCTTCCGACAAAAGCTGCTTTAATGGTCGTTTATTGCAAGGGAAATTCTAAGTAAACAATATGTATTTTAAATTCTACTTCAAATTCTATTTTATGCACGTTCTTCCGCCCCAAATATTATTATACCCGAAAAAACCTATCATAAACTCATTTACACTATGTCGATAAAGCTTGGGAAGGTTCAGCTATAAAAACATTAAAAGAAACCATTGTAGTACAGTAAGCAGTGGCGTAGCAAATACTCCCCAAATTACTTTTATAGACACCTTTTTCAATCAATTTTACAGATACGCCACTGTATCTCAAATTAGGGAATTCATATAAAAATAAGTTCTAGGTAGTCAGTATAGAGCAGGTCAGTCATTATGTCAGTACTATATTGTCAGTAGAGTTAAGTCAGTAGACACAGTAAGAGTAAAGATTTGTTAGAAGTAAGAAGTGTCCCTCTTGTACAGAAGATAATAGAGAGATTTGAAACAAGTTGAAGTGTTTACATTTACTACCAGTGCTAATACAAAATACTAAAATTATTAAATCATAACAGTGGTGGCATTCGGCGAGTAATAAAAATATTAAAACATAACAGTGCTATGTATCGAAACCTTTTTAGCTAACTTTTACCTTTGCAAGAATAGAACAATGTGTCATTATACTTTGTATTTTTATTTTTGTTTATATTGCCTCTCTTAGAGAGATACATATATTTTTTTATCGAATGCATTTATTTTTGTTACATTAAAATAATCCGGATAAAGTACCTTGTAGGAACTGTATTGTTAATAGGCGGAACCCCGTTGATTAAAAATAAATAAATAAATAATACTAAAGTATTAGGCGTTTCTATGGATATCCGATCTCAGATATCTCGGGCAAACTATTACGGTATTGTATCAAAGGCTAAATATTCTCCGAATAAAGGATTCAATAAGTAGAAAATAAAATGCTTCCTAAATGGGTATCAACTTTGGAGTCTTTCAGTCGAGTTGAGATCCATCGACAGATTTTCGCGAAGCTTAGTTCATATCGTGGCCAGATTTGTAATTAGCAATCATATTTGCCTCTTCAAAACATTAATTCTTATCATGGCCAGACCTTTAATTAGCAATCATATTTGCCTCATCAAAAGACAATTTTGTTTTGTGTTTTAAATCGCACTACTGACGGGGTAAAATCTTGCAGCATGGGAGTTAATATTACGATTAAACGGCAGCACAAGCAACTGATTTCACGAAATTACCTGATGAACTGTCTACGCTATGTATAATAGATCTTTTACAGCATTTATTATACCAGGAAAAAGTTAGTAGGGGTTCACGAATAGAATAGAAAATTACTTATTCCACAAGAGCCATTTCTCGGTAAACTTCTAAGAAAATATCTCTTCTTGTTAACGATATTGCCTATATTATGTTATAACATACTGTCTTATAATTTCTGGTATGAAAATTAAAAAATACAGAAAAGTAAATATTGTCTTTATTCCCATTTTTTTTTTCATATCATGAACCCATAACCGTTTTATGATACAAGTGACAATAAACTGCCTTGTTCTGGATTTAATTATACAATATAATATGGAATGTACATCGCAAAAAGACTCAACGCAAAAATGAAATATATCGCTTAACTTTTACGTAGTCTTCAAAACACATGTCTTTAAAATCCCAGTGTTTCCGCTTACAAAAAAATCTATTTCAAAATCAGGCAAATTTCTACGTAATAATCTTGACACTTCTTTTGAAGAACTACGTCAATTTATTTCATTTTGCAAGGATTTTTCTATAAAGAAACCTCGGTGGTAAATGTGGTGCGAATATCTTTATAGGGATGGATTATAAGGACATTCAGTACATTGAAACCAACACATACTAATAAATAATAGATATCTAAATGCAAATTTCCTCCACCGTTCAGCACAACAGCAACTGGTTAGGGTTTAGAGTCCTTCCCATTTATGATATAGATAATTTATTATTACAAAACTAGCTAAATTTTTAACAGGGAAGGGCTATGTCAAGTATAGAGGAGAGCATTCTTGAATTACAATAGGAAGAATTTTACCAGCAGATGACAGATATATGGAGAAAATAGACACGTTATTTCAGGATGACAGTTATAGGACAATAAGAACTAATCCGACTAAGAAAATCGAAAGGAAAACAACAACCTAATCAATACTTTGAATTTGTCGGACCTGGAGAAGAAGAAAATGAAGCCGAGTAGTTCAAAGATTCCGAGATTTTACAGATTTTTAGAAATAAACAAGACCAATGCACCTTTACGCCTGAGTACAACACGTTCGCCATCTTACAAAATAATTAGCCAATATTTTAAACTATTTTACAGTACCATCTAATTCTTGCATGAAAAATTTCAAACATTCCGTAGAAAAGCTTAAATATTTTAAGGTCCGGGCGCTATTTTAGTCTATCTATCAAATTCAGATATATTTAAACATAAATATCTCTTCCTTGATGTATTAGTATAAAAGGAAGCAAACGGTACCTTAAATCATTATGGTTACAGGAAACCGACATGAATAGGTATTTTTAAATGTGTTCAGATTATTTGTTGCGTTTAAATTGACAAACAAAAATCTTCTTTGGCTTTTTCGCAACTGAATAAAAATATTTAACTTTAAATTGATTGAAGCAAATATCTAATAAAACTACATATCTCAGCATGTAGACTAGTCTGTCTACAGAATGTTTCGATACATAATATAAACAATATTATTTAAGCAAGCATAAGAAATTATGTCATTTACCTTAAGTTTTTATAGACACATAGTAGTTGTACAAATACTTTCATCCTATCGGGACTCATCAGTGCGCCGCACTCTGGAACGAGACTGTGTTAATCTTTGGACATTTGGCAAAATGTGAAAATTATAATAATAACATTTTTGAAATTTTAAAGTATGTATCTGTATACTTAATTTTTTATTTTTTAAAAATATTTCAGGGGAATATGTTTTTAGGGCTATGAAAGTTGGGTGTTTTAGAATTGTACAGAATAGTAAAATTTTTATGACAAGTTCTAGGTAGTTCATATTTTGGTTTCTTAAAATTAAAATTAACTTTATCATTACATTGTGTTTTCAGATGATTTATTTTTGTTTTTAAACAACTTTAAATTGCTTAGACTGTTTGACGTTTTCTCTATGACCATAAATGTCAAATAAGTGAATTTATGTTGCAAGCAAAAATTAATTCTTAATTATCATATATTTATCCGAAGCATTCCACAAAACTAATGCCTGTGCATAAAAGACCAACAACAATGTCCACTTAACAAACACATAATAAAATGCTGCCCCAATCTGCCCCCTTAAGGGAAAGTAATGATGAATGATTTAATTATGTGATTTTTCTCGAGTTCCTAATGATTTTAATTTATTCAATCATGCAAAATAATCAAACATGGTGGGTAATAAATGTATAAGTTAATGTGTTAAATTCAGTATAAAAAGCTGTCGTAACCTGCCCCCTCCCCTAAAAGAAAATAATTAAAATTTAGTTAAAATAAGATAAATTTTTATAGGGGCGAATATCCATTTGTAATTTTTCAAATTCATCGTAAGTTTACCAACATTTTTTTATATTTAAAATAAAACACACATCACAGCATTAAATCTGCTTAATGTACAACGTCTGCTTATAACGAGCTAGTGGTTTCTTTGTTTAAATCGGGGAAATCCAAAGCTGTAACAAAAAATACGTGCAGCTAATAAATTCCCCAAAAAATGCTGCCAGAATATGCCACATGAAAGACAGTAGTAAAAAGACTTCTTTTAATCAACTCTTTCAAAAGTGTTGTATTGTGTTATTTAACTAACGGGTATCCGCGGCTTCGCCCGCGTATGGCGATAAGGATGGGATATAAAGATGTATTTAAATTGCCTTATTGATCCTTTTTTTAACACCTTGTATTATTTTTAAAATATCCTAAAACAGGTAATAATTTTATACAAAATACAAGTGTTCGAGCATTTTCCTGAAAAACTGACTGTTTTTTAAAGAAAAAATATTGTAGTAATTAAAAGGCTTTTTCACAACCCTGAAATTTCAGTTTTAAAAAGCCTTTCTTACTGCACCTCTATACTCTAAAATCAACTTGTGAAAATTCAGCTTTTTACGTCAAGCGGTTTGAACAGGATCGTAATTCATCGGGACCTGATTTTTTAAAACACCCTGTATAAATGAAAAAAAATTTGAAATGAGTACCAAAATAAAATAAAATACACTGTTCAAGCGTTTTTCCAAATAGCGTCTCGATTTTTAAATAAAAAATATTGCTATATTTAAGGGCGGTTCACCCCCTTGGTATTTGATTCTTAAAAAATCCCTTCTTACCCAAGTTCTACAACCTACAATTAACCTGTTTACCAAAATTCAATTTTTTATCTCAAGCGGTTTAAACAGGGTAGTGTTTAAGGTGTCAGTGGTCAGTTAATTAGGCTTTTTATTAGTATAGATATCGCAGTTAGCCGTGACTTATCGGATATTGTTTTGTATTTTAAATTCGACATTTTAAAATTATTATTTAGTGTCCTGTTTTAGATAATACAAGTATTATTAGCTTTTTGTTAAACCGTTTAAAATATGGATTTAAATAATTTAACAAATCAATCTTTTTTTATATATTTACGGGATAATAATATTGATTCTAATAATTCTCAAAGATTATCAAATTATTTAATTGAAGCTTTTAATATAAGAAATGAATGTAGTGTTAAACCGTTAACAGTAAAGTTGCAAAAATATTGTCATTCATTATCAATCAAGTGGCAGCAGTCCAACAGAACATATAACAGATTTTTACGTAATCATCAGATGTGGTTACAAAAAACATTTACAGTTTTAAATAATGAAGAAAATAACGACGAGAAGATACCGACAACATCCTCTACTTCCCATACATTTGACTCGTTGGGTGATCGGCAAAAGAAAAGAAGAACGGGATATTTAAAACAGTATCCTCAGGAACACATTGATTTTGCTGCTAGAAAAGGACTGAAATCAACCGATGCCCGATTTGTTTATGATTTCTTGCAGACGTACCCTGAGCATGCTCTGAAAATCAGAACGTTTTGTGAATCAATTCTGAACTCAGAAGAGAAAGTTATGTCAAAAGAAGAAGCTTTAAGTATTTTTGTTGCAGCTGATCTATCAAAATATTAATATAACATAATTCGAAGTCATTCAGAAAATTTTCCCAGTTATTATCAAATCCAAAAAGCGAAGTCAGATTGTTACCCTGCAAAAGACACAATTGAAATAACCGAATCGTTTGTCAAGGTAAAAATGCAGTCAGTTTTAAATCAAACTACCACTAGATTAATCGAAACATTGAATAAGCCGAGTTTGCAAAATAAAAATTGTGTTTTATTTTCTAAGTGGGGTTGTAATGGGGCATCTGATCAGGCACAATACAATATGACTTTGAATAATAACGAGTCTGATAATAGTGTTTTTATATGTAGTTTTGTACCTATTAAATTATGTGATGCAAATGACAATGATTGTGTTCTTTGGAAAAATGAGCATCTATCTTCTACAAGGTATTGTAGACCTATCCAATTTCACTTTGCCAAAGAAGATGATATTTTGGTAAAACAAATTGTTAGTGAAATTCCGCAAGAAATTACCGAATTGTTACCCACTACTTACAAAGACATTACAGTAAGTCGTGTTTTGTCCTTTACAATGATCGATGGAAAAATTATTAATATTATGACTGATACCAAATCCTCAATGAGATGTTTTTTGTGTAATTCGTCACCAAAGGAGATGAGTAATTTAGATCTTGGAATAAAAAAAACAATCAACAAAAATAATCTTTCTTATGGAATTTCGCCGCTGCATTTGTGGATTCGGTGTTTTGAGTGCTTGTTGCACATTGCTGACAATTTACCTTTTAAGTCTTGGTCAGATAAAACTACTGAACAGAAAACTCTGAAAAGTGAAGGAAAAATTGAAATACAGAATAGTTTTAGAATTCAAACTGGTCTATTGGTCGACGTTATTAAACAGGGAAAGGGAACCACAAATACCGGAAATACCGCCAGAAAGTTTTTCGCTAACCCAAAGCTCTCCTCAGAAATAACAGGTCTGAATGAAGAACTTATTAATAGTTTCGCCGTTATTTTAAAAACGATTGCTTGCGGCGAAAATATAAACATCGAAAAATTTAGAAAATATTGCTTAGAACATTTCATTAACCTGTATGGATGGTTCTACATGCCAGTATCTGTTCACAAGTTATTAATTAACGGAGCGGATATTATACAAGAAGCACCATTACCTATCGGACAATTAAGTGAGGAAGCTCAAGAAGCTAATCATAAACTTATAAGATCCTACAGAGAAAACCACTCGAGAAAAATTTCACGAAAAGCCAGCAACGAAGATGTATTTAAATATCTTCTTTTAGCTTCTGATCCTTTAATTACAAATTTGTGATCTAATTTTAGCAGTAAAAAGCAAGATCTTCCAGAAGAAGTGGTAGAACTACTAGATATGACTTAACTATTTTCTTTAGAATTAAAGTTTGTTAATACATTTTACTATAAAAATTGTCAATAAAGTGATTTTGAATTATTTTTGGATTAATATCATTCAGTCTACTGATACAGTACGGAAAAACTACTCTTGTATGTATAGTTAAGCTTTAATCATTAAGCTGAATAGTAAAATTGCATATTTTAATGACCTGCGATGAGAATATCAAATAATAATATAAAGTTAACTAAATTGTTTTAAAAAATGTTTATATCCCCACTATTAATTACTTTTTAACAAAAATGATAAAAACTGATAAAAGCTAGAAATTTACCTCATGTGTTGCTCATGAAGATGAAACATGAATAATTTTTTATTTGTTTATTATTTTACAGTTGTTTATTCTCTCCCTCTGATTACAAGATATCATATGAAAATTTAAAGTTTTCAGCATTTTCTGATCCTAGTTAATAATATAATGGCCAAGGGTGAAAACAGTATTTTTGATAATAAATAATAGTACATAAATATTATTTGTTAGCAAAATGCAGCACCCTGTATAAAGGAAAATATATTAAATTGAAATTTCAAAATAACCTAAGAAATATGTGTTAAATTTTTCCTCTATATTTTATAGTTCTCTACTTAGGGGGATATGATATCTTATTTTAGACACCCTGTACATCTACAAAAAACAATTAGAGTTTATTTAATTTCATACTTATAGAATATTTAATAATTTTAATTAAAAAAAGTATTGTTTTGCAAAGTATTCTTAAAAATATATTATAAAAATGAAATGTCCAACTACTGACATAAACTCGATCCAGTGTGCGCCGATCGTAAGAGAGAAACATTAAATAATAGAAAAGAATTGATTTCAAAATTTTAAAATATGTCAGTTTGTTTGACATGTAACCTAGATATGAAAAAGATGATAGTTTGCAGCCAATTTAAAGTTAAATATTTTTATTCAGTTGCGAAAAAGCCAAAAAAGATGTTTGTTTGTCAATTAATAGGTATTTTAAAGTTTAGCTATCACCATCACCCATTTTAGAAACAGTCGTTTATCAATCTACTACTCTTTAGGACTCTTTGCCAATATGTGATGTAAATTCGAATGAGACAGAAAAAATGATTGAAACTTTAAACTCAATTTTGCACTGAAGGTATTAGGCGTCCAACTGGATATTACAATAATCCCAGACTAGTATTGGATAGTCTACCATCAGTAGTGTAGTTTTACCTTTTATATAGGGTATTACAGATAAAATTGCAGGAGTTCCGGGGAGGTCTAACATACGCAGAATCTTTAACACGACTTATCTACTAGGACTTAAGAGGCATGAAAGGTGTGTAAGTAAAAACCAAATTTTTCACTTTGCTGTCGCTGAACTTCCAGCCCTCAACAGGACACGTGATTAATGTAAATGATACCACGAAAATTTTAATATAGGCGCGAACTATGTGCTTCATCATGCGTTGAAACCAATCATTACAGTAAGTCACGCGTCGGTTAGCATAGGTCTGGTGTAAATACCTGAACTCTGCTCACCGGAGCTCATTCAGTGTTTTCGTCTTGTACAGTGCAGATCTCTGAAGATGCCTCGTGCAATCGCAGGCAAAACCTCGGAAAGTGATGCCAAATTGACACAGTCTAAACCCAAGAACCATGATTTCTTAGGTAAGGGCTATGAAAATGTTACTGAATGTTACGCGTTGGTACCACAAATAAAATAGTGCGGTTGGGTTGGAGGTCCAATATACGTACGTACAATGTTCAACACATGCAAGAAAACTGAGCACTATAAATATAAAAAAAGATTCTAGTATTTATTCTGTGAATTAAAATTTAAGAATTAAAATTTTTAAATATTTAAGAAACTTCTGTAGAGTTATGAGTTACGGTCTAGTAAGGATTCACGAAGGAAATAGAAAAGTACTTTTGACTGAAGAAATATTTCTCGTTAACCTAAAAGGAAAATTTTTCATTTTGTTAAGAGCATTGTGTATATTATATTACAATGTATTGTTTTTGATTTTTTGGCATAAAATCTGGGAATAGAAAAAACTTAACTTCTTTGTATATATTGTGTACCCTTAAACATATTGAAAACGTACGTCACAATACGCTACCACTTGTTCTGGATTTAATTATATAAAAAGGAAATATTCTATTTCTACTGTTCTTTTCAATATAATAACTGATATATTATGTGAATTGTATATCACAAAAAAGCTGAACCCGAGAATAAAATATATAGCCTAACTTTTAAGCAATCGTTAAAACATATGTCGTCGTGAACATTAAAATACGTTTTAAACTCCAGGGATTTTCGCTGACAAGTAATTTAAAATAACTTCATATGTTGTTGTTATAACTAGAAATATGAACATATTATTGAGAGGAATAATTAGCAACTTCGACACAGATTGCAGTAAGTTTACTTTATTTTCAATATAAATTACGCAAATAAATAAATTTGACTTTTTCTTCTCTGAACTAGAACTAGGGTACCCTTTATGTCTTCGCTTATTTAGATCAGCTTCGAATATGACATATTTGCAAAAAAAAATATGAACCGGAACGCTATAGATTTTCTTTTCTTGATTTTTAGCGGAAATATTTTAATCATTTATCCACTATGTATCCCTCCTATCCTTCTATCTCTATAATGGTTCTTAAAAATAAACTGTGACAAATTGGATTATTATCCGACGTTTCGCATTCCATCGCATAAGACATCTTCAAAGATCGTCTTTCACGAGATCTGAACCCTGAATTTTCATAACATTAGACATATTTCGAAGTAGTAATATTACTATATACTACCCGACTACTTAAAACTAGTATATTAATATAGGCAAAGAAATTACAAAACGTACTGAATTAAGCGTCGCTTTATTTTACATGGGTACCCGGTACGCCATATAAAGCAACAAATAAATATAAAAGTATTTCTGAATCTCCTGTATATTGAAAAAAGCATTTAATCCGAATAAATTCGGCATCAACTATATGTTATAGGTTTACAAAATTTGGGCAGGACCGTTAAACGTATTCTACTTTTTGATCTTTGTCCATTTTTACCACCCCTCAAAGTATTTAAGGAAGTATTTGCAAATTTCCGGACCCACGTCGGGATAACAGTTTTCCTTAAAAACAAAAAATGTGTGCTTGTTTTCAAACTCTATTTAACCCAACTAGCAACATATGGAACTTTTAACTTGCCCAATCGTTTTTGTCCTTTAAGGTACTGATTCACTGACACGAAGGCACAAAACCAAGCAGAACAAAAATTGTGCACGTTACATTTCGAACATTTCCCAAAAATCACCCTTAATACCGATTTGGCTGAATGTAGTAACAGTCTCTGGGAGAAACGTAGAAAGAAATATTAATCTTTATTTAAAAAATTATTTTTTTACACTATAATTTACATACAAAAAA
Organism: Kuschelorhynchus macadamiae; assembly: GCA_030620095.1. Classification (NCBI taxonomy): domain Eukaryota; kingdom Metazoa; phylum Arthropoda; class Insecta; order Coleoptera; family Curculionidae; genus Kuschelorhynchus; species Kuschelorhynchus macadamiae. Next base: position 761,577 of record JAUTXW010005372.1, read on the forward strand.
GATGTTTACTTATTTGACTACGGTGTATTTACTTCTTTCGCCCAAGTTGATCTTTAGATAATAGAGAACTAAACTTCAAATTGCTTGTATTTGGGGCAACCTAAATACTATAATAGCATAGGTGTAAATATTTAGATTCGTCTTAGTAAATTCTTTATTTGATACCTATATCACGATGAAATATGAAAATGTGTATTTATTTTTTTATTTCGAACACGATGAAGTACTACTTCCGCCAGATAAACCTAGCTATAAACACTCGCGGGATACAGACGAATTTAATTTTTTAATGTTTTACTCAGGAAAATCGGCCCAGGCATTGCGTGTAGGTGGTAACAAACAAAAGATACATATACATGACTGTTAAACTACTTAGAGCTCAATGTTCAGATTTATTGAAACAAATATCCCTGAAGATGTCTCGGCAATCGAAGGCGAAAGATCTGATACTAATTCAAATTGAGGAGCGTTTAAGTAACCGAAAACGTTAATTAGTTACAAATATCTAGTTTTGCGTCGTAAATGAATTAATTTTGTTAAAACACATCTTATGTGATAACCGGTGATAAACAAAATTAAATAATTCCTTCTAAAAATTAAAAGGATTATGCATGTGTTCAAACAAAGCCCAATATTTTTGTTTCAGTCTAAATTCTTACTTAGTTAGTATTAAATACAGGGGCGGATGGGACCAACCGGCAACCGGGCAAATGCCCGGTGGGCCGGTCTGTCTGGTTTATATAAAATAAATCATTTTGCTACTTATTGTTAATCCCGAAATCCACAATAACTTAAACAATTCATTTGATCAGTTATTTTAATCGATTATATAAAATCGATTTTTATTATGCATATTTTCTCTAGCATAATCGATGCCGAATGCGGATCGATATGTGCTCAGCTGCTCAGATGGAATCGGTCGCCGCGTCGCGCCTCCGTAGACTCTTTGCATCGGCCACGCAGCCTTTTATCGATTTTGTGTGCCACTTGTATTTCTGGGAATCACGGTCTGTCTATTTTTGATTTTTGCTTACATGCATGAAATATTGTCACAAAGTGAAAGTGTATACGGTCTACGAAAAGCTCAAGCGCAAGAGAAAGAAGATGCTGGAGGAAGCAGCAAAATGCTGTTCATTAGATACGTTCTTGAAAATTAACACAAGTAGTCAAGCTTCTACTCCAAATCAATCACAATTAGTGTCTCAGACTCAGAAGACAGCTAATGTTGTATCGAGACTAACGAGTGGAAATAGCTTAAAAGCAAATGGTGATTACAATTTATTACAGATCCTGGCCAGAACATCGAGAATATTTATTTGCTCCTCGGTCTGACCGATTTAAAAAGCCAATGAATAATGAACTGAAAATGTTTTTGTATACGATCTACAAGTTCCAGAAAATCGAGGTCTCACACCTTTTGATATCAATAAACTGTTTAATAGAAAATCCGGACAATGCCAAAGGAAATGGATCTCCTACAATGAATATGGGAAAGCCTTCTTTTGTTGCTTTTTTATAGCTTTCTCCGGGACATACCAAAAAGTGCTTTTGTGGATTGAATGTCGGGCTGGAGACATGTTTATCAACGAATTCAAGAGCATCAATTATGAATTCAGCATTTTCGATGTGTGGAATCGTATTTTAGATTCATGTCTGATAAAACTGTTTACAGAATATTTCATGCTCCAGAAGTTTTAGAAAAACAGCATTCCAAAGTATTTCAAAACAGGTAAGTTCTTCATAGAGAAGATAATGGAAAATGGTTTTCACTCTTTTATCTTATATTTTAAAAGCTACCTAATGACATACATTTCATTCATGTCATTTTTTTGTAAAAAAGATGACAAATGACAGCATCTACAATTTATATCAGAGAATTCCTCTTCCAAAGTTAAGATAGGCAAGTGAAAACCGTTTTTCTCAATTTTCAAATGTCAATAGCTCAAAAACAATTAAACTTAGAGTGTAACTTGATACATCAAATTTTATTTTTATATTTTTTTTTACATTTCCTAGATGCATTATGATTTTATTTGATTTATGCTTAAACTTATACTGTTTCACTTATCATACTTATGAAGATGTTTTTTTTGTAGTATGTTCATATGTAGTTTTTTTTGTTACCAATATAGGCAATATATTTCCTACATGAATTTGGATAAGTGCCTAGAAAAATTTAGTTGTTTTTCCTATGGGCTATGGGCTGGTCTGAAAGAGCCCATCCGCCCCTGATTGAATATTTCATAGCGTAAATAAATATGTATAAAGTCACCAGTCTTTTAAATTCAGTTTTTCAAAATGAGCTTTGATTGAAAATTTAAAACGAAGCATTGTAAGTCTTGTTGCCAAAAACTGAATGACGTTTAAATAAAAGCGACAATACACTAGTTTAAGTATAGAATGTAGTGTCCGGTATTTTGATAAATTGATAAATCTGAGATGCCTCTTGACATAATATATTACTTGAAGTACTCTCCTATAACATTAGTCGATGTAGAACGTAGTTTTTCTAATTATAAAACAGTATTAAGCGAGAGAACACAATCGTTTTTAGTAGATAAGTTAGAAAAACCTTTTATAGTTTCGTTCCAAAAATATTTTTGTATAATATACAACTTTAATAAATATGTAAATTTTTAAGAATTCAAATTTTTATTTTTTTGCCGTTTATAGGTATGTACGGATATCAAAATATCAACTGGACTTCAAAATTTGGTCAAATATAAAGCGTGATCTGAGGATAAACTGGTAAAATTCTAGTGCAAATCCTATATGGCCTAATAAAATATTTAAATATTCGGTAAGTCTCAATTCTCTGAATAAAACCTTCTTCTTTTAAAGGAAAATAATAGACATGATTTATTTTTTGTGAACCAGAAAATGTTATAAAAAATAAATAAATAATAATAATTATTATTGTTATTAAAATTATGACAGTAATATTAAATACATTGAAAACTTATTGAAATAAATACAGTTTAGAGGATTTTTATAAAGTTATTACCAACTAATTATACACATACAGATAGATTGTGCATTGTAAGTAGTTGAATAATTCTGAGGGAAGTTGTGGGTAATGGCCAATTTACCTACTTTTTCTTGGTTAAAAATGGTCTTTAAAATTCGTCTTTTAGGAAAAGTCTTTTTATGCTATAGAAAATATCAACAAACCAAATGTTTAAAACACTTCTGCATCATACCAAAATCCATTTTCCCCAAAAATATTTGGTTTTGCTGAAAAGCTCCTGAATTTGACACACACGGTCTAATCCCAAAAATCATGGTGTTTTGTCAAGTTTAATCTTTAGATATTGTGCATATAAACATTCGGATGTATTACGCATAACTTACCTTTAAAGTTACATCAATCAAGGATTGTAGGGATTGCATATTTTGAAAGGCAAATCCCTAATGTAATATAAATCCGAGACGAACCCCTAGATTTTATTTTAAAATTGAAATGCTCTTGCGTGGCATGTTAAGACAGCCACATTTTCTATTATCCAGCAGGATGTAAAGCCAAGTTGCGATTCTTATCAGAACCGGATTATTGGTATTCCGGAGCGTGAACAAGGTTTCATATCCATGCAGGTTTTTGATAAGTTTAATAAGAAGGAATTCTTGAAATATAAGTATAATTTGAATAGCAGAATTCTCTGAGTTGGGTTTTAATGTGAAAGGTATGTTCCAAGATGCAGAGGTATATTAACGGTTGAAACAGCCCAAATTCGTCCATTTTTTGTACCTCACTCAAAGTTTTGTATGCATAACTATCTGACTGATGTGATCCCTGAATATGACGGAAACATACAGTTGTTTGAAGTCAAACAACGGTATGCATTTTTCATTTAACAACATTAACACAATTTTGTGGACTTTCAAAAAGCCTTTGAATCTTTAGAATCCTGGCCAATAATCGACGCCACTAAATGCCGCAAAAATTGATTCTCGCTATAACACGTTATTGAAACATTTTATAGGAATGCCAAAATGTACATTAAAATGTCTGACAAGAAGACATGTCTGCCAAGTTCCTCACACTGGCTCTAGTTAATATATTTAAAAAACTAAACTGTTGACTCCCAACATAGACAGTGTATACCTCACTTACTTACCATTGGTAGATATCATAGTCATAGTAAGTGGAAACCAGGAAGAGTTGAACAAATATTAACAGATCTATCTTAAACCTCAAAGATAATCGAACTTTAAATGAACTACAGTAAAGCGAAAATAATGTCAAATACCTCAGGACAATTTCAGATATATCATTAAAATGCAGAAAATGTCGAGGAATACATCTAGCTCCGTCACTCAACTAAATTCGGAAAACAAAAGCAAACCACCGAGATCACAAAAAGAGTAAAACTTGGCTGAACTGCATTTAGAAAACTTGACTGGATCCTAAGAATTCAAGAGATCCTAACAAGCCTGAGAAAAAAAGTTTTGGATCCCTGTATTTTGTCTGTGTTGACTTAGGGTATACATACAACTGAAATTAGACCTCGTAAAAGATTCTCGGATATTCTTGAATGAGTCGCGAAACTAAGATTGTGCTGGGTAGGACATATAGCGAGGAGACACTCGGGCAATCCGAATAATAAGATGGCGAACCAGAACATCAGAAAGAAGCGCAAGTCCCAAAAAGGATGGTTAGATGACATCAGATAAAGAGCTGGTAAAAACTGTCCATAGGCCGTGCAAGATAGAGAAACCTGGTATAGTTTAGAGGAGGCCTATATCCAGCAGTCGATGGTGGAGGTCTGAATAAAAAGAAAAAAGGAAAACCACCATTTGCTAAAGAATATCCCAGACGTAGATAAAAAAACTCAGGAATGAAGATTTAACACATTGACAATTACAAACGGAATTTATTTAATAAATGATAGTATTGTAAAAATATTAAAAATACCAATTTGCTCTACGTTTTGTATAGTTCACTGCAATAATGCTATTTAATAATTAAAAGCCATTTACATCACTCAAACTCCCCATTTTGTAGACCGCACCTACTGAGGAGTAGAGGCGCAAAAGACCTAAAAGAAGCACTCACAATAGAAATTAATAAGCTCCATACTTTAGAAACGTTCATCACTCCCTCTCTCGTGCAATAGTGAGAATTGACTGCAATCTGAACAAAGAACATCTGAAAGAAACAATAAAGAATATTACGCTGAGTTGGGACAAGCCTTTCTACACTAAACCTGTAGCAAGGGTATTTCATATCAAAAACCGAAGGATTAATTAGCGCCTTATAGGAGCAAGTCATCTCTGCAAAAACTAAAGAAGACATATTAAAACAAAATTTACCTGGCGCTACAAAAAATATACTGGGATCAGAGTAGCCTTACAGACCGGGAAATCCCGTGCAACTGACCAGGTGTAGTAGTTTTTGATGAAAAGGGCAAATGCGCCCACATTATTGATATAACTATCCCAGTTGACAAAAACATCCACAAGGCGCGAGTGAACAAGATAATCAAGCCCATTGACCTAGCCCATGAGGTTAAAGGCATTTATTAACTAGAAAAATTGTTGATCTACAATAGTTTTTTAACAAAACGGATTTGTCGAAGGTTTATGTAAAGACGGAGCTGCAATAGAAAATTCAGTAAAAGGCAATAATACTCGGAAAATGCAGAACTGTCCGGTGGACAATTACCTTAGAGTAGACTGGTCAATTATCGAGCTCCGGCCAATAGGGGAATTACCGACAGACGTCGTGATTATAATTAATAATAATAGTAGTAGTAATAATAATAATCATAATGATAATAATACACCAATAATTAGCTATTATGTGTAAATTAAAGCCAAATGAAAAACAGTTATACCTTAAATATATACCTGTGCCAGTGGTGGAAAACGAAAACTTCCCTCTTTATTGGGACACCAGAATCATAACAGACAGGCTAGTGGCAAACAACAGACCAAGCATCACTCTCATAGACAAAACAAAGAACACAACATACGTCATCGGAGTATCTCATCCATTGAACCATAATCTGGAGCAAAAAGAAACGGAAAAAGTTAATAAATAACACGCCCTGTGTGAGGAATACAGAAAGATACTTACCTTAAAGAAAGTCATTGTTATTCCGTTGATTATCTCGGCAACTGGGTTTGTGACAAAAAACATAAATCGTTATCTGGAACAAATAACACTTAATAACAAAAACACAAAAACTCAACTATGCTAAAATTCTGTCATACTTGAAACATGTAGAATAGTTCGGAAAACTCTCAACATCTCTGATACTTAACACTTACTTTCCGTTCACGGTGATTGGTGCAAACCCCACCACGACTGATACCCTCTTAAGAAGCAGAAAAAAACATAATAACAATGTTAATACTTTCGACTCGGTCCATACAAGTGGCTTTTAGTTGCATTCAGACTTTATAAAGTTGATCCTAAAATTGTGAAATTTGTATATCATTGCTTGTGAGGGTTACATTGAGATCAACACCATCCCTGTCGTCTTCTATCTGTGTCTCAATATACCAACTATGCGATGCTTTAACATTTTCAGATTAAATCACTTTTTATAAGTATACATATGATACTGTTTGCTTCCATAAAAAAGGATGAAGATAGTTCAGGAGGGCTCTATCGATAATGCAATGCAGTTGGGTCTTGACCAGTGATATATCTTAAATATGATAAGACGAACGAAATGACATAAAGCACAAATGACATAAAACACATGGACCATGGGGAGACCTATACATACCTTAAAACAAGCCAAAAACATTTGATAATTAGTTTTTTAGTGATGATTTTCCTACGTTTAACTAGGCCTCCATCATGTTGCGGCATATTGGATTTTTACCAAAATATTACCAGGTAATTCCCATATGACCAATAATTTTTGACTCAAATTTGAAGTCAATCTGATAAGTGGTTTTTAAGCTATGTCGCGAACTGACAGACAAACCAACGCAATTGATAACACATATTTTTTGGTATCTATGGACGTTAAAACGTGAAGATATGTAAATATAATTTTTCATGATCTCAAACATTTTATTTGGCGGCCATTTTGTTTCGCCATATTGAATTAGTACCGCAATTTTATGCCGCTATTTTGTTCCGCAATCTTGGATTAGTACCAAAATTTTACCAGTTGATTTCTACATAATATTTGATTTTTGTGCAAAATTTGAGATAGATTGGATAAGTAGTTCTTTAGTAATATATTTTTTTAATAATTAACTAGGCCGCCATTTTGTTGTACCATATTAGATTCTTACCAAAATGTTACCAAATCATCCCATATGACCCTTAATTTTTGACCAAAATTTGAAGTCAATTAGGCAAGTAGTTTTTTAGCTATGCCGCGAACAGACAGACCGACAGACAAACAGACGGAATTGATAAAACATAGTTTCCGTCATCTAGGGACCCAGAAACTGTGACGGTGATTTTTTCACGATTTCTCTTCCGAGAAAAGTAAAAACAGGCCTACTGTGAAAACTTGAGCAATAAGTAAGTAAACGATATTTCAGTTTTTATCTTTGCCTACATGACATTCAAGAAGGTAGCATTTAGCCTACTTAAAAAAGACAAAAGATTAAATCAGCGTCAAAAGTTGCCAATTAAATGTCCTTAAAGCAAATAAAAAAAAACAGAAAATTGCCAGCATCCTCGTTAAAAACATTTAAAGGTTTCTGCATGCCATTTAAATTAACTCTATCCAGTTTGCTGAAATACAAGAGCTTTGCAAATACTTTGTACGTACGTGATTTAAATTCAACCAAAGGCATTTTATTCGAATGGCGAAAACAACGGTGAAACAACTATTATTGAGTTTTACTTTCAAGTGGGCATATAAGTTTTAAAACCAATACAAACATTAGCATAATCAGGTTAAGTATTTTTTGCTTCCATTCGTAATCATCTAAAGCCCTAATACTTTTGGAACGTAATGTGTGTTTAACTTTAATTTGATTTTTTACTGGTTTAAAAGTTTTCAGTGAAGCTGTTTGGTAGATTACATTTCAGAGATTACCGCAGAGAGAATAAATTAGACGTTGTGATAGGTGATATAGTAATAAAGCCGCAAACTTTTTATTAAAGAAAAAATATCTATATTAATTACTCAAAAAATAATTTAAGTTGGTAATTTGAGATGTAAACAGAGGAGTAATAAAGCAGAACCACGTACATGTATAGCAGATAACATATTTCAATCCAGAATTGTTGTATTCACAACTTCGAGCTACTCCTTGTAGCGATGCTGCCGAGACGAGAGAGCAATTTTCTCTCGCATCACGAAACGAGACTAGAGAGTGGCCTTTTCTCGCCGAGAATTTCTCGTTTTTCTGGGGCTCTCTCGTTTCTTTATATTTTTAATCTTAAATAAGGCAAACTAATGAAAAACAAAATCCGGATTGCTTTATAAACTGATCTAAAAAAATTAAGTACATTTTTAACGTACCCGAAATTTCAATGTCTTGTATCTTTAAGAAATCATGGTTCTTGGGATTAGACCGTGTCATCCCACTTTCCGACGTTTGATTCAGTGTTCCGATCTCGTGAAGTAAAGATCCCTGAAGATGCTTCGTGCAATCGAAGGCGAAACGTCGGAAAGTGATTCCATTTTGACACGGTCTAATCCCAAGAACTATGATCTCTTGATTGACCACAGCCGTAAAAGCTTTCGTTCTGTGTCTTGTATCTTTCTTAAAACACAACTTCTTTTAATCTATAATAATAAGAAAATAAAAACGGCCGTTCCTTGTTTTTTGTGATAATCGTTTACAAGGGCTTTAGATTGAGCAAATGACAATATTCAGGGCATGTGAAAATATCTTTGGACATATTTATAACAAAATTAACTATTTTTGCAAACACTAGAGAACAAAGTTTTCGATTTATTACTTGACAGACCTAAGTATAAACTTTGCATACCTAGTTAAGAGGAAAAATACTCTGCTTTACTGTTTAACGTTTTTTCAAATCTTGTTTTTATTATCTGAGATCTATTTAAAAATATTTTCGAAAGTTCAATTTTAGATCTGATATTTAACAAGTTAAACGTTACTTTTGGTAAGTTATTATACAGGATGTATGTAATAAAATACAAAAATCTGTAAATTTAAAAAAATATTCCGCTCTATACCATTACAGAGCCACTCCTCTCTGCAGAAACTTCATGTACATTTCTATGGTTTATTCTAGTATTCAGAAGACTGCACAGACTTGTTCCTATCTTATGTCAATTAAAAGTTGAGACCGGCTCTCGTCAGAGAATATTACATAATTTCATTCTACTGGCCAGTTAATCCAAAACTTAAACCCCCGGTTTCACTAAAATGGTATAAGAGTTAAATAAATAAATAAATAAATAAATAAATAAATGCTTTATTGTCAAAAAAAATTTTACAATTTTGTGGACAAAGCTGTTGTAAAAAAATAGTTTACAAACATCAAAATTAGCAAACAAAACAAGACAAAAACACATCATAAATATTATAGAAAAATAATATTTAAATCAGGAATTTAGAATATTAATATTATAGAATCCTAAAAGAAGTACATTAGAAATGTACTTTGTCAGTCGTACTATGTTATAAACATTTTCATAAATATAATGTAAAAAAATAAAAAAGCAAAGTAAAAAATAAAAAAGTACGAAACAATTAAAAAAATACATACACAAAGTTCGGTAAAAATGGTTGGTAATGGCAACTATCACACTAGGGGTTCATAAGGATAAAATTATGTGTTGTAAAACTCGTTCACGGTGTAGAAGGCTCTTTCCAGTAAGAATGATTTCAAAGCCTTGCGAAATGAAGTCAGAGATATTATGGATTTGATGTTAAATGGCAGGTGATTATGCATTTTTTTTGCATTGTAGATTACTGATCTTTTAATTAACTCTGAGTGTGGGGTTGGAAGATAGAGATCGTGCTCAGTATTTCTGAGAGGGTAGTTGTGAGAAGGTCTCTCTAATAGAGCAGGTGCGTGCTTACGAATTAAGCAAACCGATTCCAAAATGAATAAGCAAGGAAGGGTTAGTATTTTATATCTTTTAAAGAAATCTCGGCAGTGAGTTCTACTGTTAAGTCTCAGTAGGTAACGAACAGCTCTTTTTTGTAGTATAAAAATTCGATCAAATTGAGTCGCACAACATGTACCCCAGAATGGAATAGCATATCTGAGGTGCGACTCAACAAGAGCAAAATAAACAGTTCTAGAGGTAGAAAAGCTAAGCTCCTCGGAAACAGATCTTAACGCAAAGCAAGCAGAACCTAACTTCCTTGATAAAGCGTCGATATGTGGATCCCATTTTAAAGAATCATCTACAAGAAGCCCTAGAAATTTTACAGAGTTTACGACATCAATAGTGGTGCCATTAAGGTCAAAGGGTTGCAGCGTGTTTTTATAAGACAAGACTTTCGTTTTAGAGATGTTCAAACATAGGAGATTAGAATCGCACCAGGATTTAATGGTGATTAGGTCATTAGATACAATCCTATGTAGGTCCGTGACATCTGGGTGGCTCCATGTAAAGCTGGTATCGTCCGCAAAGAGACATATTTTTCCACTAATGTTTAAATTAGCCATGTCGTTTATGAACAGAAGAAACAAGATAGGGCCTAGTACCGAGCCTTGAGGCACTCCATATTCCATTGGCCTACAAGAAGACATCCTGTTGTCAACTTTCACAACTTGATTTCTGTTGCTAAGATATGACTTAAACCAATTGAGAGGAGCCCCTCTAAAACCATAGTACTGCAGTTTGTTAGTTAATATATTATGATTCACACAATCGAAAGCTTTGGAAAAATCACAGAAAATTGTTGCCGTAGCGTGATGGTTGTTTAGGCTGGAGTAAACTCTATTAAGAAGGGAAAACATGGCATCGCTTGTGCATTTGTTACTTAGAAATCCAAATTGATGTTTTGTAAGTATTTCATATCTAGACAGAAATGATAAAAGCCTTTTTTAACCAGTCTTTCGATGATCTTAGATAGCGTAGGGAGAAGTGCAATTGGGCGATAGTTCGAAGCTTCTTCTGAAACACCTCCTTTGTGAAGAGGTATGATTATTGCAGTTTTAAGGCAGCTTGGAAAAGTACCATTTTGGAAAGACATATTTATCAAAGTAGTCAGATGCTCTAGTGTGCGTTCCGGCAGACTTGAATACATTTTTAAAGTAAGCCCATCAGTTCCCGAAGAAGATTTATTTTTGATATCATTAATTGTACTACGAAGTTCTGATAAAACTACTGTTGAAAAGAAGAAACTGTGCAGGTTTACCCTATGATTAGAGAGATATGAAATTGGGTCATTAGATTGAGATACGGATTTAGTCAAATCTTTGGCTACATTTACAAAATAATTGTTTAGGTCCTCAGGAGAGGTAAGGATAGTGCTGGATAAAGGAGTTTTGTTTCTTAAATCATTTACGATAGACCAGGTTTCTTTAGCTACATTTTTGGCGTTAGAAAGTCTATTATTGTAATAAATATCTTTGGCGGCTTTAATAGTTTTATGATAAATTTTTCTGTATGATTTTACATAATTATGAAAAAAGACACTGTCCGAAAATTTCTTTAAATGAGATAGTGACCGCATGTTCTTAGAAGATATACGTAAACCTTTAGTGGACCAGGGTTTACTTCTTTTATTTTTGATAGGCCTAAGAGGAAAAGATTCAGAAGCTATATTAGTTAGAGTTTTTATAAAACGAGAAAATTCAGTGTCGACATCATAAGTGTGAGTGTCCCAGTCAGTTATTTGACATAGGTGTTTGAAATTAATGAAATTTCTAACCGAAAAAATACGGCCTACTTGTCTAGAGGAATTTTTGGCTTTGGATGTAATTGAAAATTTTGTGAAAATTGCTTCATGATCGGAGAAACCTGGACTTAAGACATTACATTCGACGGAGCTAGGATCGAAAGAAGACACAACGTAATCTATAGTACTGGCACTTGTCTTAGTAATTCTGGTTGGTGAGTTGACGTGCATGGCAATTCCTAATGACTCAAAGATGGACTGAAGACATTCCTGAGCAGCACACACACTAGAAAAGTCAATATTGAAATCGCCACATAAGATTAATTTGCTTTTTACAGGAAGGGACTCGAGCAAACTTAGAAGGTTATGGCAGAATAATTGCACATCAGCATCAGGTGTTCTATAAATACAAATAATATAAAGGTCATAAGTATTGGGATAAACGATAGAAAATTCAAATACTTTTTCAGATAATAAATGATTATACTTTGATATTTCGGAAAAATCGTTGTTTGAAGACATTATCATGGTGCCTCCATGAGTTAAATTAGTTCTATTAAATCTGGCAATTGTGGTATAGTTTTTAATAAAAACAGGTTGATTGATATTTAGCCAGTGCTCAGTGATGGCAATGACTTCTGGAAAATTTAGCTCTTCTAACAAAAGATATAATTCGTCTGTTTTATGTCTTAAGGACTGAATATTAAGAAAAAAAAGTTAGAGCAGATCGTCTAGTTCCCATGGCAATTAAAACTCTTAGTTCTCCAATTAAGTTTTGCTTATGCCACTGTCATATTTTATACGTATGACCTTTAGACAAATTACTTGTCGCAACTGTCAACTTAGACCTAGTCTAAATTTACCTCTATAGTGAATACGTCTGTAATGATTTTTGTATTTATTACTACATACAATTTGTATAATGAAGGGACAAAGTACCATTCAACATGTTAAACATAAGATTAAATAGATCTTAGTAAGAACATCAAAATTTTGAAAAACAAATTAAAATATTTCATTTCTGTTAAAGACTCTTTTGCTTTTAGCTACGTAAAAGTGGTTCTAGTTCTACAAAACAATAAAAGCAGCTAAAATTTGCTTTTCCAATTTTCACAAAAACACAAGATAATTAAGTTTGTTATATGTGCAGAGACTTTTTCACACACCCTGTATGTTGAGATTTGGTCAGTCTGAAGCCTGTGTAGATATCTTAATAGACGGAGCCATTTTTATTCCCGTATTGTAGATAAATGCTTAAGTTTTTGGTATTAGTTTATTTCAGACCCTCTGTAGGTTTAGTATATATACACTTAGCGAGCTTTTTGATTTATTAACCGTCATGATAAGTTGCTTAACTGCTAAATATGATAAATTTTCGAAAAATGACAGAAAACCGCAGGTTTTCTCAAAAATTATAAAGGAAAAAGTTGTTCTTTTTTTGATTTATCGGTTGCCGCCATTTTGTTGGTGAAAACAGAACTGTTCCCCACATATATTATTATATACATCAATGGTTTTCTCAAGTTGAGCTTTATAGGCAAGAAATATAACCATTTTGTCGTGTTTTGCTGTTTTTGTAATATGTATAGTTTGTTTATTAAAGTTTAACGTTTTACAGCCTTAAATAAATCTAAAATTTCAATTTTTTTTAAGGAGCTTAGATTAACCTTTTATAAAGACAAAAAATGCTTATGTATGCAAAAAAAAAAAGAAAATAAATTTGCCCTGTTTTACAGTTTTTTAAAATAAGCTAAGCGTTATGGAAATAAAAAAATATTTGCATTTTTTAAGGGACTCTTGTATCCCCTAGGGCTACCCCGTATAGTGAAAAAAATTTTTTATATACAAATACTAAGTGCTTTAAAAAGACTTTTCATTTTTATATATATAAAAATAAAAAAAATTACGTGTGTCACCGTTTGTTAACAGAAGCTAAACGCTCTTAAAATATTTTTTATTTCATTTTCAAGCACGTATTTCATTGTCGTAGGACCACCCTGTATAATTGGAAAAAATGTCTTTCTTTCAAAATCATAAGATAGATTTGTTCAAGAATGTATATCGCCATTTTTTCAAATATTACGTGTTTTTTTTAATATATTATCGAACAAATATCTACGCCAATGATTCTAATTTTTTTTTAATATCATTTACATTTACTAGAACATTTACCCCAAATATTTCTGTTTTAAATTTGACTGACATCGGCTTCCGGGTTCTGGTTCTTTACACCTCTTACAAGAATCTAAAAAGATCTATGCCCATGACACCCAAAATCTAATTCCCGCGAGACACTGACCTAGTCTATCTTTGGTGCAAATTTAAAAATTTAGACCGTTCTCAAATTACCATTCGCGCAAATTTTGTTCACATACACACATATTTTTTTCTAAAAATCAAAAAGCGATCAAAACAAAATACCTCCATGTATAGCGCAGGTCATGTTAGGGATGATTACCCCTATATAAGCGCAAATCTAAGGCTCTTTTTTTATCTAATATGTTTTGTTATGGTTTTCATCTGTGTGTAAGTAACTGTAGTCTGAAATGAAGGAAGTACTGCGTGATTAGTATAATATTTTAGCTCTATTAGGTTTTTTATTTTAACTTTTTAATTCTAAGAAAACATTTTTTTAAGGATCGTTGTATAGTTAAATTTAGAGCTTACAATTTTGTATGTACACCTGGTGTATATGTCGGTTCGAATGGAGACTGCCCCTGTCGAACAGGAATATTTAAAAATGCCAAATGCCGTTTTTTTTTTCAGAAAATACATCGCATTTTTCTATACCTAGAAGATTAAAAATTAAAACAACATTAAATAAGAATCTGTTTTGATTTATTTTCATTAGGAGTGGTTCTGGAAACGTAAAAATATTTAAAATATACAATTAATGATGTTCTTATGAGAATTACGCTGATCCGCTGATTACAAATACAAAATATATTTTTGTTACTATTTCACTAGAGTACTTTAAGTCCAATTCCACTCGAGAAAATATTTTGCAGGGAAAATTTTTGTCTGTAATATTCAAGGTTGTTGCTTTTGGCAATTTCACTCATGATATCATTTTTACCAAAATTTTATAACAATCATTTATTTTCAATATGTGCGACTTCGCTGAAGTAGTTGTTTATTGGGTCATTCATAAGAGATAGTAAAGTTCATTCTCAAGTACAGTAAGTGCAAGAGGCCAACAAAATCGATAATAATAATTTTACTTTAAGACTTCAAGTCTCACTTCTGTACAGCAATATTGGCCATATATAACACTTCACTACCCTCAGTCTGAGTTTTAGGGGTAAATGTTGTTTGTTAAATTTTATGAAATTTCTTGCCATTGCGACAATTACACTCGACATTACTTGATCATCACAATTCCATCTGTTGTTTGTTTTAGCGCCCAGATATTTGAACTTCTCAAGTTTTTTAATAATGTGGCTGTCTATTCTTATTCGATTTAAAAGTAATTTTCGTTAACTTTGTTTTCTTCGTGTTTATTTTTAGTCCATAATCTCTTCCTACTCTCTTAATAGTATCAATTAGTAGTTTGCATATCTTAGGTTTTCTAGGGGGTGTCATTTATTTTAATGTCCCTTGCAGGATTTGGACTTTCAAGCTGGAAACATTTCTTGACGTAAATACTAAATAGTTCTCTACATTTCAAGTACTAGTCTCTAGAGGGAATACAGACATTGCAATAGATTTTTATAACAATCTTTTATTTTCAATATGTGCTGCTTCCCTGAAGTAGTGATTTGCTAGGTCATTCATAAGAGATAGTAAAGTTCATTCTCAAGTGCAGTAAGTGCAAGAGGCCAACAAAATTCATAAAATACTGAGAAATGCTTCAAATTTAAATTTGAAAATTCTTTAAAAAATAAATTTTTGAATTGAAAATTACTCTCCATAAATCATTTTTTCTTCTAGTTTTTAGATTTTAGATTATTAGAGATCACCCTCTTATTACAAAATTAAGTATCAAGCTTTTAATGTTAATATTGTCGGTTAACAAATTAGGAATTAGTTTTTCTAATTTAAATATCACGGCAGAAACGATAGGAGACGGGACGAGACGAGAGAATTTTTTTCTCTCGTGTCACGAGACGAGACAAGAGAATGCCTTCGATTGCTAATCGCCAAAAAAAAACAAAAAATTAAATTTTGTTAACGCTTATTAAAGTAAAGATATTGTTTATTGTTTAAAACATTCAAATACAGTGAAATATTAAGCAAGTTTAGCATAAAGTCAACTTTTTAAGAGTTTTATTATCAAATACAAAACATGTAATATTAATTATACCTATTGCTTATTATTTAAAATTGTTATATTGAACGTACAATTGGTTGCATTATGCAAAATAATGGCTAATAACAGATTACTTGTGGTGTTGGAAGCCGCTGAAAATTCTACCTCTTTATTCTACATAGTAACGGTCATCGCTAAATGTTTGTTTGTTGAAGCAACAACTTGTCTGACAGGATAATATTTAGTTCGCCATTTACTTTATTAATTCCGTGGAGTCTTTTAAATATCCCTCTGCAACTGACGTTGATTTCCCCCCCCCCAGCCCAGCTTTTAATATTTGTGATTCATTCTCTGCTGTCGGCTAACATCGTCGCCGAAGACCCTGCGGAAAATATGATCAGTACATAATTCTCGATTATTTAATCTATCTTTTTTGACGGGTCCCAGGTTCTCGCAGACTTGCATACTTTCTATAGAAAGCTACATATTTGCCATCATTTACGTCATTTGATATTAGAAAGATTCTGCTCGTACATTTTTTGAATCTGGTTAGTGATGCCTAGGAGACGAGACGAGACGAGACTTTGGCAAATCTCCTCTTGTCTCGCAAGAAAAGTGGAATGTCTCGTATCGAGACTCGTCCCGCAATAAAAATCTCGTCTCGCCTAATATCTCGCGCGAGCGGCCCGCAAAGATCTCGCAAAAGTCTCGCAAAATTTTTATGTTTCTTGTTTAAATGAAATACATAAACAAAATCAGTTCTAATTTTTATTTTAATGAACAAAAACATAATAATCTAACAAGATAAATAGAAAAAAAAAACGAAAATCGATCATAGACACATGAAATACAAATAATAAAATCAGTTCTAATTTGCATTTCAACAAATAAAAACAAAATAAAATACAGAGAAAAATGCAATGTACTTCTGAATACACAAATTGCTTAAATATAATAATCATTAAATATTATGTAATTCGAAATATTATGATAGACAAAGTTATTATAAAGTATAATTCGTAACATAGTCAAATTCTACTAAAATAATGATTATTTTAAACTCAATGGCAAGTACCAAAATCTAAAAAAATATTCCAACCTAATCAAAATTTAAAATACAGATTTAAGTATTGGCATCGGTTCTTTAGAAACGTTTAGTATGTCGTACACCCTGTATATGAGGAAATGCTGCTATAAAATTAACCACTTGTTTATTGTTATTCATAAAAAATATAATTGGAAAGACTTAAGTTACTTAAAATCTTCTAGATGACTTTAAATTTGCTCCAATGTTCGAAGACTCGAAAGTCATCCTAAGTTATATTAAAAACTTTAAAATCACTTAACAATCTTATTAAAGACTTAAATTTCACCTAAAATCTCCTAAAAAAAGACATCATAAGTCTTTTATAAGTCTCTTAAAAGTCTTATCATTCATTCAAAAGTAACAAGTAACAAGAGGTAACTAAAGCGAGAGTTAATTGTATGAACATCGATGTATTAGGTTTTTCATTTATTGTAGATTCGATGGTGCTCGCAGGGGCGAAACGCGCGTGTCATCTTTTTAATATTTGACTGATACTTAGACTTAGTGATTTTGTTTTTATATTACCAACTTAAACCGACCCAAAGCAAAAAAACAAGCTCTACCCGTCTTTATTGACAGATCTATAACTAAAACGGCTTTTTATAAATTAAAAAAAAGAAAAAAATTAATGACAACAAAAAGAATAAGATATTTGGTACACTGAGGTTTGAAAGGACCTGCCGTATTAGTCGCATTAGTCTAATACGTCGGTAATTTACGAACCTACTAATCGTAGTACCCGAACTGTTCCGAGCTGCTAATGTGTCGGCGAATTACGAACATGCAGCCGGGACAAAGGACGGTGCGACCGATGTCACGTCGTCAGTCTTTGAGGTAATAAAATGTATGGCCTTATTTTTAAAGATGATAGTCGTAACTTATTCCAATGACGAAAATTATTATGCCGACTTGCAATTTTAAAATAAATATTAAAAAGAGTACATAATCACCAAATTTCTTTAGTTTGTCCGAGGCAATGTTATTGTAAACACAGACTGTTCGCTATTATGCGGATTTAAAAAATATATATCAAAAACATTCGCGATAATTAGAATAATTAATTAATATTTGGCATTTTTATTTGCGATACTTCGAGACTTTTGCGAGACTCTCGTACGAGATTTGAGACGAGACTTTTTGAAAGTCTCGTCTTGTCTCCCAAGGAAAATTTAAAGTATCATTTCGTCTCTCCTGCCGTCATTTTCGCGAGCTCTTCTCAAAGGCATGCTTCAGCTAATCCAAATAGTGCAGCCACTTTAATAATTAAGTATATGTCGTCAGGAGCTTCAGACAAAAATTTGGACATTTCGGTGAGTGTCTTTGCTTTTTTGGCGTAAATCCTACGTTTTTTTCAAATATGCTGTTTACTTAAAATAATTGCTTATATCGACATTTTTTTTCAATTTTTATTACGTTTTTCAGCAAGGAATAACGTGATCACAAAGTATTGGGTTTGAGGTTTTCGATAGACTAATAAAATTAAAAAAAAGAAAAAAATTAATGACAACAAAAAGAATAAGATATTTGGTACACTGAGGTTTGAAAGGACCTGCCGTATTAGTCGCATTAGTCTAATACGTCGGTAATTTACGAACCTACTAATCGTAGTACCCGAACTGTTCCGAGCTGCTAATGTGTCGGCGAATTACGAACATGCAGCCGGGACAAAGGACGGTGCGACCGATGTCACGTCGTCAGTCTTTGAGGTAATAAAATGTATGGCCTTATTTTTAAAGATGATAGTCGTAACTTATTCCAATGACGAAAATTATTATGCCGACTTGCAATTTTAAAATAAATATTAAAAAGAGTACATAATCACCAAATTTCTTTAATTTGTCCGAGGCAATGTTATTGTAAACACAGACTGTTCGCTATTATGCGGATTTAAAAAATATATATCAAAAACATTCGCGATAATTAGAATAATTAATTAATATTTGGCATTTTTATTTGCGATACTTCGAGACTTTTGCGAGACTCTCGTACGAGATTTGAGACGAGACTTTTTGAAAGTCTCGTCTTGTCTCCCAAGGAAAATTTAAAGTATCATTTCGTCTCTCCTGCCGTCATTTTCGCGAGCTCTTCTCAAAGGCATGCTTCAGCTAATCCAAATAGTGCAGCCACTTTAATAATTAAGTATATGTCGTCAGGAGCTTCAGACAAAAATTTGGACATTTCGGTGAGTGTCTTTGCTTTTTTGGCGTAAATCCTACGTTTTTTTCAAATATGCTGTTTACTTAAAATAATTGCCTATATCGACATTTTTTTTCAATTTTTATTACGTTTTTCAGCATGGAATAACGTGATCACAAAGTATTGGGTTTGAGGTTTTCGATAGACTAATAAAATAGGCTAAAAACGGTTCTTTTAAGCTATTCCACCAACAAATACAAAAAATGTGTATTTTGTTGTACAGGTTTGCTGATTCTTCCGGTAACAGACCAAGATTCTTGACGAACTCGAGAATAGATAGGGGTAGTTCTTCGTCAAATGATACCATTTTAATCTCTGAATTATTCAAAAATTAGTAAGTAAAGCAAGTATGAAACATTAAAGTCGATGATGAGCTATTTGACAGACTGTTTTATTTAAGATCATTGCAATGGGTTTAAAATTATAAAAACGTTATTGGTATATATCTCTGATTGTTGTATAATAGGTATTTAAAAGTGCAACTATTGATGCGTACAGACTCGGAACAAAGGAAATCTATTGCTTTAAAACGGCGAACGAAACGGAAAAGCTTTCCGCACTAGTTCGGAAAAGTAAAACTTTCAAAACTAAAATGCTGTACTTTTCTGCACCCTCGTAGAAAAAATATTTTTAATGCTTTGTAATTTAGCGGATATCTAGAAATAACTATTTCTCACTGAAAACTGAACAAAAGCATAACTCCGAATTATTTAAAATTCCCGTCCAATAGAATGTGCTTTGAAAATTATACATCAGTTTTATTTACGAAACATTTTCAAATACGCTCTATATTACTTATGGTAAATAGTTTGGCAGTACACAAAAGTTTAGGTGAGATCTCTACAGCTGATAGGGCCAATTATCGGCATATAAATATTTTAGCAGGTCACCCAATAGTATTATAACTATAAAAACGAAAAGTTTCCGTGAGATTTGGTCAAAGATAATATGGTAAAATCGTAGTTATGCTTATTGCGGGAAAAACCTGCATTGTCGCCCTTTTATATTGGTCTGAGTGTGTTTTTGTTACAAATTCAAAGCTATTGAATCGAAAAATTGCAGAAATACCCATTGTTTTTAAACTGATAAATGATTCTTTTTTGAACTGTAATAGGTCAAACGTTAGTGAATGTTCCCGTTTTTCTCATTATAGACGATGTTTCCCCATAAATCAAGTTTCTGCTTCAAATTTCCAGTGTGCAATTTTATTTTGTTTTTGCCAAAAAGATATTACTACTTGTAAAAGCAATTACATGCGAAGTTGCGAAATTGTAGTATAAAATATTTTTCCCTTAAATTATAGTTGTATAAATGTATAAAATAAGCGAAACTTTACTTTGTAAAATGTACAGTCTGTATAAATCAGAAATTAAAATAAAGCTATGTTGGCGATGAAAGAATCTACTTTGTTGCCATATTTAACACGACTCACTTATTTATTATTTTTATTGTAATCTCGTTCATTAGGTAAACAAAATTCGGTATAAAATATATGCTAGAACTAATCTAGACACGATTAGAGAAAAATCTAGACACGATTAGAGAAATGTATTCCACTTTTTCGTCTATATTCGTTTTTGCCGCCCTAAAAGCATTTGAGGAGGTATTTGCAAATTTCTGGGTCACTCAGGTTAAAAAGGCCGTCTTGCCGAAATGTTTATTGAAATTACGTCGGCAAGGCAAGAGTTTTATTTAAAAACAAACAATTTGTACACCTCTTCCCAAATTCGATGTTACCCAATTTCTCAACCAAGGACACAAAAATGTAAATCTATATCTTATAGCAAAAATATGGAGCTTTACTCTGCCTTCCATTCGTCTTTTTTTCTAGAAGGTACTGATATGCGTTTACAAGAACTCAAAATCAAGAAAAAATCGCGCAATCGTCTTCTTGCTGTGCCATATGCTAGCCGAGTGTAGGCATTCATGCCGTTCTTTTTTAATTGTTTATGTTAAAACCCTTTAAGATTTAATAAAAGACCGTGAACTAGACAATTATTAATTGTTTATGAATTGCAATGGTTTTTGCCCTGCACTTCTGAACAATGTGGTGTTGACATCTGGAATCCCGCACCGATTTCGGATGTCTCGCAACAACGATTGTTGTTTCCTTCCTGGACTTAGTCTGCTTTCAATTTTACCCATAAGTATTGTTTTTATGAGACTGTATTTTGGATGCCTTAGCTTTTGGCCGAGATATGAAATATTTATCTGCTTAGCGATAGTTAGTAGTCCCCTGTCCGTATCAGCTTTTCGCAGTACTTCCTCATTAGTGACGTAATCAATCCACGACATCTGGAGCGTTCTTATAAGCGCCACATTTCGGAAGCTTCAATTCGATTTAATGATTTTACTTTAAGACTCCAAGTCTTACTTCCGTACAGCAATATTGGCCATATATAACACTTCGCTACCCTCAGTCTGAGTTTTAGGGGTAAATGTTATTTGTTAAGTTTTATGAAATCATTTCTTGCCATTGCGACCAGCATTTTTACTTCATCGTCACAATCCCATCTGTTGGTTAGTGCAGTGCCTAGATATTTGAACTTCTCAAGTTTTTCAATAATGTTACTGTCTATTTTATTTGATTTCCTACTCGGTTAATTTTGACAATAGTCAAATTGATATTTTAGGAATCTAATGCAGTGACGGCTCCTCAAGAGCGGCAGGGTCGGCCGGGCCGAACCAGAAAATATACAAGGAAAATTCTCTTTTTAAAAATTAGGTAAATATTTTCATTTTAATTCAAAAACGAACAAAACCAAAATATAGTTTATTATTTCTTGAGCACATAGCAAAATAGGTAGTATCATCGTTGCTTGACTAACATACAAATAACACCATTAACAGCAGTCCATGGGCCACCGGCCACAGATTTTCTAATATATTTATTATAGACGGTGGCTCGGCCTGCCGACCATCATCTCACATGCTAGGCTTCAACTACTAATTCACGCGGTACATAGTACGTTCGCATACATCCCCATGCTATAACGTCCGTTGTGGCTTATATCACCCAACACTGGCCCGTTTCGATTTGGCCGTATCTTCGGAATTTTTCCCAATTGAATGCTACTATTTTCAGGTTTTAATTGTAATTATTATAAAATGATACTATTTATTTTTAAATTAATTGTTTAGTTCTTTACATTAGTCATGACTATTTTATTTTCCTCTTGTGGCAAGATACATTAAAATATCAAAAAATTAAATTGACTGACTAGAGCGTTTTACTAACATGTTTTTCTTATTTATTAAATTTATACTCTAGCCTAGATCTGCTATATATAGGTTGGTTCCTACCTAATTATCATTGAAGAAATAAGGAAAATAATAAGACTAGTATTTGTCCATATTTGGACGCGGCACCAATTAATACCACATTGGCCTCAAGGGCGATTTTAGGAAACCTTTCTGGGGGAGAGGGGTTAATTGAAAAAACAAGTTTGTTAATATATTTTATTGTAAATGGTATGAGAACAACATAAATACCCATATTTTTTATCACACTTGTTATGGTATAAGTGAAAAAAACAGCCTCTAATATATAGTTATAGAATAACGTCCAATTTTTTTCCTGCAGCAAATTTATTGTAATTAATAAATTGTTTATATTTAAATCAATACTCTATCTATGCATGTGCAAGATACCCAATTCAAGAGGTCGCTCTTGTGCTATAGTGTTTCCTAGCCAAGTTTTTAATCGTAAGTTTCACGTAAAAATATGTAAATTACACATGATGTTTGACCGGTCTGAAGGAAAGGGGGGGGGGTTATTACCTCATTACCCTTTCACCGTAAAACCGACCTTGATTTGCCTTGAGCCCCGGTCGACCCTAAATTTTAGATTACGAGCCGTCACTGATCTAATGTTGTCCGCTAAAATGCCTTGTCGTTAGTATATCCTGAGTTTTTTAGGGGTGCCATTTATTTTAATGCTCGTTCTAGGATTTGAACTTACAAGCTTGAAACGTTTCTCGACGTAAGTTTTAAATGTATTAAATAGTACTCTATATTTCAAAAATGTTGTACCAGTCTCTAGAGGGAATATATAGACGTTTTTTCGGTGTATTTATTTATTTCTTTGAATATCAACCGTTCAGATGCTACAGAGCTGAACGTGAAATAATTGCTTACATTTGAAATACCGTGTATACTATAGTATACACATATATATATATATATATATATATATATATATATATATATATATATATATATATATATATATATATATATATATATATATATATATATATATATATATATATATATATATATATATATATATATATATATATATATAAATATTTTCCATTTTATGGTGAACAAATAGCGTACCTATTACTAAACTAGCTTAGATAAATAGGTCAAAACATTTAGCCTATAGGTGACAACAAATAATCGATACATATCTACACACTTATATACAAACGCGTGCACAGTCGGGTAATAAAATAGAACATAATATACCTTGATGAAAAGGTACGCTACTGAATTGTTCGAGAATTAGTAAGTTTTCATTACAGCAATAAAATTTTATTATTAATACTATAAAGACCTTACGTATTGTGCCAGATTTTACAACAGGAATTT
The DNA here is from genome assembly GCA_030620095.1 of Kuschelorhynchus macadamiae. Taxonomy (NCBI): domain Eukaryota; kingdom Metazoa; phylum Arthropoda; class Insecta; order Coleoptera; family Curculionidae; genus Kuschelorhynchus; species Kuschelorhynchus macadamiae. The sequence goes on from JAUTXW010005372.1 coordinate 785,456, forward strand.
TATGTTTGTATTCCTAGGCTATTCTTAATATTCGTGGGTAAATGAGGTTAAAACTCTTTTGAAGTTAGTTTAGAGTTGGAAATTTTACACTGGTTTTAAAAAAAATATTTAGCTTAATTAAACGTTTGTGAGCAATAACAAAACTTTCTTCTAGTATTGTTTTATATGCCAGTTGATGAACTTAGAAAATACTGTAAATTTATTAAGTTATTTGGGTGCATTTTCATTACCTCGCCAGTCAGTTTTCTTTTATATTAAAGCTTTATATATAAAGTACTATTCATTTCATTGCGGACTTTCAAAATTATTTCAATGGCGTAGCAGACAATTTGTTATTTTACTAAAATGGTTACCACAGGCGAGTAAATTTTAGTTTTGTTACCAAAATGTATTCTGTCAGAACGAAATTGAGAATAATGTCCCTTATTTTCTTCTTTTTAATACTTTTTTTTATATATTTGTACAGAGTGGCCCAAAATAATTTCAAAATAACTGTTATTAACTGTTTCGAATCTAACCCTATTACCTCCCTTGATTCAACTCTAAAACTCTGGCTGTATTAACTTTTATAGATCTAATCTGTTTTCAAGTATTAATACACTGGTGGCCATAACTAATGCAAAATAATCGGTAAATTTCCTTTACGCAAAAACTTCCTTGTTATGAATTTTTCCTTTTATTAGGAATAGTGAAGTGTGACCCAGTTTAGTTCCGTACATAGTCATATGGTAACATATATATTGACTGACTCTTCTATTTAACGCCCTTAAACTGTTGTGGCTATACGAACGTCTTGGTGGCTACTTTTGTCTAAATGGCCACAAGGGTCCACAGTAAATTGGGTCAGGAAGAGCCCTTGCCCTTATTGACTGAGGCTAAAAGGATTCACAGATATAAGTATATGTTGTCAAATTTTCAATCCATATATTTTCAAGAAATTCCAAATGCTCTTAGCTACAAGATTAGGGTAATTGGCTAGGCAAGACAGATTAATTGGATCATTTTCGATATCCAGTTGTAGGAAATTGTATAAGAGAGAGGAGGCATGAAGATGTAGGAACATGTAGTGACCTGTCCTGATTCTGGACATAGTAACAATTTCCTTCCTTTGCAGGTGTTTCCATCTCTCCTTCCACTTGTCAAAGAAACGTTGTTCGTGTGAACGGATAAATTCTCTGTAATCCATTTTCATATTCGTAATAGTTCTGAGAAGCCTTCTCAAATTGGCTAATTTATCCGCTTTGTCGTTTCCTATTATTATTCCCGTGTGGCTTGGAACCGAAGCCAACGATATCCTAAATTCCCGTTTCTAATTTCATCCATTTTTGTCTTGGTTGCGATTGTAATGTGATCATAGGTGGGCTTAGAACTGTTACTGATCTGGTCCAATGCATTCCGGCTGTCTCAAAATATTACGACATTGGTCAATGTAAATTTCTCTGATAGTTCAAGGGCGGTTAAGATGGCAAAAATCTCAGCAGTAGATTGACAAAGATTCTGGAAGTCTATTGAAAAACTAAAGCTGGGGCCCCATATGCCATTTCCCACTGTTCGGCCATCTCTTTTGAATGCATCTATGAAGATGAAGGCTTTGTCTGGAAATCCTGCCCTGGATTCATACAAAAAGAAACTGAATTGTCGGCATCCTTTTCAAGTGGAAGGTATGTCACAGCTCCGTCTTTATGGATAGGTGCCCTTTCAAAATATAGGGCCAACCCTAAGGTGTCGCATCACTGGCCGCAACAAGCCCATCGCCTCTAGTACAGGAACCGCTGTAAACCGAGACCAGAAATCAAGGTTGGCATTGTAATTAATGTACATAGAGTTTATGTAGTCAATAGCGGGAGTGTTTTGAATGAAGTAAGCTCTGATCAGAAATCTGGTAGCCAACCATGTTCGTCGAAGGTTCAGAGGTAAGTTACCTGCCTTTGATAAAATTGCATTACTAGGAGTTGTTTTCATCAGTTCCAAAGCAATTTTCATAGCTTGGTATTGAAATGTGTGCAGTTTAAGAAGGTTTACTGGGGCCTCACAAAAGCCCTGTAAAACATTAACATTGTTTCCAGGTGGGAAACCCAACGGGTATCGCACAGAAACCTCAGGATGTTCAATGATTTAACAGCTTTGTCACACAGGTTTATTTGTAGTTTCCTTGTATCGCCTAAACTTAACTGTCAGTTTAAGCACTATATAACACATCATTGTATACTTCGATCACAAAGTTCAACTACCAAACGGCGCGTGCCGTTTGACGCATCGGCAAAAGCGGTCAATAATATTTCCATGTTTTATTGTTTATTGGTAGGACCAATAACTTCAACATGATATATTCCTCCTTTTGTTACGATTTCGAACGTATCTTGTAGTTTTTACGGCAGATTTAAAACAGATGTTAAGACAAATTATCGTATCAACAAAGCATAGAGACTTTCAACATATTGTCAGGTTTTGCAAATCTGAATCGGTAAAGGACTACAGACTAAATACTGTAACGTATGGGAGAAGCCCTCTCATGCTAATAGAATTCTGGCTCAGTTGGTTAGTGATTATCAATTTCAGTATCCTAATGCGACTAAAATACTGGAAAGTTAAATTTACGTTGATGACGTACTTTCTGGCGCTGACACTATTAAGCACGCACTGTCATTAATTGATTGAGCTTTTAGCTATGGATGGTTTCGAACTTAGATATTGGGCGAGTTACGATCAACTTTTGATTTCTCACTTAGATGATTCATTGTCTCTAGTTAACCCTCTCTGCTTTGATAAAGAAAACGAGTCAACTATAAAAATGTTTGGTTTGCAGTGGATCCCTCTGTTGACTCATGTACTTATACAATTGATTTCAAACACGTCGAATGTACAAAGAGGAATATTTAACTCTCTGGAGTTTAAACTCATTAAGTGTTTTGCTCAAATTGCTTCTTTAAAACGTGTGGTCTTCTGGTCTTGACTGGAATGAAACCTTTCCAGTTTCTATAAGTACTTGTTGGTCTTCATATCATATTGTTTGGATCCAGTAGAATCGAAGTAAGTCCGACTTTTGTATAAAATATTTACCTATTGCAATAAGTATCGCGGCTAAAACACTAATATCTATAACGTTTAAAGGGAAGTTAACGTGTTAAATTCGATTATATTCATTCTAATAATAATTTTAGTATTATTGAAATCAAATGGGATGTTCAAAACTGTTATACCTAGATACCAGGTTATCGATATTTAACTTCATATCTATCTAATTATTGTTATCAGTTTTGTAGCTTATGAGAATTCATTTTGGTTTGTAAGTTGTTTATTTGTGTTAATCGTTTGTTGTGACGAAGGAAGATCTAAATAATGAAAAAATATAATGTCACGGTACTTTACTGGTGCAATAAAGTGATGAGAAGTACGTAAGTGAAGGGAAAATCTACCCCATACCTTTGTTTTTAGCATCAAGAGTGAAAAATTTGTAAAAAATATAACCTATTTTACAACACTAACGTAACCTAACCAAAGAAGGAAGGGAAATAAATTAATTAAATTAATAATCAAAATCGTTGAACATTATGAAAAATAAAATAATAATTTTCAGTCCGGCGTAAGAACCGAACTCATAACCTTCGGATTCACAGTCGGGCCTTTAACTAAATCGGCTACCGAAGCTCTCTTTAAAGATTAGTTTTCAAAGGCTATATTATCGACCGACTCAATCAGTTCAAACCATAATATTGTACCAACCGACCCGTTATAGTATATTACGTAATAAGTGTTATAAAAAGCATATTACTCACGAATCGAAAAGCTAGGCAGGAAGCTGCGTAGCGGTGAGTTTGTAATTCCATGAGTACGGAATTGCTTTACTACACGCATAACTTACTCTACTTTACCTACGACCATTATCATTCGACATTTTTACTAAATATGTAGATATAATTTTTCGAATTAAGAAACTTACATATAAGTAACAGTCGAAAAAGTATGTTTGAATGGTGTATTTGACAGTGGCTGTGACCGGACCTGCTGATGGTTGATTGTGTGATAATGGCCTACTCACGGAATACTGAAAGTTCCGCATAAATATATTCAACTGTGCGTTTTTTTTACGGTGGACGGGCGTTTGGTTTATGGTACCCATCCGATTTATGTACCCTGTGTAATGACCCAGTTACTGAGCCTGTAGGTCCTGTGTTTTTGTCTATTTTCTATAGGGGTCGTAGGTAAAAATATTTACTACATATTATAGTCGTTTCAATTATGTCACATGTTTATGAAAACTGTTAATAATTAAAAATATTCTAGAGTAGAGTTTTATTTTTATTTTATTAATATTGAACAGTAAATAAAGATAAAAACCCAAGTTCTACTGAAAATTCTTTGTGGTCGTAGGAAAAATATATATTAACCTTGTAAAAGTGATCGTTTTTAAACATACTACTTTCAACACTTGTTATGCAATGTGCTATATATTTCTATCCCACACAAAATGAGAGACGGATAAATGTAATCCTATATACTCAAACTTTTCCAGCTCAAAGTAATATTGTGCAAGCCGAATATCTGAAACAAAATTCGCAATTTCGCGTTTGACAAAAGTGATTAATGCTAAGCATCCCACCCTTATTTAATCACGTCGAATCAGCACCAAATGATAAATAATGCGGGAAAGTCCTTTCGTTCTCTCCCTAAATAATTGATCAAAGGGGACCATGCACTGTTTTTATGTATTATTTAATCATTTGTTTTTTTTTGTCAGACGGCTTTTGATGGCACGGCAGTAATAACAATCGCTGGTGAAAAAAATCAGTAAATTTCCTTTACTCGGAACTTCCCTCGTTATTAGTATTTCCTTTCATTTTGAATGGTAAAGTATGACCTCATTTAGTTCCGTACATAGTTATTTATATATATTAATATCGTTTTCTTTCATTCATGTAGACAAAAGAAAAAATTAGGAAGGAATTCCCAGTTAGGTTACTTTACAGATGGTTTTGAGTTGTCTGTAAATCTGCAACTACCAAAAAGATATTAATTTCTGGTTAAATAAAATACAGGATAATCTGTTAAAAATATAAACTATCCTTTACACGCAGAACATTCCAGCGCCCTAATGAGAATACATGTTTTTGCTAGAATAAGAATTTTTAAAGTATTATTACGTTATTTGATAGAAACGCAAAATGGTGAAATTTTTCAAATTTTTTACCCTTACGTTGAGAGTGTTCATACAAAACATTCAAGTTTTCCGTTTGCGACATCCAATGTACGTTTTTCATGAACTCTTCTTAAAACTAGGGCAAACCTAATGTAACTAACTTTTTTTATGTTATTAGTGCATACATGAAACATAAATATTAAAAATATTTATTTTTATCTATTTTTGTCTATACTTTAAGTTAATATTAATTTGAACTAATTCTTTTTTTACCAATGGTACCTCTTGAGGGGCTGTTTAAGAATATGCAGAGTGCTCACACGTAGGCCGTCTGGTTCACAAAAAAAAGTGGCCGAAAACAAAAATAAAAGCTGTTTTTGTCCAATATCTTTGAAAATACTGCAGATAGAAGAAAATTGTTTTACTAGAAGATGGGAGATAATTACCCACAAAAAAAGGTTATGATGATCTTTTTTGAAAATGTAGTAGTTTTCGAGATAAATTAATTTAAAGTCATCGTGGAGTTTCCTCGCCTCTCTTTTATAAACAAAAGATTTCATGATTTTATTAGCAAGCGCGTAGACAAATTTTGCAACAACTCGAGTGATTTTCAGATTAATTCAAGATGCATTTGGAAAAAGACATCTGTGTCTACATAACATAACAAAGCACACGTATTTAAAAAATGTTTTATGAGGAACCAACAGCAGAATCCGTACAACTTATTAAGCAATAATTGCAAACCGGTAACTAACGGAATTTGTTTGTTACGAAAAATTGGTCCTATCTGTAACCTATAGATTTAATCAATCTCCTAAATGTAGTTACGTACCTAGAAAAGTTGATCTGTCTGTCCATCATTTTTTGTAATATGCCGAAAAGTAAAAAATGTTTTCCCATCCCTGTATTGTAAGCAACCTATTTTGACACTGCTTCGACAGACGTAAGTGAAAGTTACTCAACAAGGTATTGGTTGCCCTTAACGACAAGATGTAAGTCAACTTTCATCCCTAGGGAAATAATAATCTAAAATTATTATAAGTAGCTTTAATTTTTGATTTCATCAATATATAACAATCCGGAGATATTAATTGAAATGAATATTAATGGTAGAATTATTACATTATTAACAAAATTTGGAAACACGTTTTCTCGTTTCTTCTCGATGTGTATTACATTTTCTGACTCCACAGATCCTTCATTTCTAACCAATGTTTTTGTCACTGTTGAAGCACTGCAAGAGACTTCTGGCTGGGTCTTATTGTATAACATTTTATTCGCTACTTCCTTTTTATTATTGAGGCTCTCAGCTACGTAACTTTCCGCAATAGTAGCGGATTTCCATCCACCATGTCGCTTGATAGCTAATACATCAACTCCAGTATTTGCTAATAAAGTTGCATACGTTCTTCTAAAAGAGTGTCCAGTATACATATTGAAGCTCTCAAACTTTTGAAATTTCGCAATTTTACTTGGAATTGACGAAAACATATTTTTCCCGACAGGCTGGTTTAAGCACTTTCCATTTTGATATCGCATAAAGAAACGCGGATTAATTGTCGTCATGTGGGATCTTGTATCTATGTATTTTTGAATTATTTTGAAATGACAAACCTGAGTGTCGTCACTTTTTGTCACTGTAAATGTACGTGAAATTCAATTTTTGGAGTCAGGAATGGTCACAATTATGACTTCTTGACTTATTTTAACATTGTCCATTTTCATTTCACAGAGTTCATTAGAACGGCACGCTCCAGCAACTCCCATTACCATTACGACTTTCATCAATAAGTATATATCATCGGGGACTTCAAGCATGAACTTATTTACATCTTCCCTGTTAAACACATTCGATTTTCTGGGTCTATAACCATCATTTTTTCTTTTCAAAAATGCTCGAAGTTTTGGATACTATCTATATTTTCCTCTATAAAAAGGGTGGACTTCAACATCGAATACTCACACCATAAGCTTGATGGGGACTTCATTATAGCACTTTTTTCATGGAAATACGCCAAAAACAAGGTTTCTGAGACTGCAGTAGCCGTATTGCTTTAGCACCAATTCTTAAAGGATTTATATGCTGCTTCATACCTTTTTGTCGACTTTTCCGGTAGTAGAGATAAACAAGCATTATTCGCTGATTCTTCTATGACTGAAACATGCATTTTGTCCACACAGAATCAAACAATTCGACTTCTTCAAACTTTTCGCTATGAATTGTCAACTTAACGTTGTTGATAAAATAAAAACGGCTTATGTTGCTTTGGCAACGGATCACGGCTGCCTTCATAATTTAATGAGAATGCTATCGAATGTAATGATAACGAAAATCCAAAAATATATCCAGCATTTTCTTGTAAACATACAATACAGGGAGGGGGAAAGATGTTATATATTATATGGGATGTAAGTACATTAACCAGTCTCGAACTTTTTTGCCAGCCCTCGCTATCGCTCCGGCGCAAACTCGTCCTCGACTGGTAAATGTTACTTACATCCCTTATAGTATAAATAACTATGTATTGGAAAACAGTGCTTTATAAATTGAAACCTCATAAATTTAATAATATTTCAATTCACTAAGATTTAAATATAATATTTGAAAATATGAGAAGTAGATTTAGGATATTATTTATGAACACTCTGATGCATATTTATTTTAATACCTTCTCTTGTAACTTCGGCAGGAACGTTTCGGACTATTTTTAGCTTTACTCAATTTTTAACCGAAACAAAACTGTTTACCTGTTGCCTGTTTCAAAATGGGGATAGCAAAAAGCCCAAATTATAGAAGCAAAACTTAAAATCATTGAGTAAAGCAATGTTTTCTTTGTCAATAGCAAATTATAAGTACTAAAAGTATAATACAACTTTTGCGTGATTATTTGAACAATAAGTGCCCCAATATCCACATATTATTAATTTAATTCAAATAAGGCTCCAATGATCCAGGATGGATTACGTTACAAACACTATACTAATTAATAAAAAAAATATTGATTGCTACTTTTCACTATAGGAAATCTCTGTTAATAATGCTTCTAACTTCTTCTACATCTCTAGGACTAAATTGCATTTTTTTTCCGAAGACGCTTTTTTTTGGGCGTAGAAAAAGAAGTTGTGGCTATGAAAGTGGTTGGAATCAACAACTCTTTCTTCCTTTCTTAGCCTTCGCAAAGTATTTTTGCTGATACCAGTCACCGCCAAAGTACTTTCCCTATCTAAAAATGAAATGCCTGTTTAATATTTGATAAATAATGTACTTATTAACGCGAAAAAGCAACAGTGTTACTAAAGATAGAAGAAGTAATAATTTTTGTACTTGTTAGTATATACCGGTAGGATAGAAGAGGGTTTTTATCCCCTCTTTAGCTTCTTGTTCCATAAACTTGGCTATAAAGCACTTCCCCTTTACATCAATTTTTTTGGCGCCATCAATGAGGTTTCAGTGAAAAAAAAATGAGTTCTTCGGATATAGAGATTAACACACACGAACAAAACACTGAGCTCAACAACACAGACACAAAACTAAAAAATGTCATAAAATAGAAAGGGAAACCATTAAATTTTTGTGTTTTCCTAAACTCAAAACAGGTACTCTACTGAGGAAGGCGGTCCATGCCTCGTGGTCGCTGGTAGTCAATACGACAAAGGTTGTCTGCGAACGACGCTATTTGCAACGTGTTTGCCACGTGCTGCCCGGTTCCTAAGTTGCGCCGGCTTTAATAACTTTATGCAAATCCTATAAACTGTAATTTATTCAATATCTTTTAAGTTTTTAATTTATTATTATTATTATTATTATTATTTCAATTTGTCCTTCATAACATTATTTACTTTGTCTACAAAAAAATCAATTATATCCTTTATTATTTTCCTCCATAAAAAGAAGATTTTATTTCAAGAAATGGAATTTTACCGAATATTTAAACATTTTATTCGGTCGCCAGTATGTATTTCCGTATAAGATTGGCACTAAAATTTTGCACTCTATCCCTGTTTAACACTAAATTTTTTTAACATTTCGTTTGGTCGCTTTTTTATTCAGCTATAATGGATTTACACACCAATTTTACTAGTTTATCCGTATATGACAATTTATTTTTGCGCAAAGTATAAAGACCATTCGATAGGTAATTTCGCACTAATGATTTTTTTTTAACTTTTTACCACGCACCCAGATTCAATTTTTAGCAAAATGTAACTTTTTCATCCCCTTATTACCCTATTAGTAAAATTTTGAATTCAAATATATTTTGCCTTTTAAGGTAGTATATTAAGATTGGGGTATGTTTAGTCAGTGACAAAGGTACAGAATTTCTTAATTTTTATAGCTACAATACTACTTCTTGTGCCATGACTTTTGTAACTCAAATGGAAACCTATCTAGAATCATCAACAATGTATTTATTATTTGTTAAATATGTCTTATACCTAAATCTTGAACTTTTAGAAATATTTTAAATTTTATCTAATGCAAAATAACGATAGGTATTTCTTTACTTTAACCAAGGTTGGAATTTAGGACATCATTTTCGCTTGCATAAAGCTGACATTTTGACAGCTCGTTAGAAAGTTTTTTTACATTATAGTTGTCTTTGTCAGCTTTTTGTGTAATTTAGTTATATTATTGAGGTTATTTTTTAAAATGTTAATGTTGGATTTTTTACATAAAAAACTTTCTTTGGGAAAGCTTGAAATGCATTTTAAGCCTTTATATTATATGCACAACAATATCGACAAAAACAACATCGCAATTTAACTATAAGAAATTGCATTATTGTACCGTTTTTTTAATGGAAATCTTGGTGAGATCTAACTTGACTTCTTACAGAGCCAACTAAAAGTACTTTCAAATAGGCCACCAGAATATACTCACGTAATTACGTATTTTTAGCAGGGTGGAGCGGCTACTTATTACTGTCTCCTGGGGAGAAATTTCATACAACCAAAACCAACGATTGTCTTGGCCAGAAACATCTCTTGGCTTGACCGAACTTGATTTTTCTGGAATATGTGAAAGAAAACTTTACTGAATCAAATTCGTGTTTCTAGTTTAAATTTGGGTAATATTAAACACAATTAATATAATCTTTTAAGCCATTAAAATGCATCTTTTATCATTAAATTAGGTATTGCTTACTATACATATGTCCTATAGTATAGTAATCTTGATTCGCATAACAAAATTATCGATTTTCGCGTGTCTTCAGATAAAATTTTAAAATTGGGCATTTTCGTAACTTTTTTTCTTGCGTCCGAAAAGAGACTGAAGGGTTAGTGACTGCGAAGCTTCCTTTTATACTCCCAACTGGGGTCGAAGGTTATATCTGAGGGGCCGCTGGTCGGTATTTATGTTTTCCGGATGTCCGAAAATGCCAAATGTGATTTTGGCGAAACGTCAGCAAAACTGTTTTTTTTTTAGAACGATAGTAGAGAACGGATGTATACCCGGAATAAAAACGCATCTATGAAGGACTAAGAATCAACACTATAAACCTCTACGGGGAGGAGATCTTCAAAACAATGAGGACGTATGAGAAACTGAGTGGTAAGAAAACTAATCTTTTATGTGATCTGACTTTTCAAATTAAGTGTCATGACAGCGATTTATTTCCTACTTTTACTCGGTTGTCTTATCATACTAAAACTAGGAAAACTAGTACTATACTTCAGAATGCCTGGAAAGCCGTACTAATAGAACAAATCCATCAATCATTACCTAGCATAGAAACTTTTGCTTTTTGGTGAACAGAATCAAATTAGAATATTACGACTGATAAACTTTCGACAAAGTTTGACAATCTCCTTTAAAGTGGAGTCAGCCACAAGTCTAATCAGTAGACGTCGATAAAGTAGTGCACAATATATCGAACTACAATCTCTGAGAAAGTGAAAAATCCGTGCTAACTAAAGGTTTTAGTTTTGCAATATCTCTTAAGGAAATCCCTAAAGAAGAAATAATAGCTGGAGTGGAAGCTGTCTTCGACTCCTGTGAAGAAACGGAAGCAGAAGAGTTTCGACAAAAAGTGGCAAGAATTTTAAGATCAAGCAGACCACCGGAACAGAACTTAAATGCCACTGAACAGAGAACCCTAACAACCCTTCGAAAAAATAAAGCCATTACATACATAAAAGAAACGCAACCGTAGTTACGAATACCCAGGGCTATATACAAAAAATGTAGGGTATCCTACAAGTCAATTGTTATCAGCCTGTTCCAAGGGACCCGAATACGTACCTACAAAAAGCAACTAAAAATGTATAATATAAAATATATAAATATAAAAAGTTGGCTAATAAACCCAGACATACAACAAAAATATCACACCACGGGAAAAGTCGAGCAGATGTCCTAAACTCTATGGTTTATCAAAAATACACAAACAAGGGCCGACCTATTGTTAATTCGCCGCCACAAAATCTAAAAAAATATCTTACTGAAATTATGCAACCAGCTGTCGAAAAAGCTGATTCATTTGTAAAAAACTCGTTCTTGAAAAAGTCGATATCATAACAAGACTAGATGTCAAGTCGCTGTATCCTAGTATTCCCATCGACGAAGCATTAGACAGGATTGCTATGGACGAACGTTTTCAGGCACATACAATACAACTCTCGGAGCATTGCCCTAAAAATACTTATTTTTCATTTTACGGACAAATGTATAAACAAACATATGGTGCTCCAATTGGGTCCTCGCTTCACTAGTTGCAATTTTTTTTATCATATACTTCAAGAAAGAAGCTCTTGAGAAAGCAATCTTGAAGCCCACGTTATGGATTCGACATATATATATATATATATATATATATATATATATATATATATATATATATATATATATATATATATATATATATATATATATATATATATATATATCTCTATCGTTTAAATATATATATATATATATATATATATATATATATATATATATATATATATATATATATATATATATATATATATATATATATATATATATATATATATATATATATATATATATATATATATATATATATATATATATATATATATATATATATATATATATATATATATATATATATATATATATATATATATATATATATATATATATATATATATATATATATATATATATATATATATATATATATATATATATAAATATATATATATATATATATATATATATATACAGGGTTATGATAAATTAAGGAATAAATTCATTATATTGGAAATTAAAAAGGTAATAGAAAAACGCTTGAACCCGTCGATTTATATTTATTTTTACGCATATTTAGAAATTATGTTAAACTATACAGGGTCACTCACAAAAGTTGTATTACTGTCATCTTTGATTTTTTCAATACAACGCCTTATTTTTTTCTGCTGATTTGAATTCTCTATGAAATTCTAGACATTTTTGGTATAACATAACCTATACTGAAAATCAACAGTTATCGAAATATGTTTATGTAAATAAAACATAAAACACATATCAGGAAATTAAATAAGAAAACTACTTTATTCTACTAGACATTTTTTGTATAACATAACCTATACTGAAAATCAACAGTTATCGAAATATTCTTATCTAAATAAAACATAAAACACATATCAGGAAATTAAATAAGAAAACTACTTTATTAAATTTTGAAAATGTCCACTATTTACAGCTCTACAATGCCCTAGACGATGGAAAAACTCTTGTTGCACATTAGTAACTGTATCACATTGAATATTTCTTATAACAGTTCGAATACGATCCTTAAGAATTTCAATAGTATGTGGCTTATTTTTATACACTTCGTTTTTCACATATCCCCAAAGAAAAAAGTCTAACGGGCTTAAGTCCGGAGATCTTGCCGGCCACTCTATTGTCCCACGTCGCCCAATCCATCGTCTCGGAAAGGTTTCATTTAAGTATCTCCTGACATCAGCTGCAAAATGGGGTGGTGCCCCATCCTGTTGATACCATAACAGTTCACTGGAAAGATCCGGATCGTTTACATTAGGATGTAGGGTAGCTAATGCTGGTATAAAATTCTCTTCCAAAAATTGAAGATACATTTGCCCCGTTAGTGAGGAATCAAAGAAATATGGACCTATAACTTTATTGCCTACAATATCTGCCCATACATTGACACTTTGACGATACTGTGTATGACTTTCCTGTACAGTTAGGATTTTCTTGTGCCCAGTGTCTAAAATTTTGTTTATTTACTTCTCCATTGAGACAAAATGTTGCCTCATCTGTGAAACAAATTCTTTTGACAAATAATGGATCATGATTACACATGTTGGTCAAAATTTCACAAAACTCGTTTCTGCGATCTGAATCATCATTTATTAATTCTTAAACGAATTTCACTTTATAGGGATAAAAATTTTCTTTTTTCAAAAATTTGGAAACTGTTGTTTGATGTATATCATTATCATAGGCTGCGTCAGTAGTTGAGGAATGTGGATTATCTTGAAAAGTTAAGAGAACGTCTAGTTTCTTTTCATCTGAGATCCTAGGGCGACCTTTTCCAAAGCGGTCCGTAACACTACCAGTATCCGTCCATTTCCTTTCTATTTTGCTCACTGCAGACTGAGTAATAGGTTGCCTATGAGGATATCTGTTGTTAAACAGCTGACAAACTTCTTTTTGTGTCCTAGTCTTATCACCAGTACCAAGCATTATTAGAATTTCAATTCTTTCTTTCTCTGTTAAACGCATAGTCAATATTTGAAATCAAAATGGCAGATCGTAAATAAATTATATGACTTGTCAACACAGTGACAGTGACAAAGTCATTTTTCTTTGGGATTACGCGACAGACATAGGTAGGGTATACAAATGTCCGATAGGTTATTAAATACACAGGTTTTATTTAGATAAGAATATTTCGATAACTGTTGATTTTCAGTATAGGTTATGTTATACCAAAAATGTCTAGAATTTTGTAGAGAATTCAAATCAGCAGAAAAAAATAAGGCGTTGTATTGAAAAAATCAAAGATGACAGTTGTACAACTTTTGTAAGTGACCCTGTATAGTTTAAAATAATTTCTAAATATGCCTAAAAATAAATCTAAATCGACGGGTTCGAGCGTTTTTCTATTACCTTTTTAATTTCCAAGATAATGAATTTATTCCTTAATTTATCATAACCCTGTATACATATATATTAAACTGACGGTTATGCTAATATTAGTGTCGAATTACGATCAGTTTTATTCTATGTTAAAAGCACTGTCTATTATTCAATTAAAAAAAATGAGGGATTATTATTATTTTGATAGTTTCATTAGATATTCATAAAACATCAGCAAATATTTCCGTTTTTCAAAATTAGTAAATCCAATAAATAACGGCATTTATATATTAAACGCGTGACTTGGCTTTTCCATGACCTTATTTTTTTATCGATTTTGCTGGCATACCAACTATCACCCTAATTTTCATAAATATTACAACTTTAATATTATACGACTAAAGAGGAAATTTACCATAGATTTAAATTGAGGAAACTAGAAATACAAAACCTAGTCACAATTCGACGCTAAAAACGATTGTCTTTTTAAAAATACATAAGTAAATAAAAAGGAGATTGGGGAGTTTTTACTGAGAATTTTGATTTGGGAGCCCTAATTTTGATCAAGATTTCTTAGTTAATTGTACATTTTTCTCCAGAAAATTGTTATTTTTTCAATTCCCATATACATTTTTTCTTTTACCTGGGGCCTATGTATTCTAGATTCTAAAACTGCATCGTCAAATTGAATGAGTTAAATTTCCGATGTTGGTTATTAATGTCAGGGCCGTATAACTAAGTGGTGAAAACGCAGTAGTAGTGAGTAAGCGTTGTGAGTTCTAAATCCGGCAAAGGCAAAGTTAACTTTTTCAATTTACATAAATTTTTCTAAAATGTCGTTAATATCAGGGATATTTTTACAAATAAATATTTTATTAACTTCATTAAGAAAACAGTAATAATAAATACCTATGCAGATTAAAATTATCCGTGACTTATGTAATTAGTACATTATACTTATTATGGTATTTTCGTAAACAGAAACTTCGCTCGCTTGTTTCTTAAGAACAAGAGGCCATAAAAATGAACGCTCAAAATAAAATTATCAAAAATATGGCTGTGACGCAATTATTCTAAAATAAAAAATGTGACAGGAAGCCCAAATTACCAGTTCTTATGAAAGTTCCATAAATTTAAGACTTCCTAAAAACATTAAATGAGCAAGATAAAAAGCACTTAGCATGGTAACCGCAGTAATTAAAATCGTTAAACCTTACATAAACCCTTTTTGCATTGGGATAAGCGAATTTGCCGAGATAATTCTCCAAGGATTCACTTTTGACAAAAAGTAACTAACTTTTCATCTTGAAAATTTCTTGTAAATTAGGTTTGAACAAAAATTTAAGGAAATTTTTGAAGTTCTAGATGTGGGCAGCATCGTACGTCACTTCGAGATAAATTGATATTTTACGATCCAAGGTAATCAAAAAAGAGAGATAATGAATCCGAGCACAAAAGAAAGAGATGGCAATATAAAGTTTCGATATTCTTAAAACCAAATAAGTTTTAGATAATTTAAAACCTTTTATTAACAACTTCTGACAGAATCGAAATTGAAGACTTTTCGATATAGGTTGCCATGGTTTGAAGGTAATTACCTCTGACGTTGTAACTCCGGTAGACGATATCGGAGACGATGTGGTAAACGATCTTCCACGGGGCCTCGGTATGATTGAGTATTTTTGTTAATCGTAATTAGGTGATTTGGGAATGTGTGAGTTTTGCTTTTTTTTACGATTTTAAAGGACTACCTAGCGACAGCTGCATGAAGTATCCAATTTTCACACATTTTCCAATTTATTATGTAATCAACACAGCTTACATTTATAGGTGGTAGTAATAGTAAGATGAAGGGACAAGCTCAGCGCTAACCCCAGTTCAGGTTTACCTACCTCACTTCACTCCCCCATACAAGCCAGTGCTCATTCTAATGAAGGAAGCATCCTGCTTTAGCCGAGTTGCTTCAATTGGTTCTTGTAAAGACACTTGCCACCGAAAGTATTCCAACGTAGTCTTGATCCGGTTTCGCAGATGCCCTTGTCCTCTGTCCCACAATTGAGGGAGATAGAGCTGTTCACTTGACGACTCCGTGAGAACATTAAGTTGCTCTCGATCCTCATGGATGGCTTTTTCTTGGTCTTTTCCAAGTTCTATCTATAAGGACAACTGTTTGCTTATACCTGGGCAAGGTCTAGCGAACTTATTAGTTCTCACCGAGGAGGACGTTAAGTCCGGTACCTGGAATGGTCCTCATTGCTTCGGCATTTCTTAAAGAGACCAGTCTCAAACAGACTAGTTCGACAATTTGGTACTTTTTCCTTCGCCGGTCACTAGAACAGAGATCTGCAGACGAGAAGTATAGAGCTAGTTGATGACCTAGGGGATAAACCTCATTTCCTACCCTTTGTAGGCGAATTTTGGCGATTATTGTGGAAATTACGTCTTTGTCCTCTGCCATTCTAAAAAGATCTCCAGCTATTTGTATGCTGGTTCATGTTCTGATGTTATTAAGCCATGACATCGATTTTCCGCCGATACCAGGTTTTCTCTCAATTTGGCCCTTCGTAATCAACTGGGGTAGGCGGGGCTTTTCTCCTCGTAAGATGTGACAGAGATAAGCTATCTTGCGGCATTTGATTGTTGTAAGATCAGTCTATATTTCAAAGCTCTCTAACCGATTTATCGAGCTAACTTTGATTATCTAGCTTTCTGCACCGTACAAAAAGACTGACCAGATGTAACATTTCAGCATAAGTTGATGTAGCTTGAGATTTATGTTGTTATTACAAAATGATATTTTCATCTTTAAAAGTATTTTCTGGCCATCTCGATGCGGCATTTGATTTCTATGTCGGGGTCTAATTGTTGTGTTAGAAGTTTACCCTAATACTTAATTGCTGGACTCGTTCAATCTGAAAACCGTTGAGAGACAGGTGAATGTGTGGATCGCGGATGAATATCATGAGTTTCGTTTTAGTGATAATGATGTTAACACCGAGATCTGTTCTGAGCAGTTTTTTTTAATTCCATGATCCACATATTCAAGGACCTCCTTAAAAATGCGATCCTAGTAGAGGTTAAAAAGAACGGGCGAGAGGATACAGCTTTCGTGAACTCCTCAATGTTTTTGGATGTTAGATGTTGTTGCCTTCTTTTCTATATGTGCTTCAGCTCTTTGTCCCTAGTATATATTCCCAAATATACGTATATCCCGGCTGTGCAGATGTACTTCGCGTAACATTCATATCCATTTAAAGTGTAAAACCCTGTCAAATGCTTTTACGTAATTTATGAGACAGGCGAATATATCTTTGCGCTAGTCCCGGCATTTCTGGAGAAGGACAATGATGCCAAAGAAAGCCTTGCGGGTTCCGAAAGCGTTCCTGAAACCCATTTGTGCGTTATCAAGATCACACTTTTCGTGGATTCTGGCATGTATTATGCGCAAAAATGCCTTCTTAATGTATCTGATCAAACTTCTCAGGCGATAATCACTACATTTTTTAGGTCTAGCTTGTTTTGGAACAGTCACAAAGGTCGATCGAGTCAATCATCTGGGATCACTCTGGTGGTTTGTTTGTTTTTTTTTGTTTCTCCTAGTAACAGTATAAGCTCTGTCTCGTCTAGATTTACTCACAGCCCCGACTCGATGCACCACTGTTCAACTATCCTATAGATCTACTTGCAGATGACAATTCATATATCTAAGATTTCCCTGAGCTTTGGTAATATTTTTAAGTTCGGGACCTTTAGTAAACGTTTAAAAAAATTGGTAAACGTAAGGGAAGTGTTTGATAGTTGTACGTCGTAGTCCTGTCTACCTAGAATATTTCACTTTACAACGGGTGTTAGTTTATCAGAATATACAGTAGTACTTAATGGAAGTTCAGTAATCAAGTTAAACTAGGAGTGTAAGTGTTTGATTTTTGATGAATTACTGTTTTTACATCCCTCTAAATTCTATCTATAGGCGATTCCTTAATTCCTATTTCCTTTAAAACAGTTTCGATTCTCATTTTTTTTAAATGACTAATTTGTGTGATTCAATTTTTCAATAAGTTTCAATAATTTTTGAAATTTTTTTGAAGATATTTGGCTAGTTAATTTAGAATGCCAGATTTCCTCATTGCATCCGTTGAATCCTTTTTTTCCTTAAAATTCAACGATAACACGTATTACAAATTATGTAATATAATCTAATTTTTAGCTTAAGTTAATACATCTGGGTAAACTTTTAAGAGCAATCTCTTTTCTATTAAAATTTGCGATCAAAATTTCAAACAGAAATTCTCACTTAGAGAGAATGCCTGCCAACATAGTATTTCTTAAGCTAACAATTTACATTGCCTCTGGAATTTATGTCACCCCTAATCCTTTGGCTTCCAAGAACGCAGTGTTATTTAAAATGGCCATAAAAATCCAGGAAGAGCATTAAATTCGGAGGAATTAAATTAAAGTTAATCCGATCTAATACTTTTAATGCTAATCTCTTACATATGTCCCCAGATAATGTACTTTGAGCAAAAAGTTACTACATTTTAAAAGCTGTGAAGCTGAGCTTAAATCATCAGTTTCTGCATTTTAAACATTTTAAAGTAATTTGAAAAATTGCGGCAAATTACTTTTCTGAACGATTAAAAGAATAAAAATAATCCATACGTTTTTTCGGTTTTATGCAGTTAGACCCTATCCTTCTAGATCTTTTATACAAAAGTATAATTTAATCCTTAAAACTAATTTCTTAGCCTGTGTAAGTAAGCGAAATGTATTTAAATTCTGATAAAGATTATCTAATGCATGATATAATCTCTTAATTGTTTTATAAAATTAATGCAGGCCCCAGAAGAACCTTCTAAGATATGTAAATTGAAATAAATTATTACGATCCCTCAAAGTAATACATTTTACCCTCTATAAACCCTCAAGATACAAAATATATTTGTGTCCTGGTTAAAGGGCCCCAGTCTGCTTATAAATTCAAATACATTTTTAAGTACTTCGCTTTAAAGTAACAGACCTTAATTTAGTATTACGACAAAAATTTCTCAATTTAATTTTGAATTTAGAAGTCCTTTAGAAGAAAAATGTTCTCTTTGATTTGCTTTTATTAATCTAAGAGGGCGGTCATTTTCTGTAGAGTTGTTATGTTTTTTAACATGAAAATGTAAATTGAAAAAATAGTCAAACTAGAAATTATCGTGCTTTTGTTTTATCAACGCCAGCAACACCACTAGCCTATTTATACAACTTCGAGTTTTATTAGGAGTTCTTAAAGTAACTTTTTTCTTTATTGTTCCTTTAGCCATTGCCAATATAAAAAAACGTTCATGTTAACAAAATACAGTAGAGTAGAGTGGGGCAGATTCGGAGAGTTTTAGCCAAATTAGTCTATCTAACCATTTAGAAAAATAACATTATTTAAATTTGAGTCAACGAATTCTCTAAAAATTAAGTAACTACATTTAAGTCCACTTGGAAGAATGGTCAACCTTTTTTGTAATTAGTAAATACTTATAAAAGAAAAAGTTGCAGTTTTTCCAATTTACCTACACCATATTAAGGCAATTTCATACACTGCTGTGGTATGATAGGGAACATGTTAAAAAAAGAATCTATCTAAAAGACGAGAATGAGTTTAATAGGAACAATTATATATATATATATATATATATATATATACATATATATTTATAGATATATATATATATATATATATATATATATATATATATATATATATATATATATATATTTATATATATATATATATATATATATATATATATATATATATATACATATATATTTATAGATATATATATATATTATATATATATATATATATATATATATATATATATATATATATATATATATATATATATACTCCATGGTTTTATGATTTTATCTTTTGGGTTTCCGAGTAGTTTACCTATATATATATATATATATATATATATATATATATATATATATATATAATGTAGAGCTTATTGTAATATTGAAAAAATCACACTCCGAGATTTTTTCAGATCTTTACGTTTCCTAGTCCTTGAGTGCCGAAAAACACTTTTTCTCAATTCCGTCTGTCTGTCTATGTTCTATGTTCGCGGCATAGCTAAAAAACAACTCACCCGTAAAATGTTAAAAAAATGATTACTAAAAATCTAATTATCCCTTTTTTTTTAAATTTTGCAAAAACTATTATTACGTTGAAATCAACATGTTAATTTGTGTACGATTACACCCGGAATATATATATATATATATATATATATATATATATATATATATATATATATATATATATATATATATATATATATATATATATATATATATATATATATATATATATATATATATATATATATATATATATATATATATATATATATACATATATATTTATATATATATATATATATATATATATATATATATATATATATATATATATATATATATACATATATATATAAAAAAATCACTTTTTTTTTAAATTTTGCAAAAACTATTATTACGTTGAAATCAACAGGTTTTACATACATATATATAGGTTTTAGCGTGCCAAAAAGCATGTTTTTTCAATTCCGTCTGTATGTCTGTGAATTCGCGGTATACCTAAAAACTACTTTCCCCATTGACTTAAAATTAAAATTGCTTACCGAGTATTTATCCAATTGCCTAAAATTCTGCACAAAAATCAAGTGTTACATAGAAATGAATCAGCAACATTATTCTAAAGTATTTAAAAAATTATCCTAAAAACTATTTATTAGATTGATTTTAAACTTTGTGCAAGCCATAAATGTGATATAGAGATAGAATGGTAAAATTGAGGTAAGAAGTACAGGCGGCGCGGCGGCGGAACAAAATTGCGGCCTAATAAAATGACTAAAAATATTTGGGCACAAAAATTGAAAGAGATATGGGATTAAACCGATACGAATTCAGCATAAATTAGCATGACGGAACAAAGTGTAAAAACTACTTAATCAGTTTATTTTAAATTATGCTCAGATCAAGTATGGCATAAGTAGAAACTATGATACCGGATAAAGGACATTTACCGATGTTTTGTATTTTTTAATCGAAATTTAGTTTCATGCTCTTTTCAAATTCTTCGGCTCTTTCTTTTTCAGGAATGCATGTATATATACTCGACTCAAGTTTTTCTAACACATATTTTTGCGAGTTTAATGGCTTGTACTGAATCTACAATTTCATTTAATATTGATTATAACATCGATTTTACACTATCCTAAATTTCATAGATGGCGAGTGAAAGAATTTTGATTATTGATGTAGAAGCCTCAGGCATGTTGAAGTTATTTTTAGCATAATTGTTACTACAACTAAGATCTGAGGTCAAATCCTTTGCAGCAGTGAGACATACATTATTTGAGGATCTGGACGGTCTGTGGCATATACTCCAACCAAGACTTTATCATCAAATATTAGATAATTTGTATTTCCATTTTTGCTGCCTTACCTAAGGACTGCATCTTATGCCTACAGTTCGGAGGGAGAGATAATGCTATATTTCGAGCATAGTTAATAGAGCCACTGACACATATGTATCATGGTTGTCTTTTGTTAACAAAAATATTAGGCTGGTGAGACTACTCTTCATATGGTTTTGTATGTATTCTAATAAATGTATGGATATTTATGCAATCATCCACCCCGATTTTGTACCAATCCTATTGACCCAGGAAGTAGAAAGTGATTTTAATTTGCATATGAGGATGTATGCACATGAAACGTACCTGTTGTACCTATCTCCGCAAAAGGGCTTTGGCCAATCACTCTTTTTCCAGCTTTATAAATCACTTGTCCAGCCTGCATCACTGTAGTCATGCCCGATTCATGAGTGTTGCGTGTATGATTTGGTTCGAATTTATTTTATACTTCAGCATAATTATTTAAAAAATATCTGAACATTTTATTTGTTAAAGGCTGATGTCCTCGTAATGCCGGTGATTCCAGGATTTCGAAGAGACAACGTTGGGTTGCCGTTTCATTAATAATCTAATTCACTCAATGCCAGCCATCTGATTTATGTACTATTGCTCGGGGAAAACTTTTTAAAATTTGGCTGCATATTTGTAACCTATTTACGCGTAGACTTATATGTATGAGGTAAGACTCTAATTCCGTTTCTTCTTTCTTTAAAAATACTTGTGTTATGGTATTATTTATTAAACCAGCTTGTTCCTCCTCAGAGATGTCATGTCCAAAGTCAGATAGTTCAAGGTTTTACTTTTTTATTCTGTTTATAGAATTGATTTATTAATGTCAAATGTACTCGCAGGCGTGGTTAGGTATCTTTTATTACTTCGTCAGAAAGTTCAGAGTTACTTTTTTCTTAACGTATTTTCTGGCCATTCTAAAAATATCAAATTACTGTTTTATTAAGAAAAGCAACAACGATTAAAATGATACGTATATGAGGCAGATCCGGAAACTGGCCGAAAGTGTCCCATCTTCGCTAGTCCGGACCTGTCCTGCTTATTCGACATTTACTCCAAGTAATCTGACCACTAGTCAACTTTTCTGGTAAACTAAACTTAACAGAATGTAAATGAAAAGTCCATAAAAATAGGAATAAATACATTCAAACTGATTTTAGCAGACGATTTTAATTTTTCTCAAGTATCTTGGAAACCACTGAATCCTGCTAAGCAAAATGTCATACTATGTCATTATTTTGTCACTGCTGCCATTGCCTTAAATAGTAATTTTATAATATGTTAAAATATCCGAACCATTCTCACTCTACTCTACCCACCATACCACGTATGGATGTTTTTTAAAGTAATATTTCGAAAATTTTACTTCTGATCGATAACTTACGTATCTCCAACGATGAAATAATCTGAATTTTCTTTTATTAGAATTAGTGACGTATGACTTAGTTCTTCACATACTCTTTAACATATATTAATTGTATTTTCTTTAATTTTTATAAAGAAAAGGAAGGAATTTCCAGTTAAGTGCCTTTAGAGATTGGTTTTGTCCAACACTGAAGTTCCCTATAAAGAATAATTCATTTTGCCTAGAAAACTGCAATACAACACAATTTATATATGTATCTACTAAATGATTATATGCAAAATAAATAGACTCCTATTTTACTAGTCATAATAAAAGTAGGGTTTAATAACAAGGGAAGTTCCGGATGAAAGAAATATTTTTTTTTAATATTCTTTTATAAACATTTTAATAGGACGCCATTTTGTTCCACCATATTAGATCTTTCCAATATTTTACCAGGTTCCAACTACGTCACGCTTCATTTTTAGGCAATCAACTAAAGGAGTAGTTATAATTTATTATATACTATAATTTAATTGGGCCGCTATTTTGTTGTTCCATGTTGAATTTGTACACACATTTTACCAGTTTATCCCTATATTATATCTATTTTTGCAATAATTGAGGTCATTTGAATAATAAGGTTTTTTTACTTGAATCCTCTTGAATTCTTAACAAAATTTACCAGTTCATCTCTAAATCGAACGTAATTCTTGCGCAAAATTTGAAATCAATCGAATAATCAGGTTTTCAGAGTGATTTTCTAAGCAGTTTATTAGGCCGCCATTTTGTATCACCATTTTGGAATCGTACCAAAATTTCATCAGGTCATTTCCATTTCATAGTTGATTTTTGTGCCAAATTTGAGATAAATTCAATAAGGAGTTTTCTAGTAATAGTTTTTTTATCATTTTCTAGGCCGCCATATTGGATTTTAACAAAATATTACCATATGGCTCTTAATTTTTGATCAAAATTTAAAGTTAATCGGTAAAGCAGTTTTTTAGCTATACCGGAAAAAGACAGACATATCGATGGAATTCATAAAACATGTTTTTTGGAGAGTGAAATATGACAAATGAATTGAATAAGTAGTTTTTCAGGCTTTTTTTAAAGGTTTTATTAGGCCGCCATTTTACTTATATAAGTTTTACCAGTCCATCCCTATATTACACTTTGTGCACAAATTGAGGTAAATCGGATAAGTAGTTGTTTTGTAATATTTTTTTTACCATTCTTCAAACGCTTGTTCCGCCAGATTGGATTTTTACAAAAATGATAAGTAATTTTTAAGCTCTGCGGCGAACAGACCGACATGTTTTTTAAAGTAATATTTCGATTTAAGGACCGTGAAAGGTGAAGATTTGAAAACATCTCAGGGGGTGATTTTTTTGTAGGCATTTTGTTCCGCCATCTTGAATTCGTGGCAAAATTTTACAAATTCATTTCTATATCACCCATTATTCTTGCGCAAAGTGTGAATTTAACATAATAAGTACTTCTTTTAAACTGATTTTAAAGAATTTTATTAGGCAGCCATTTTGCTTTGCCATTTTGGATTCATACCTAAATTTTATGTCATATTTGATTTTTCCAAAATTTGAGGTCTGTAGGATAAGTAGTTTTTTACTAATATTTTTCGCCGTTCGGTTCCGCCATATTGGATTTATACCAAATGTTATCATGTCATGTCCATATAATCCTTATTTTTTCACCAAAATGTAAAATTATTCGGGTAAGTCGTTTTTTAACTGTGCGACCAACAGGCAGAGAGACAGACCGGCATATTTGATTTTTTCACAATTACAAGCAAAGTAAAAAGATATACTTTTGAAACAAAAAATAATAAAATATTAAGAGATATTGACTTTCCGATAATCTTGACGAAAAAAGATCCTACTTTTATTTGGCACCTTTTCTCTGCGTGTCGGTTAATAACACGTTGAAAAATCGGCGCTTTTAATAGTTACTCCGATATCCTCTTAATAGCAATTTTAACAAGCATCGTCGTTAGAATTTATCAGAATTTACTTATTTACTCCGATTTTAAGATAATTATAGAAGATCAACGATTTGCGAATCACTAATGAGATAGTGTAAATCCTGTTCACCGAGTCTCCCAAAATTTTCCTAATCTAAACTTAAAGACTATTGGAAAACGATTAAATATGAATAAAAATGTTAATGGTCTTTAGACTAGTTCAATAAAATTCACGTTGGAGATGTAAATTTGGATACTTAAAAACAATTTTTGTTCATTTTAAAAAGAATTGTCTGGGTTAATTATTAATATAGAGGCACCGTATCGGAAGTTCTTCAGTCTTTATTAGTTTGTAAAAAAGTTACGCGAAGAATTTTTTTTGTGTTTTCATTAAAGGAGCTAATACTAATTAATGGTAGTAATAATATTTTAAAATAGGCATCTTTGGGTAATAGAGTCCACTTTCACTTTGTGTTATAATAAGTAATGTATAAGTATTAATAAAATATTTTATAAAAAAATAGAAGCGACTTAAAAAAATCGCTAAAAAGTAAAAAATAATATTTTATTTATTCCTTAAATATAGACATTTTGAGGTCCATGCCCAAAGCAGCCTCGCCCAGCCATTACACAATATAGTTGATGTATTTTGTATTAAATTACATATACACCAAATATATAGCTAGCCTTATATCTTTTAGAAATGATGCCCGAATCACTTACTCTCAGATACCTTGTGGGACTGCGCAAGGGCAAACTGGTATTTCCTTCCAATTCTTTATTATTAATTATTTCTCAGTTTTTAGTGAGTTTTTACAAGTTAGATTTTTAAGAATATTATAGTTTGTAGTATAAGTATATCCAATTCTATATAACATAATACACAAAATGATGAATAAATAAGTAAACGACACTATTAAAATTAGATTTTATAATAAATACTTAAAAAAAAAAGAAATAAAATTAAATTATTTTTGACAGCTACGTTTTTTAGTTAAACAAATCTAATACTTTCGAGATATTTTAGTTTTCATTAACTATTATATTAATGATAATAATAATATAAATGTATCTAAACTTAATTGGACTCGTGCTCACCAAATACTAATTTATTAATTGGAAAATTTAAACTCAAGACTTTCAAAATTATCAAAAAAGTTTAAATCAAGCTCTTAAAACAGCACTAGGGTCATTTCAGTCACATACTACTTTGCTTTTCGAAACGATTCCAAGATGTCCAATTTTACATACCCATTATAGGTGCGCAGACTTTAGAACCAAATAAAGTTCTTAACAGTCCTCATGATAAAAGATCACTTGTAGAAATACAACGATTGAGGGAACTGCCATAAGATATATAATAATGAGATCTTGCCCATAAACTATTTTGTAAATAAAATAATTTAAATATTAATATCAGAGATGTTAGTTTAGTTTTTTTAGTTTAAGAGTTTATTAGCAAAAATCTGTTACAAAATGTACATTACAATATTATTTCAAGTACATATTACACAACTTTATGTAACTATTATACAGTTATTATAACCTATACAAATATACCAATAATAATAATAATATTAATAAAACTTTTAACATATCAAAATTACATAGACTGTTTTTTAAATAAGTAATTTTTAAGGACTTTTTGAATTTTTTAAGTCATGATTCATTTTTTATTTCCTTTTTTAAATTGTTAAATTATTTTAATCCTTTATAAAATATCGATTTATATAACAAATTGTTGGAGGGTAGAATTAAATGAAAATGGTTTTTTTGCCATGTATTATAATGATAAAACTCTAAATTTTTATTTATAAATTCCTTTAAATGATTTGGAAGTAAACTATTTTCAATTTTATAAATGAATACACAGATATAAAAAAATATCAAATTTGTACATCTAGCCATTTTAAAATACGTAACATATCACTAATTTTTGTATATTTATCTTTATTTAAAATTTCTCTCATTCCCTTGTTTTGTAAAACTTGAATTTTTTGAAAAATATCTTCATTTGCCCTTTTTATAATTATAGGACAATACAAGAAATGAGGTAATATGATTGTTTTATAAATTGTTTTTTTTTAGCAAATAGTGACAAATGATTGCTTATTCTTTTTAGATATTTAATTTTACTTGCTATTTTCGATATAGTTTTACCAAAAAATCCTTAAATTTTAACTTTGAATTTAAAATAATACGCAAATATTTAAAGGAATCAACAATATCCAATAATTCTTACCATCAATAAATATGTTAGTTTTTCTGTCGGGTTAATAGTCATACATTTTATTTTTTTTACATTTAATTTTAATTTATATATATTTAACTAGTTAAGCATTAATTTTAACTCTCGATTTATCTTATTACTTGCTAGTGTAATATCCTTATCTTTAATGTAAATTAGTGTGTCATCTGCAAACATTTGTATTTTACAATTTTTTAAAACACTTGGTAAATCATTGA
Organism: Kuschelorhynchus macadamiae; assembly: GCA_030620095.1. Classification (NCBI taxonomy): domain Eukaryota; kingdom Metazoa; phylum Arthropoda; class Insecta; order Coleoptera; family Curculionidae; genus Kuschelorhynchus; species Kuschelorhynchus macadamiae. The sequence continues at coordinate 812,936 of JAUTXW010005372.1, forward strand.
TATATAAAATAAATAATAATGGACCTAGTTTGCTTCCTTGTGGTACACCTACATTATTAATGTGTTTTGAATATACATTAGAACATTTGTTATTTGTGTCCTGGTCTTTAAATAGTTTTTGAACCATTTAAGAAAACTACCCTTTATCCCATATTTATATAATTTGTCTAATAGTTTATTCCTATCTATTGTTTTAAATGCTCTTTTAAAACCTAAAAATAGCGCTATTATAATTTCTTTATTTGTCATGTTTCTCGACCAGTTTTCAATGACATACTAAAGGGCAACTTGAGTGGAGTGTCTGCGCCGAAATTTAGATCGAAAGGGAACTAAAATTTTTTTTTCTTCCATGTGATCAAAATTTTGATTTTAAACAATTTCTTTAAGTAATTTTTCAATATCCCATAATACATTAATTGGTGTCATTTCTGTATATTTTTTAGATTTTTTTATTTTTGGCACAGGTGGGAACATATCTTCTAGTATGTATGCTTCTCTTAAACATTTATTTATAAGATTCGATATCCAGCACAAGAGGTTTCCTTCATATTTTTTTTTGTTAAAATTTCGATGTTGCTAAAGTGCGGGACACGAAAGAAAACTGGCCGGTCCTTAAAATAAAGGTTCATAGTCTTAAGCAAGCGGAAAAGTAAAATTTGGGTACGCAAATAAATTTTATGTTATTTTATTTGTTGTAATAGTTTGCCGCTTCACCTATAAAGTGCGCCAGGTAAGCGGTACGGAAAATTAATCGAGGATTTAGTAAATTTCGCACTGGTCCACTTGTAATTGGGATGTGCCTAGAGTCTCTATGCGCTTACCGCTAGAAGGTTCTAGCTATTTCCAGTGGCGCCTATACATTTCGAGCATTTGTTTTCATTTCTATATAAATGCTTTGCGTTGAATTTGAATTATTATTTCGAAGTAACGATGGCGAGCAAAAGAGGAAAAACAATTCGAAGCGGTGCACGTGAAGTTATTGCGAGCGTTATACATAAAGGCCTGTACTAGAGAAGCTGAAAATAATAGTTTTTTCCGGAAAGTAGTGTAAGAAAAATTCAAAGAGAACATAATGATCGCTCATGTTCTACTTCACCTTTAAAATCTCCTGGTAAAAATGACCCCGATTATCATACAAAGACAAAATTGACGATAGTGATTTTCAAGTAATTCGACGAACAATAGATGATTTTTATATAAACTTGAAGTCCGACCTGCAAACACCTACTTCCTGCTAGAAAGAACAAAATAGATTTTCCGTACGGGTATAAAACCTTAAATCGGCTTTTACGATCAAATGGTTTTGTTTGGCGCAAGTGCCACAATAAACGAAAATTGCTCATTGAGAGACCAAATATTTTTCACTGGCGTGTGAAATATCTATCAACTGTAAGGCAATATAGGCAAGAAGGACGCAATATTGTGTATCTAGACGAAACCTGGGTAGATAATGATATGACAGTGAACAAATGCTGGCAAAGTGAAAGTGTTACCGGTGTTGTTCAGGGAATCCGCTCTAGTAGTCGCTTTATTATAGTTCATGCTGGTTCAGAAGCCGGATTTGCTCTAGGTGCTGCTTTAGTTTTTCGCTCGGGACTAACAACTGGAGACTATGATGGACAGATGAATAGAGATAATTTTAAAAAGTGATTACTCGAGAAGCTTCTACCTAACATTCCTCCCAAATCAGTCGTGGTAATGGTAATGGTAATGGTAAGAAATACCTTTTAACAAATGGGGTTGTATGTCTATTGCGCGCCTCAATCCTTTACTTTGAAAAGGGTATTTAAACAAATGTAAATTTAATAATTATAAAACTCGTTGCATTTATCGCCCTTATACTTCTGTTTTTTTTTACTATTACGAAAGACGGGTAAATGGATTTCAAATCAAAATATATGAGCAACGTCCTCTACAAATTGGCGTTTGACTCATCAAAATCGGCCAAGCCGTTTAGACAATATGCGCGAACAAACATAAAAAAAATACATACATAATACGAATTGAGAACCTCCTTTTTTGAAGTCGGTTAAAAAGTAATTTTTACTATTGTTACATTATTTAGCATATCAACAACGTAAAACTAGTTTCTGAATGACATACTGGATTATTTTTTAATTAAAATTGTGACATGTCAAAATATATTCATTGGGGATGATCTGAGTTTTCTGAAGAAATCACCCAAGTCCTTTAGATAAAGAAAAGTCGGAGAATATGTAAAAGGCTTGTGGGTTTCTTTAGGAAGCCTAGATCTTGCTTTAAGATTGATGGGTTCTTTAATATGGTCATGTGTGGATTCTAAAATAACCGATTCAAATAAAATGTTAACTGTGTTCTATAATTCAGTTCAACGCAGTCTCGGTATCCATACACGACTTTTATACATTGAAAGAACTCATTTCGGATCTCCATTATCCTAATTTTTATTTTTTTCTCACTACGTTCCGGCTGGTAATTTTCATTATTCGTAGTGCATAAAATTCATTATTTATTATCGTTAAGATCATTTTCCTTACAAGTAATTAAAGCAATTCGTTAGATCTGTACGTTTTCCGCACATTTTTTATAACTTAGTGAACTATTTTTTACACTAAAACCAATTTAGAGTAGTGCTTTACAGCATGGTAAAAACCCCCAATCTGTTCTGTAGTTGCAGATAAAATCGCATGCATGCAAACACACACAGGTGGCCGAATACAGAACATTCTTGTTTAAATCGGTTAAAAAGCATTGCATTATACAAAACACCTAAAGAGCAGCTTAATCATCGTAAATAATTATTAACTTAATGGTAATATGCGAACTATATATAAGTTTATCCATTAAACAATATTCCATTTAAATATTAATCTCGTGTTGCCTCATGTATATGCTTTATAGCGTTTATTTGGCCATACAAGAATATTTAATTACTAATCGATAACTTGTATGAAACTGTTTCATACGACAAAAGTTCTTTAATAATTCTGATACTCGTACAATATAAATTTGATGTAGAGTAATGAACATTGCGCATTTTCTCCATAAAATTAAACTAGGTTATGAACATACTGTTTTACGATAAATTAACTTCTAGAATTAGATTAAAATGTCATTTACCAAACCTTTTTGTTTTGCTTGCCAAAATGTCTTTCAATAATGCTAAAAGGTTCGTCAGCATCTGGCTCTGCTTGAATCGCTATTAGAAAAAAAACTTGCATTGATCAAGTATCATCAAGTTAAGACAATGTTCGGGGTGGATTAGGCGACAATGATGATTTTGGATAACAATTCAGTACCACTTTGATTCTGTATTAAATGATATAGCCCTATCTATATCCTCTAATTTTAAAAACTTTCTTCTACTTTGGGAGTACTAATTCGAACGGTCTAAGGATCTGACCTGTGAATAACACAGAACAGGTAATTTCTAGTACATTACATGACAAATGCTGGAAGTTTTCAAATAAGGAGGTATTTAGAAATCCTTCGAGCTTGAAAACGACCACTTTCATAAGACTAATAAACACAAATTTTCCTACGACGACAAATAGTATTCAGTAGGATTTTTAGTTTTATTCGCTTTTCAACAACTGAGTAATTGCGTTGATTAATTGTAAATAAAATAAGTTGTGATTTTTTCCTGAAACAAAAAATCTTGGTTAGAATAAACAAGGAAATCTTACCTTGATAGCCTCATGATTTTAGAAAAAATAAGTAACTGCCGTATTTAAAAATCAATTTTTACATTATAATATTCCGGTAGAGTGATATTCCGATAACCCTAATCTCTCTTTATATTCCATTGGATTCTTGAAACAAATAAATATATTTTATTAACATAGGGACTTAAACATATTATCTATATCAGATAAGCCTGTAATAAGAAACTTGGAACATAAAATTTTCTTTGAATTTGAATTACTAAAACTAAAAATGGCCCAAGAGAAAAACAAAGCGGATTTTATCCAATATCTTCTAACATATTGCAGATGGAACAAAATTGTTTTACAAAACATGTAGGGCAGATCTTTATCTACAAAAATGGTTATATTTTTTTTTCGGAGATGTAATAGTTTTCGAGAAAAATTAATTTAAAGTTATTAATGTTCCTCCCCCCTGTTTTTGGACCAGGAGAAATTCTTAAATTTATTAGCAAGAGCACAGACAAATTTTGCATCAACTCGAGTAAAAATTATCAAAAAACAATTTTTTTCAAACTCAATTTTTGCAAAAACTATGAGGACTGCAGGAAAAACATACATACCTTTTTTAAGGAAATAACCTGCAATTTTGCTCTAATTAAAGATATTTTGAAAGATATAAGTCAAAAATCGTTTTTTGCAGTTTTTGGTCTTTTTTTGACGGCCTACGTGTGAGCAATCTATGCATTCTTAAACAACCCCTTGATAGGTACTAGTAGAGAAAACAGCCTCCAAAACTCTCTCTTATTAACTTCGTTATTACTTTAAATACACGTTTTTCTCATTCAATATATCAATTTATTTTTCTGGCTGTCGGTCGTATTTCAACAAATGTCTTAAAAATATATATTTTCCCAGCATCAAATTGCTATAGTAATGCGTTTATCAACTACATAAAAAAAATCGGTAAATTTGCTTAATTCTGAACTTCCTTCGTTATGAATCTTTCCTTTTATTAGGAATAGTGACCTGTGATCCATTTACTTTCACTCTCATAGTCATTTATAACACATACACATATCAGTGGCGTATATAGAATTTGCTCCTGCGGAGGGGGCTGAGAATTTCAACAACCAAAAAAAAAAGATCTTCACTTTATTTTTATGTAACTAAAACTGTCTCTGGTGGGGGGTTGCTTCTTGAAAGAAAGGTTCCTATTTTATACTATTTGTACCATTTAAGTTTAAATAATAGTGGCTCGGGGGGGGGGGATTTAACTCCCAGACCCCTCCTATATATACGCCACTGACACATACTGTCTTTTCTAACATTTTTGTTGGCCGCGATTTTGTTCCACCATATTGGATTCGTACCAATATTTTACCAGTTTTTACCTATGCCTCTTTTGATTTTTGGACATAATTTAAAATAAATTTTATAAGTAATTTTTACGCCGATTTTTTAAGACCGCCATTTTGTCCCGTTATGTTGAATTCGTCCTAGTTTATTCCTATATCACTTTTAATTTTTGCGAAAGATTTATCAATTGAAAAAGAATTTTTTTTTAGGTTGATTTTTTTAAACATTTTATTTGGTCGCCATTTTGTTTCACCATTTTGAATTCGTTTCACAATTTTACTAGTTTATATCTATATCAGACTTAATACTTGCATAACATTCTAAATTAATCTAATAGTTGGAATTTTAGGCTGATTTTTTATAAATATTTTATTAGGCCGTCTTCTTGGATTCATACCAAAATGTTACCAGTTGATGGTAAGTAACACTTGATTTTTGTGCAAATGTTAAGGTAATTTCGATGATTAATTTTTCAGTGATAATGTTTTTAATATTTCACACACATTTTCAGGCCGCCATATATATTTACCAAAATGTTACCAGGTCATCCCCATTAATTTGTAAACAAAATTTGAAGTCAATCGAATAAGTAGTTTTTTAGGCATGCGGCAATGCTGACAGAGAAACAGGCCGACGGACTTGTTTTGGGCGTTTAGATGCAGCTAAAACATTAACCTACATAAAACCTAAAAATGTAACCATTTCATCCTTTTCTAACCCTTGATTTTTGACCAAAATTTGAAGTCAATTGGATATGTAGTTTTTGATCTATGCCGCATTCTGTACGATCGACAGACACAGACCGACAGAATTGAGAAAACATATTTTTTTGGCATCTAGGGATTTTAAAACGTGAAGATCTGCAAAAACCTGATTTTTTCACGAAAATACGTCTCTTTTACGGGAAGTAAAAACACCTATTAAGAAAGAACAATCGTAAGTTGCATCGCAAAATTACCTTAGACTTTAATAAATACATTGTTATTATTCTCCAGAATATTAAAAATATCTCAAATCTGACCGATAGCCAGAAGAATGGCGATATGTAGTCGTAAGAAATATACTGTCAAAAAAGGCTCTGCTTATGTTTGATATCATTGTGGACGTGAGATACTAACATTGTTTAATTTATGACATTTTTCTGCATAGACCTTCCGCCACTGGTTGCGAGACATTTTCATGCATCTAAATTAGAGATTTTGTTTCGCCAACCGATGTAAAAATTCAAGGAATACGAAGGGCATTACATTTTTTGTCGCTTTAATGCGACATAAAATGTTCACGAACCTGCCTAAAAGGGTTCATATTCATGAAAGGACCTGCTAATCCTCTTTAGTTTAACACCGTTAAAGGATTTGGAGAGATTTGCAGGTATAACCCATTTTTTTCTAAATAATCGTTGGAATTATATAAATTGTAATACAGGAGGAAAGTTTTTCGCATTTTGCCGGTTTAAAGTTTAATTTATTTTTGAATTTACTAAACTTTTTCATGATATAACAATAGCGCTTTTGAGAGTAGCTCGAAATAAATATATTTTCCTTTTGTACTAATGTTTGATTAGATAATCTGATATTTGTTCGCAGATATTCGAATAAATATATTTTAAAACATTTTCTGAGGACTCCACGTCAACCCGTTTTTTCGAATAGAGAAGGAATGAAAAAGAAGTTACATACAAAACTAAATGTGATCTATTGTCAGTGTTATTGATAAAAAATTGTTTTTGGCATTTCTTTACTGAGTCTTGGAAGGAATTCAACAACATGTCATCCTAGTTTAGGTCATTTGGTGTTTACTAAGCCTTTTGTCTTTGTACTATTTCTATTTAATTATTTCATTTCTTCCATTTCATATGATTCACACTAATAAAGACAGTCGAATCATTTGAAATCATTGAAATTCAAGTTGTAGGTATATTTTCTGTTCAACTGAAACTACCACTTCGAGTAGTAGCTGCTGATGTCGATCTGACTAAATCAACAATTCATAAATATATATAATAAAAATATACATTTCATCCCTACAAAGTTTGCCTTGTACAAAAACTTAATGATGATGACCTAGATCGCAAATTATAGTTTGTAAATAAATGTTCTATTTGAAACGCAACCAATTTATTTGTATCGGACATGTTGTAGTGATGAAGCAAGTTTTTTTCTAACCGGCACAGTCAATAAAGATAATTGTCGTTATTGAAGTGGTGAAAATCCTCACTGGTTTGAAGAGGCTCATACACAGCATTCTCAGAAACTTAACGTATGAGCTGAAATTATGGGACGGCACTGTAACCGCCCCGGTAAACAGCGTGGAGTACATCAAGTGGATGAGATAAAAAGGACTACCATGACTGGACTCTGCAAAAATTGCGAACAATTTAAATTTTTTCAGATTTTAATGTATGTAAAAACGTAATATGTATTTTTTAATGTTTCCAACTGTTTATGTCACTAGTAAAATAATCAGTCATATGCATAAAATTTTATTTATACTTGCAAGTATTTACTTTGTCTCGTAGCAAATAATTGTGCGGTGCTAAGTATATAAATTCTAAGTTCAGTTTAACAGTGCCTTTTAGTACATAGGTATATTTAAAAACAAAAATGACTAGTGGTTCAAGTAGAGAAGAACTGGACGAATAATATATGATTGTGAATTAAGTAAGTCACAAACCCCTTCATAAAAAAAAGCACAGAGGAAGGCATGTTAAAATGTATTCAGGAGTATGAAAACGTATCTGGGAAAACAATCACAGCAGCTCAGATTAAAAAGTAATAATAATAATATGAAAACACATGTAAAGAAAAAAGATGATGCAAAACAAACATAAAATAAAAAATTAATTTAAAAAATGGAAACAAAATATTTCTAAAACTACTGGAAGGAGAGTCCAATGAACCAAATCCGACAGTGTCGAGGATTCCAGGTAAGTGACAAGTGCAAACTGTTATAAATGACAAGTAAATTTTAAAAAAATCATGAGAGCTTTGCCAAATTTACATGGAACCATCCCTAAAATACCCCCTTTCGAATAACGAAATTATCAAAATTAGTCCCCCTGGTAAAGAATTATTGTTGAATTGAGAACTGTCACGTTTTTGAGGTCGGTTAAAAAACATGATTTTTTTAGGGGCCTCCATGCTGAAAGTGTCGTTGTATCTGCTAGCACCAGTTCTCCGAATCCTGAAAATTACCAATTAGTCCGTTTAGTTCCTGCTGTAGAAAAAAAGACACTGGCTGTACAAACCGAAGACCAAAGTTCTCACTACCTTCGAGCTGCAAAAGCTTGTTCTGTTGGAGCTATTAAAACTAATTCGTATGTAGCAAAAGAATTTACTTAACAATTAATCTATTTAGCCAAATGTGGTGACCGATCCTGAATCAAAAAAGTCATACGCAGTTTTGTAATGAAATTCATAAATTTATGACTTTTTTTAATTAGAAATGTTAATTTTTTAGTTTTTGTTAATATGCAGCGTGGACATAAAGTAGGTATAGAGTAGTAAAAAAGTTTGAGATAAATTGAATATTTTTATACTTTTGGCAAAAAATTAAAATGCAAATAAAAATTACTGCTTGTTTATATTTCTAAATACATAATACGTAAATATTTATACCTAAAATATACATACATAGCTCTCACTTGACTCGAAATTTATTGGCACCTGTTAAATATAAGTGTAGCTACCTCAGATCTTTTTTATTCACCTTGTCTTCTATAATTGACATCTCCATCATTATCATCATCATCATGATCACATCAATTGTTATCGGGAAATAACTCTGGAAAGTCATCTACATCATTAAAATACTTAGCAATGTTGGCTAACACAAAGCCATTCGGCTTATTTTAGCTATATTCAGCCTAGTTATTCAGTTTCTTGAATGTTGAAAGATGAAGTAGTTCTCTAGGTCATTCTAAGTATTTCTATATGGTGTTAGTATCCATGGCATTAAACTATAGCCACTATCACCTAGTAAAGCCTGGTGTCCATTCTTTTCAAATAAAATAAGGTAAGTATCACTATTTCTTAGAATCCTACTGTCGTGTACTGAACACGGCCAACTTGTATCTGCACTTTTGAATTATTCTTTTGAATTAGACATCGTCTGGACACTTATGCTTGCAGTTCCTTTTCTATTTATATACTAATCACCATGAATTTCGGGGGTGTTTCTATTAAAACGTGTGTGCAATCAATTGCGCCAACCACTGCTGGAAACGTATAGCAGTTTTGTCACTTCAGTTTTTCTTGCACGATTTCTTCCCATCTTGTGTGCAACTTAATTTTTTTGCTTGTTCCAAAATCTTCTAGGAAACATTATCGATTATTCTAGACACCGTTAACGGATGAACCCCGGTACTATCCGCCACGCTTATTTGAAAGCCAGGATCACCCATGCATCTTAAAAAAAATGCGTTTAGCGTGTTTCTGGTAGAAATATGTCAGCTATTATTTCTACATTTTCTTAGCAAAACGATCCAATGCCTTATAAATATTGTCGTCTCCATGTTTATGCACTTAATAAATATTAACAGTCCGCACAGGCATAAATTCATCCATGTTTCACACCTGTCGAGCATACGCCCCTCAGTCTACTAAAGAGGTAACTTTAAATATCAGTCTGCGTAATGATTTTTATGCATACTGAATACAAGTAAGTACTAGTAGGTGAAGTAAACTTTCTTAAAAGAGCTTTTACTACTCCTGGTAGTAAATACTTACAATTTTTATGTAGGTTAAAGAAAGGTAGTATTTACTTGCAGATTTAATAGTAAAAGCATTTCCTTTCTCTTATGCATATGGTATATGTTTTTAACTACAGAAGTAAATTAGTGATTCAGGGTTGAGTGCTAATATATTGACGTATTAGAGAAATCATCTTATTAAAAAACATAACTAATATGAAGAAAGGATGCTTTTATTATATTATATAATATATGCTTTCTTAAGAACGTGCAGCATTCGCATAAAATGAGTATATTTTACAAGATTTATTTAAATTTATTTATCTGTCGGCCTGTCTGAGTAGAATCTTGGAAATCGATTTTGTGCTACTAATACTTGCTCAATTGATTCGAGTTCTGACATCAATATAATACCGAACTACCAATGTAACAAAACAACTAAAATTTTCGTTTAATCACTTTGATAATCAAAATATTAGCACGTTGTAAATAAAAGCAAAACTTCAAACAGCTTATAATAGAGCAATGACAAATCTTATGACGTTAGGATTTAACATTTTATAAATTTTAAGTTATTTAGATATAAAATTATACAGGTAACCCGATTATTTATACCCTACCTCCTTATTTGTAATAGTATGGAATAACTTATAAAGTTAAATAAAAAAGTTGGTATAGCAAGGATTTTGTTTTTTAATAAGTAATATAAGTAAGATATACTACCGAATGTCTAAATTGTTATACGCAACTAAGTGCTGCGTTATTATAATAGCCGCACGCGGGTATTGTTACTGTCCGCGTTCTCTTTTTGGACCGGAAAATTTTCAGATTTGTGTTTTTTGACCTTCGAAGTGTTCTAGCTCGGTAACGGTACGTCACGCGCGTGATCAAAACACGAATTTGTTGGGATTTATCATAAGCCAACAGTAGCGTGTGAAAAGGGGCATTCTTTTAGAAACCCCGATGATGCAAAATGTAGGTCGCTGTGGTTAATTTTTCGAAGTGGGGCATACTTTTTCAGATTTCTCGTCTTAGTATTATATAAATTAAAGAGGGGTAAAAAATGGGGTAACTTTAAAGGCATTTTGCGGAGTTCCTGACTAGTTTGTCAAAGTAAAGAGGGGGTCCGATGGGAAATATAAAGGAGATTTAAAATCAATATAAGACGGCTATACCTCAAATGACGAAAAAGCGATCGAAATACAGATAAACTAAAAAAAAACTGTTTCGGTCTTTTCAAATTTCCCATATATCACTATTTTTGTTTCGAGAAGAATAACGAGGGGCGGAATTTGTTAATGGGATCCCAAATTTCCCCCGGGGGATTCAAAAACCACATCGCTAAAATTACTTTCCTGTTTATACAGGGCGAGCTATTTAGAAATTAAATTCTTATATTCTGTAGCATATGGACGGTTAATTCTAGCTGAATCCGGTAAATACACAAAGAAATGTCTATATTTCCTCTAGAGACTAGTGTAAAAACCAGCGCGATCAGTGTTAAAGACGAATTTGTGAAAAAAATGAATTGTAGCGTGCACAAATTCTGTTTACCATTCTCTGGTCTTTCGTAAAGTCGTATCGGTACTTCCTGGGATAAAAACGAATAAATATATCAAAAATGCCATCTTCTTTCTGCAAGGTATGGGTTTACATTTTTTATCCGAAGTTAAAAAATTGGGCAAAATTTAGTTTCGAGTAAAAAAAGCATTATTTTTCCATTTGCCATTGAATTTACCACTTTTTCAAGTTGGCCTGGCTGTGCTATCTGTATAGCTTTGACTGACATGTCCTAACAATCGATTTGACAGGGTCGCGATGTTTTTAATCCGAAATGTCTTCAAAATTTGCAAAAATCTGTTCTATCTTAAATGCTTTGAAGAATTGGTGAAAATGGATATACATCCCGAAAAGTATAAAAATATCTGGAATCCTGCCCCAATAAAGTTATGGCGAGTATTTTACATACAAAATGAAAATATAAACAGAAAATAATAAATATATGGATGGTGTAGAGACTTAAAGGTATATATATTTATATTTTAATGATTAAGGAACTTCTCCATTTTAGATAATATTAAGCAATATTCCAGTATGTTTAGTAACGGCTAGCAAGTATTTTCGAAATAAGTGCTTTCTTCGATATACACAGAACTTAGAGTTAATTATATTCTTATTTTTTAGAAACAATTAATATTTTTAAAAATAATAAAACAAATATTTTATTGTATATTTTTTGCATATTAGTTTAAACTTTACTTACTAGATGGGGTAATTGTTAGTCATTTAGAAAAAAATATATAAATTCTAACTGTTAAAACGTTTTTAGTCTAATTTTTAAAAGGTTTAAAATATCGACTTTGGGGTTCCCATGATAGATAGAATATTTGATATTTTCAATAAAATTTTTTAAAATATGTCGAAGCTCATTCTCCAGTCCAAAATTTAAAGGATATTTGAAACGTATTTGTTTAGGAATTTCTTCCTGAAGCCTGAATCTGAAGCCTTATTTTCAAGTCAAGTTATTAATTCAGACTCTAGCGGCTATTGTTTCAATCCTGCACAAAAGATGCGGGATGTCTATATATGTCTTGCTTGATTGATGCACGCATCCAAGTTATTTGCTCTTCTACCTACCAATATTTTTAGTAGGGCGATACAATAACAATACGATAACAAAAAGAAAAGCGTGAAGGACAATAAACCTTATATTTATTTTAATATTAGTGATATAAAAGTATTGCTAACACAATAAGATCTAACATTTTTAAAAGTATTAATATAATAATAACTTTTTAGAATTGCGATAAAAGCACTGATATTGTCGCGTTCAAGAGAAAAGCATCTGTGGAGCTCAATATTTTAAAAGGGCTTTTATTATTTTCATTGTTAGATAAGAAGTTTAAGAAAAACATATATACTTGGAAAAATAATTATAAATAGATGAATAGAAAGGGAATTAAAAAATAAACAAATAAAACTCGGCATTTAAAAGTTAAACTAAAATTTTGCGAAATACGTTTTAATTTTCATGACTTACTTCTTAGTAGTATTGTTTGCCCACCTGCATGACGAGATTGTGCACCAAATACCGTCAGTGATTACTAGAGACATTTAAAAAAAGATATTCATATTCTTTTTCTTGAAGGACAACACCTACAAACACATTTATCCTCAGGCAGTTTCTTTAAAGTCAGAACTAGAACGTCATTAATTAATTTATTTCGAAATTTTAAAAAAAGTAAGCCAGATAGACGCTTTCAAAAACCGGTTCTAATATATTCGACAAAACTCATTATTTTACCAGCAAAAGAGTTTATGTTTCTATTCCTCTAATCTTATTTAAAAAATCGGTAAATTTCCTTTACCCGGAACTTCCTTTGTTATATTTTTTTTCAATTATTAGGAATAGTGAAGTGTGACTCAATTTAGTACGTAGTCACAGTATATATTTGTTAGATATACTGTCTTTCCAAAAATTTTTATTGGGCGCTATTTTGTTCCACAATATTGGTTTCCTACCAATATTTTAACAGTTTCTTTGTACCTATGCCATACTTGACTTTTGGGCATAATTTACAATAAATTCAATAAGTAGTTTTTACATTGACACATACTGCAATTTTGTTACGTTCACATTATGTTTTTCTGTAAATTTTTTTGCGTTGATTTTTTGAAAATTTTATTTGGCTGCCATTTTGTTTCGCCATCTTAAAATAGTACCATAACTTTGCCAGTTTATCTCTATATCACACTTAACTCTTGCACAAAAATTGAAATTAATTTAATAAGTAGTATTTTCAGGGTGATTTTTTAAATATATTATTAGGCCGCTATTTTGTTTTGCTATCTTGGATTCATATCAAAAGTTTACCAGTTCAATCATATGTAACACTTGATTTTTGTGCAAAATTTGAGGTAAATCGGATAATTAGTTTTTTTAGTAATATTCTTTCCGTCATATTGAATTTCTACCAAAAATTACCAGGGCATGCCCATATGACCCTTAATCTTTGACTGAATTCTGAAGTCAATCTGGTAAGTAGTTTTTGAGCTATGCCGCGAACTGACAGATAGACAGATAGACCGGCAGACAGACCGATGGGACTGACAAAAAGTATTTTTGGACATCTAGGGACACCAAACCGTGAAGATATGTAAAACCTGAGAGGATGATTTTTTCACGACTACAAACATTTTATTTGGCTGCCATTTTGTTCTGCCATCTTGAATTAGTAACATAGTTTTACTAGTTAATCCCTATAAAAATGTTATTTATGTCACACAATTTGAAATCAGTCTATTAAGTAGTCCTTCCAGCAGACAAGGAAATCATATTACGTAGAAAAATACAACTACTTTTGGATAACAGCACCTACACAGTAATTCAAGTAGGCCCCACCAACAAAATTGAGAGACGGATAATCAACCTTATAAACGCATCGAACCTAGCGACAGAGGAAAAGAAGAAGCAGCCCAAGGATCCCGCGACTCTACAAACTACTAAAATACACAAGGTTAATGCACCACTTCGACCCATCGTCAGTGCAATAGGATCTTCTACTTACAAAATCGGTAAATATCTTTCAAATATTCGTAATAAATTTACAGGAAAAACACATTCATATATTAGACTCTACGCATTTTGTAGAGAAACTAAAAGCAATCCAATTTGATCCCAAATATGTCTTAATCACTTTCGATGTAGAATCGCTATATACAAATGTGCCTATAAATGATTCAAGTTCCATAACATCAGACTTATTTCACCATAACTTTTTTTTTTTCAAGTAACCTCAGGAGCAGTCATGGAATCTCCGCTGTCACCAGTGGTAGTCAATATCTTCATGGAAGCTTTTGAGAAGGAAACCTTAGAGTCATCTCCATGAAAGCAAAAATCATGATTCAGATATGTAGACGACTCTTTTGTAATATAGCATGGTCCAGAAAACCTCCTCCCCGTATTTCATCTGAATCGAAAACATGCTAATATAAAATTTACAATGGAAATTTAATCAGATAGCACGATTCCCTTTCTAGATGTTCTTGAACCAAAGAACCAACGCATATGAATAAATACCTAATTGCAAATTCCCATTATCATACAGCACAAAAGCAATCAGTTATTAATTCTTTGGTTTACAGAGCTCTTGCGATTTGTGACCAAAATTCTTTTCAATCGAAAACAGAGAAACTGACTCAAGCTTTAAGGGGGAATGCATATTGCACTGAGGATATTAGACTGTCAGTTAGAAAATATAATAACTCTACTCCACGAAATAATACTAATAAGGAACTGCCGATAGTGTAGTTGTTCCATTTATACTCGGAACCACAGACAAGATTGCAAGGTTACTTCACCGATCCAACATACGTACAGTCTTCACCACATACAAGAAAAAATGTTTGCGATCGCCAAAGGACATTATTCCTCTCCCAACGGAAGAAATATATGCAATTCCTTGTTCCTGTGGTGATGTCTTTATTGAAGAAACTGGACGATCCATATCGACTAGAACATGAACGATGTATCAGAAATTAACAAACTGTAACACTGTGAACACAGTCGACTATAAATAGCAAGCTCATTCAGTGTTCCGATCTCGTGAGGTAAAGATCCCTGAAGATGCCTCGTGCAATCGAAGGCGAAATGTTGGAAAGTGATTCCATTTTGACACGGTCTAATCCCAAGAACCATGATGTCTTAATTGACCACAGCCGTGAAGGCTTCCGTTCTATGGATTCATAAATAATAACATTCTTTTCTGAGTATTCTCGAATTTCAATTCGTCTTTAAATTCTTTAAAAGTTCATGGTAGAATCAGAATATTTCAATGAAGATGGAGTGCAAAATAGAAATATTCTAATTCGAATACCGAAATGCATATTTCACTTACTAAGTAATCAAATAATCCACAGCTGCAGATATTATTTATTATCTGCTAATTCAGCGATCATAATAGTGTATTTTGTAATTCGCTAGTAGCGCATCTAACTATACTTCTATCATAACTGACGTAAGTTAGTTCTGGATATTTATCGTGTTATATAGGACTAATTATGTACTCACTTAGGTCCACTAAGTTTGCTGAAGTTGGAGGTAAATAATGCAATCAGCGATAATTTCCAAATTTGTTTACTGTATTGGATGAGGGTTGCCTGATTACGTAAACAGCAATGTGCAAATGAAGTTACCAATTATTGTTTTGTACACATCTTAGGGGTTGTCTTTATGAAGCATCAAGTTTTGTGATATGTTAGAATTGGCCGAACTCAATCCTGTTGCTAGTTTCGGAGATACAGGGTGTTTTAAAAGTTGCGGTTTAGTTGTACTTTAAATGTGTAAATTTCAGTTTCTCCAAATTGCTTTTACAGATGGAGTCAATTAGGAAATCATGGTTCTTGGGCTTAGACCGTGTCGGCTTACTAGGCCTTTTGAAATATAAAGTCAAACAAGGTCAAGGAGAATAGGACACCCCACCAAGCTGTTGTTCAATCGTGGTATACAGACTGCTCGTGGATGGCCAGTTCCGGGTTAGACGGCGCCAAAATATACCGGTCGGACAATGGTGTCAGAGAGGCCTTTCCGCTGGGAAAACATAGAGCTGTTTTTCGGGCTAAGGCCTATGCTACAGGCTGCAAGAAAGGAGAAGTCAGGCTGGGAGCGGATAATGAAATCCGCATTTACTCAGACAGTCAGCCGGTCCTTAAAGCCATCGATAAGCCCATGATGAGCTCAGCTTTAGTCCAGGAATGCAGAGATGCACTACGTGAGCTAGCAACGACAAAGGTGGTGAGATTAAAATGGGTCGATGGGCATAGTGGTGTCGAAGAGAACGAGAAAGTGGATGAGTTTGCCAGAAGCGGATCGACGCTCCAATTCTCGAGCCCAAATCCCTGCTTGGGTATAAGTAAACACTCCTACTCGCAGGCCCTTAATAGATGGGCCTAAGAAAAGGCAAAGGAGAATTGACATTTTGACAGGACACTGTAAACTAAACATGCACAAGTACCAGCTGGGATTAGCGGAAAACCTGTCCTAACTGTGGAGCAGAGGAGGAGGATCCCTATCATCTTATTGGCACATGTGAAAGATGGACAAGACTACGCTGAAATGCTTTCGGCATTGAGTCCCTCTCCAAGGAAGAATTACAACATCTCGACTGGGGCAAGATGCTCTTCTTCATTAGAAGGACGGGCCGCCTTCGTAGAGAAGTGGAGTGAGGTGGGTGGGGTCGGGGTTAGCGGAAAGGGCTTTTAGGCCTAGTTGCATCTTACTACTATACTACTACTTAGACTGTGTCAAATTGGAATTATTACAGTTAGCTACGCGTTGTGGGCCACATCGGGTATAAATACCTGAACTCTGTTTATCGGAGCTCATTCAGTGTTTGGATCTTGTACAGTGAAGATCCCTGAGCATGCCAGAACCATGAATTCTTAATATTTTTCAATAGTTCATATAAAATAGTCAAATTGTTTTCTTATAATATATCGTTTACATATCTTTATATGTAGAGGAAACTACAAAAATAAAAATCTTCTCTGTTTGTCTCAAAAATTAGTGACACGTTTTAAGAGCGATTATTAATTTTTTTATGTTTATAAATTAAAAAGTAAAACATTTATATTTACACTGTTTATTTAAAAACTACACCATAACAATCGTTTCGTTCCCTAGTACCTGCTCTAAATGGACTTTTGCACAGATACACTGGATAAAATTGTATCATACTAATTAAAATATTTTATAATAGTCTACAAGTTTTTTAATGGGGCACCATTCAAATCTACCAGTTCGCTTAAAAGTTTACTTCAATAAGTTAAGGTAAATGTCAGTTTAACTATTTTTTGGTTAGAAAAAGTTTTTGTTAATATTGTGTATGTGACATTCTACACGTTGAGATATACAATTTCTTACAGGGTGGTCCAACAAAAAGTAACCTAGCTTTTCTTCTTTTCGTGAAATTTAAACCAGAAATTGTCGGATTTTTCTTTGGATGGGGGTATATTTTAAGCATATTTGTCAACATGCATCTTCAACCCCCTACCGGGGGACCATAACATCCATACATTTTCAATTGGAAAGTGGGGTTCGAGTGATATATAATTTCGAAGAGCACAAAATTGCATTTCTAATGATACCCTGTTTGTTGGATTTTACTTCAGTTACAACAGTTAATGCAAAAACGGCTTTAGAAACCTCAACCCTGCAGTTTTGGTATTAATGAAACAGGCACGTACATTTGAGTTATTAAGAGTCACAACAACTACAATTACGTTTCAATGTTTGTTAGTTATTTAAGATTATTTTTTAAAAAACCGGTAAATTTCCTTTATCCGGAACTTCCCTCGTAATGAATCTTTCCTTTTATTAGGAATAGTAAAGTGTGACCTAATTTAGGCCCAAATATTTTTATTGGGTGCCATTTTGTTCCATTATATTGGATTCTTACCAACATTTTACCACTTTGTACCTATGCCACATTTGGTTCTTTGGCATATTTTGAAATAAATTCATTTTGTTACGTCATTTTCATTTAGTTTATCGCTATATCACATGTAATTTGTCTGCTAAATTTAATGTCAATTGAAAAAGATTTTTACGTTAACTTTTTAAAAAATTTATTTACGCGCAATTTTGTTCCACCATCTTAAATTCGTACCCCAACTTTACCAGTTTATCTTTATATCACACTTAATGCTGCAAACATTTAAAATTAATCTAATAAGTAGTTTTTTTTCAGGCTGATTTTTTAAGCTATGGCAGATAGACAGACAAACCGACAAACTGATAGATGGACCGACGGAATTGATAAAACATATGTTTTGCATCTAGGGACGCTAAAACTTAAAGATATATAAAACCTTTTCATGATTACAAACATTTTAATTGGCCGCCATTTTCATTCTTTTACTACTTCATCTTTATAATACAATTAGTTATGGCTCACAATTTGAAATCAGTTCATTAAATAGTTTTTCAGGCTGAATTTTTAAATTTTTTAAGCCGCCATTTTCTTCCGTCCTCTTCGATTCGTACCAAAATTTCTCCAGTTGATTCCTACATAATACTTGATTTTTGTACAAAATTTGAGATACACTGGGCAAGTAATTTTTTAGTAATATTTTTTTTAATATTTCATTAATCCGCCATTTTGTTTTCCCATATTTTTACCAAAATGTTACCAGTCACTCCCATACGTCCTTTAAATTTGAAGTCAATGGCGTAAGTAGTTTTTTAGGTATGCCGCGAATAAGCAGACTGTCAGACCGACGGACAGACGTAAAAAATCTGAAAAAATCTCGGATAGTGATTTTGTCACGGTTACAATACCTCCCCTTTACGGGGGAAGTAAAAAAGAATAAACTGCTAAATTGTTTTTTTTAAAGATTTATTAAACGTTAATTTAGTTAGTTTCTTGAGGGTTTTGGGTATGAACCTCACGGAGCACATGATGGTTACTGTCATCCCAGTAATGGCAGTTATGCTTGTTTATAGCACTATTCAAATAAAACGTACCCTCGTCGGAAAAATAATTGTAAGATAATAAATCTGGATCTTCAATTAAATGCTGGCTCATTTCTTGCAAAACTATCAGGACCATCCTCATTCAGTTCGTGTACTAATTCAATTTTGTACCGATGAAATTGTAAATGAAATTTCTGGGTATTTAAAAATCATATTCTGTACGAACGAGAGACACCTGAGGCTGCTTGAGCTAGTTGACGAGTACTTCGAATATAATCTAATACAACATGTCCCAAAACAGCGACTTCCACAGCTTCATTTCTGATGGCTCACTGAGCTATTATATTGAAAATAAAGTAAACAACTATTATATTGAAATAAAACTATAACAACTTCTGCAAAATTTTGATCTTTACAAATTATTTTTTCTCGATAATATAGACTTTTTACAACTGGATGATTTGCGCAAAAATTTAAGAATCTGTTTGTGCGTGTAGATTTTCTCTATAGTTATATTTCAAAACTGTGTATGTCTTTTTTAATAAGTATGTCTAAAAATGGTTGTTGTTGGTCTGTTTCTTTTTCAATAGTAAATTCTTTAGTCTCCACCAAACAAGTGGAGATACATTGATGATATTTTTTTGTATCTATGAACATGACAATCAACATTTAAACGATTTTTTAAATCATATTATCACCAAAGAACCGACAATTAAATTTACTCAAAATCAAAAAAACAAATAGGGTGTTATTAGAAAGGTAATTCTGTGCCCTTCGAAATGATGTATCGCTCAAAAAAGGCGATGTAGGAAGATTTGTGTAGGTGGAGAACCCTAAACCAAAGTAAATAAATAAATTAATATTTTTTCTGTTAATCTCAGGACAGACATTTTCCTCTCTTCAATGACGTAAGAATTCTTAATGTATTTATTTACTTGGGTTTCGGTTTGCTCACCGATCAACATCTTTCTTTCTTGCCAATAATAAAAAAAGCCTTATTGTAATGGAAATGTCTTATATAACCAGTAATAGTACTTTTTCTTTTGAACCTCTAAGTTTTAATTGCTTAAAGTTTGCTGTAAAAGTTCATTTAAATTTTTCGAGAAGGAAATGAACAAATTAAGTATTAATTACCTTTAAGTTTCCTTATTATTAAACCATCTTACCTTTGTGAAAATTCTATTTCGCTTTGGTTCAGAAAATTTTAGTGGAAATTTCCGGGTACAAACCTTGTAGTCAGACGCCGGAAAAATAGAGCAAGGTGACGACAATTATGCATTTTAAAAGAAAATATTTAAAATTTTATTTTATTTTCAATCAAAAGAAATTAAGACTCACTGAAAAAATAAACAAATAGTTTTTCAGTGAGTCTTAATTTCTTTTCTTTCCATTCACTTTCGGACATATTATATACACTGCTGGACAATAAGTGCGTCCAATGCAATTTTCTAAATACTGAAGACTTATTAGATAGAATACAATAGAATTTTATATAAATTGTCGTTTTTTTAGTGGCAAAGTTATAAGAGCTTAAAATACATTATATACAGGGTGTCCACTAAAACCAATAAAAAAAATCAAAATTTTATTTCAAAACAGAAAAATCAGTAAATTTCCTTTACTCGGAACGTCCCTCCTTATGAATCTTTCCTTTTATTAAAAATAGTGAAGTGTAACCCAATTTAGTTTAGTACATAGTCACAAATTAACCTGATTTAATTTGTGACATAGTCATTTAGTAACACATATATACTATCTTTTAAAACATTTTTATTTGTCGCCATTTTGTTAGATTATATTGGATTCCTACCAATGTTTTACTGGTTTTTACCAATGCCACACCTGATTTTTGGGCATAATTTATAATAAATTCAATAGGTAGTTATTTTTTAACACACATCGCCATTTTCTTACGTCATATTGAATACGTACCAGTTTATCCCTACATCATATTTAATTTTTCTGCAAAATTTAAAGTCAATTGAATAATTTTTTTTACTTTGAATTTTTGTAAATTCTATTTCGCTGCTGTTTTGTTCCGCCATCTTGAATTCGTACCACACCTTTACCATTTTATCTGCATCACCTTATGCTTGCACACAATTTGAAATTAATCTAATAAGTAGAGTTTTCAGGCTGATTTTTTAAATATTTTAGAAAGCCGCCATTTTGATTTGCTATCTTATATTTATAGACGAGATTGATAAAACTTATTTTTTGGCATCTAGGAACGCTAAAACGCGAAGATGTATAAAACTTGAGAAGGTGATGTTTTCACGATTACAAATATTTTTTAGCGGCCATTTTGTTCCGCCATCTTGAATTAGTACCTCATTTTTACTATTTCATTTGTATACCACAATTATTTTTGGCACACAATTTGAAATCAGTCCATTAAGTAGATTTTCAGGCTGAATTTTGAAATATTTTTCTAAAGCACCATCTTGTTCCGCCATCTTGAATCCGTACAAAAATTTTACCAGCTGATTCCTACATAATACTTGATTTTTGTGCAAAATTTGAGATAAATTGAAAAGTAGCTTTTTAGTAATAATTTTTTTAACATTAGACTAGGCCGCCATTTTGTTTTGCTATATTGGATTTTTGCCAAAATGTTAACAGATCATCCCTTAATCCTTAATTTTTGACCAAAATTTGAAGTCAACCGGGTAAATAGTTTTTTAGCTATGCCGAGAACGGACAGACCGATAGACAGACAGATCGACGTAATTAAGAAAACATGTTTTTTGGCATCTGAAACGTATATATTTGAAAATATCTCGAAGGGTGATTTTTTTACGATTACAATACTTTTCTTGTACGAGGAAGGTAAAAACAATTAACTTTTTTTACGGAGAGAAAACACCGAAAAGGTTATTTTACATTATTCAGGTTGTCCAAAAAGTGTTTGTTCCTGTATAAAACAATAAAAATCAGTTTTTTTAATGTCTAATACATTTTCGATTAATTAAAAACTTTTACAAATTGAAACAGTGTCAGTTCACTAGAGTCTACTCTACACGAACGTATCTAAAGGGTTTTTACATTTCTTTGGTCACTTTAGTTACAAACTGACCCAATTTTGATGTTTTTGCGCGTATGTCCAATAAAAAGATACCCAATTACCGTTTTCTCGCAATATTACCGGTTTCAGAATTGTCATTGCTATATTGTTTTTTAATATTTTATTATTGTTTTGTGCAAATATATTTAACGTACAAACTAGTAGGTATGCTTGTTGGTTTGGCATTGTCTCCAATTAGTATCTATTTTGTATATTAGATGAATTGAAGAAATAAAACTACATACGATGTACGATCCGCATCAAGAAAACTAGAAGATATCCAAAATTGTAACACCTTTTATCAAGCATTTTTACACCTATACTAACGTTTTTAAATATTTTTATGTGTTCAGAGTAGCTACTCCAAATGTTAGAATGGAATTTACGAACACCATATATATCTAAGACAGACTTAACACAACATTATAAGGCCTCGAACATTTCACTAGTACGATCGACCAATAGAACACATTTGTGCATCCATTCGTTTGATGACGAAAATAACTCCTACTAAGCGTTGATCGCCATGCAGCGGCCAAAAACTATGAAAGGTGATTTGGAATGGAGAGGACCTTCCATAGAAAAACCCCAATTTCTTTTATCTTCGGTGGCCCTCCAGTTGTCGAATCGAAAGTTTTAAACGAACATCTTTTCAAACACTAGTAACGTAAAAGTAACTGTATTTGTTTTCGGAAAGTAAGAACAAATGTCTTTGTTTTAATTCCTTTTTAAATATTAATGACATCCATTAACTAGAACGCACTGAGGGAATCCAAATTCCACGTTTCACCAGAAAGAGGGATCCAGGGTGACAAGCCCCTCGGAAAAGTCTAAACCACACAAAAAATGGAGTTTTACGGTTGGGTAGGAATTTGGAATTGCCACCCTTGTTGCTACCCTCAAAAGCAACATGGTCGCGAACAACAGGAAAGGTTACGCTCAATCCCCAGAAAATAGGAAGTATGGTAGTTCCCTCTACATATCTGGAACGCCATCTTAAGGAGCTAGATGCAAAAAGGACACGTCCGGGCTCTAACCCCTTACCACCCATAAAAAGGGTGCCAGGAGAAGCGGAGACCCTAAAGGGGTGTCCTCATTTTTATCAGAAGACAGTAGGGTGGCATCATCTCCTAGGTGCATCAGTACTGATCAATACCTGTGTGAGATTTGTACAACTCTAAACACCTATCATTTGTACACCTCGTAACACCTATCTGTAACCTAGTGATGGCATGCGTGATTATAATCAAAATAACTTAGGTAATATTACCGTGATAATATTACGTAAATTACGGTAATATTACGATGAGGTTGGGTAATATTACTGTCAAGGAACATTTGATTGGTATTTTACGGTAGTATTTTCTGGAGTGGTGTCCAAGAAGCCAGCAAAAAGACGGACTATAGAGAATACTGAGGCTTACGAGGAAGCAATCCTGAGAAGTTTGGAGGAGAGCAACTTAGAACAAGGAGATGGGGATACTATGAATAATCTTATAATGGAAGCTATTAAAAGCGCAGAAATGGCATATGGTGAAGAACGTACTGTTAAACAACAAAGGAAGGAAACTGAAAAACAAAAATAACACAGATGCTAACGTACTCAGACAATTAAATAAACAAATTAGCAAAGTAGTAAGGAAAGATGTAAGGCAATACAACACCATGCAAACAACAACAGCTATAGAAGCAAATAGAGGTCTAAGAGTATTGCAGAGAAACCTTCCTGAAGGCAAGAGAAACATATTTAAACTAAACAAATCACGGACAGATAACCTCAAATAAGCAAGAAATCGTTAAGATAGTGGAGGAATTTTACAGAGAGCTATACAAAGAGAAAAATAAGAAGGAAGAAACTATTGCTAGTCCTAAGGTTGAGAAAATAGGTTCAGAAGAGATTCCGGACATATCTGTAGAAGAGCTATCTAAATCATTGCAGGAAATGAAACATAATAAAGCGACAGGTGACGACCAAATTGCCACTGAGGCAATAAAAGCAGGAGGACTCTATCTGCTAAGAGCAGTAAGTGTATTATTTAACTCTTGTCTTCTAAATGACATCACACAAATGACCACCTACAAACCATCAAAACACTTATTGAAAAAATACTTGAGTACAATAGACCATTGGTTCTCATTTTTGTAGACTACGAGAAAGCATTTGACTCGATCAATCAAAAAGCAATGCTCAAGGCGTAAACGGAATGCAGAATTGACCATGTCATTTCATGGAGATACCGACACCGATATTTTTCGTATCGAAAGAGGAGTTTGCCAAGGAGATACCATGTCTCCAAAACTCTTTACCACCATATTGGAGTCCGTATGCAAGTATATAGACGGGGAAAGAATGGGCATTAACGTAGACGGTAAACTTTTAAATAACCTGAGGTTTGCTGACGACATAGTGCTTATCGCAAGTAGCTTAGCTACACAGCTTCTTCGAAAGCAGGTCTCAAGATAAACTTCTCGAAAACTTAATTTATGACCAATCTTGTTCCGAGTAGGGACATTTAAATAGAAAACAAGAACATCGAACATGTCACATCGTATAAATACTTAGGTCATGAGATCAAGATCTGCCGTGACAATCAAACCTGCGAATTATCAAGAAGGATCAGTCTAGCTTGGGTTGCATTTGAAAAGCTCAAAAACATTCTGAGATCCAATATTCCAATTTGTCTTAAGAGAAAGTCCTTAAGCAGTGGGTTCTGTCTGTCATGACTTATGGTGCAGAAACGCTGACATTGACAAGAACTGTCTCTAAGCTACAAGTTGCCCAAAGAGCGATGGAAAGGGCTATGCTGGGAATATCGCTACGCGATGGAATTCCCAACACTACCATACGTAGATTGTGAGAATAGGAACGACCGTTGGACAAGACGGACCTTAGAGCGAAGACCTCCAATTCAAGCCTATAGAAGCAGAGGACCACCACCAACAAGATGGACCGATGACATTAAAACAATAACAATAAATTGGATGCAAGTGTCGCAAAACCGGACTGCATGGAGAAACTCACGGGAGGCCTATGTCCAGCAGTGGACTCTAGAGGCTAGATGATGATGATTCTCTGGAAGAGAAATATTAGCAGACGAAAGTATTTAAAATGATGAACGCCTCTTAAATAAAATACTTGCAAAAGCAATAGACTCGTCCAGATATTTTTTTAAATATTGGTATACTTTTTTATTTATTTAGTCATTTTAAAGTTACTTTTTTAAATCAAGAATCTTCTAAACCGATTAAAAAAAAAGTTTTGTGGTAGGGTATTTCAATGGTATAATCTAATTTTTTTATAAATAAGGAATATCTATTGGTAGTATTTTAGAATGACTATTTTTTACTGGTTTTTAAATAAATGTTTAAGAATATTTAGCATTCTTTTTTGATACTTATACAACATACACATTAAACCAGTAAATACTATCAAAATATTCAATTAAAATCCGAAATAAATCACATACTTGTGAAATATTTATACATATTTTGTGAATAAAGTAAAATTGTATGATTCAACAAATATATATTCCCACGGCAAAATTGTATTTCATTTTAGTATACCAATATTATCGAATATTAACATGACATACCGACAAATAATTTACTCGTAATTTGCCATTATTAACGGTACCTAAATATTACATAACGATTAAAGAGAGACAGAGAAAGCGAGAGATCTATAAAGGACAAATAAACAACAGCCCAACCGTAAAAAAGCCCCACCACCAAGGTATCCGTTATCAACACGACCCTGAGTGAGTAATATATTATCCCGAATTCCAGAAAGGGGCTGGGCTTCGTCCAAACTGAACAAAGGCGACGCTCCAATGGCTGTCCCTCACCTATCACTAAAGTCTTAACCTCGAGGATTTTAAAGAAGAAAATGTTCTCAATTCGTTCTTATGTATTTTCTTTTTATGCAAGTACACCGATTACTAGAGGATGGTTTGACGAATTTGAAGGAATTTTTCCGAAAGTACTTATATCGATACCAAAGTGATATTGGAAGCAGGGTAGTATTGGGCCCATATGGAATAAAAAAAATAAGAAGGCGCAAAAGCAAAAGAAAGTATAATTAATCAAGAAAATAATTTGGAGATGCTTTGAGGTACATCCTCTGATTTAGGAGGAGGGACGTATTAGCTGGTCAAATTATTTCGGTTACTTTTGAATGTTGAAAATAATAAAATAACTTTATTTTTAGCTGTCTGTGATGAAAATAGGTAATATGTATAGAAAATAGGTAATATATATAGCAAGATAGGGGGTAAAGAGAGAAAAGGGGAAGATCTGAAAACATCTTGTTCATAAGGTTTCTAGGGGCACTAACCAATTATTTTTTTTTGACAATATGTATTGCTGATTTTCTGTGAATATGTACAGATGGCGCTTATAGAATAGCAGTTATCCTAGTTTTATGTACACCGTGTATTCCGTGTAGTGCCGGACTGGCATCGTTAATATGTATTGGTAATTCTCTATAAATATGCCTAGATATTAATATATGGTGCACACTAGTCATAGGGATTCTGGAATAATGTTATATGCAACTTGTTTGTTTTATTTGCATGGTCAAAAATTTTAAACTGGATTTAAGCCTTGAAAACTTTGAAGTTTACGTTTATAATAAAACTTAATAAATAGATAGTGCTGAAAAGAGTGAAAAGCCCATTTTATAAAAAATATAAAACTGGCTTTAAACAAGGACAGAAAGTAAAACGTAATATTTATTACATCTTGAAAATTTAACTTTATAGCGTCAAACTAAATAAAAATATTAAATATACAATACACTACATTAGGAATAAATGTTTTGTTCTGACGTACTTATTAGTCAGGTATAAAGGGTCGATCATTTACAAATAAATTCACTTCTCGTGTCGCAGTTTGAGTAGAACGCACCCATCTATATGTGGTTTGTCATTGCCTCAAGCGTCTACTTGCTTAGAATTATAATAAAAAAATGTTGCTCAAAATTTAAACGAATTTAGCTTCAAGATCGGATCAAGTACGCTACGGACTGACAACTCTGTGCGTTATGCAAGCCCAACCCCATCAGCCCCGGGTGTTGTACTGCGCGAAGATCTCTCAATGGATCCTAACTATACGGAATGCAATATAATATTGATATCCATTTAGGGGTTAATCTATTTTACATTCGATGGATCTTATATACAAAGTATTATCTATCTTTTGGTACGAGTTGAACACCGACTTCATAAAGTTAAATTTTTAAGATGGATTAGCAGTTTTTTTAAGTTGCGGCTTTATTTTATTTACAGTTTTTTTTAAATAAAATATCATTTCTATTAAAACGAATTTTACGATTTTATTATTATATTAAAATCCTGTCTTGCTTTTTTACGCCTTTTGATTAAATCAGGAATAAAATGATTTGTAGTTTTATATTCTCATAGCCGTATGGGAAAGATTATGCTAAACAAACATTCTTATTTCTTCTTTTCCCAGTAATGCTTTAAAAAATGGCGCTTTTTGAATGCAGAAGATTTCCTTATTATTAAGCCTTCTCTGCGACAGAAAGAAAATTATCTATTTCTACACAATTTAGATCCAAGCAGAATGAAAAACAGCTTTTAAAATGCTTGTCGAGTACGTTTGCTTTATATAACAAGTAAATTTTTAATAAGCTTTGAAATGTCTTTGTTTGGTATAGGGAGAAGTAGATTTTGTACGTGAAAATTTAATACATTTTGAAAAAGAAATGTTCTTTATGTTGTAAATAAATAAACAACAAAAAACAATACAAAACAATGAAAAAAAAAATTAAAAATAATAGATGTAAAGTTTATATACAAACTTTTTTTGTGTTATTAGGGAATTATAGTTCTTATTAGATTAAAATTGAATTTTTAGAGAATCTATATATATATATATATATATATATATATATATATATATATATATATATATATATATATATATATATATATATATATATATATATATATATATATATATATATATATATATATATATATATATATATATATATATATATATATATATATATATATATATATATATATATATATATATATATATATATATATATATATATATATATATATATATATATATATATATATATATATATATATATATATAATATATATATATATATATATATATATATATATATATATATATATATATTGTCCAAGATTTGACAAAACGGTATAATTTATATCATTATTCGTTGTTTGGAAAGTGTGGAATTTGATTTAATTGTTTTCTTTAGAATTAACCTCAGTCTCGTTTTACTCATAGATGGCATAATTTTCTGCTTTCGTACCACAGGTTGGTATTTCCATCTTAAAATAAAATCTGTGTATTCTCGTACTAGCAGTTGTTCCTTTCTTCCTGTACTTTTTTTTATTGACTTGAGTGGGCCACTTATTTCCAGTGTATAAATTGAAAATTGTTGACTCTCCTATCCCCGTAATTTTTTCACACATGTGAATTATTTTTGCAACACAGCTTGTTGGATTTTGGTGTTTAAGGGCAGTTAAAACGTAAAGACTAATAAGTTTTTTATTTATAGATACAGCACTTCCATTAATATATTTTACAGAAACAAAATCCATTTTAAAGAACGATTGGTTTCACTTCTTTCTAGAAGATATACTAAACATATATTTTGTCTCAAGCAGTTTTGGTTTTCACACCAACTCTTCGATCGTTGTAAACACCACTCCTACTTCCAAAGGGTGGGTATGACGCATCGACAAAACCGATGTTGCATCAGTTATGATGGCAACACTCGCTTAATAGTGAGTAATCCCTTCGAGCACGTCCTACATTTCTTCCGCATTTTCGCTTGCAGTAACAAACATTTTCCGTGTCGTGTTAACTTACTGTTATGAGACATCACAATTCAACCGTCACTACACGCAAGACCTGTGCACAAAGACACCACGTTCCACCCGTCCCCAACTTGTTTTAGTCTCGAAAATACCTCTGTAACACTCGCACTGACGTATAGAGTGTAAACTTCGCTTAATGTTCCAAAAGCTTCACAATGGTTGACAATGAAATTGCGCAAATCGGGACTTTTCTTCATATCATCGTCTTAATCGCCATCCATGAAGATCGCACCACCATCCACCGTTCCGTAACAATAACTGGCCAACAATGGCTGAAAAAGAACTACAACTCAGATGTGCACGAAGAACAGTCTTCCTGAAAGTCAGATATCGCCTCAGGGAAGATATTTGATATCGACAGTTTCGACCGCAGATTACGAAACCCGCTATATGCCGGCCTTGATCGATGAATTATTTTAAAAAGAGTGTTTAATTAAGATTTGGGAATTCTTCTATTATGATAAAGAAGTTTCCAACAAGGCAATCAGTGTGCGTAGTTGTTTGTAATGCGCTACTGGATTGCTAAAGACAACAAGACTTGGGTTGACACTGTCTTTGCCTGAGTTATAATCACCAATGAGATTGGTATTGGTGACCGTAATATTAGTCTTAGGCCTTTACATAGATCGGTTGAACTATTTTTGCTAAAAGGCCACTGCATAGCAGAGAATTTATTTTACGTAATGAAATACAAACATAATTTAAAAAGTTATTTTCACCCCTGTTGCATTCAAGATTAGTTTTGGTTTTTACACCAAACTCTAAACACAACTTGATGGTTGGCTGATGACTGCGAACGAAAATGCGGAAGAAATGTAGGACGTTGTCGATGCGAGTACGCGCTATTGTGCGAGGTTGCCATCACAACTGATGCTACATCGGTTTTTTTGCGATGCGTCATCCCCACCCTTTGGAAGTGGGAGTGGTATTTACAACGATGGGAGAGTTTGGTGTGAAAACCAAAACTACACTGCATTTAGGATGAAAAACTTCGTTTGCATAACATTGAACATCAAGAAATTTAATTTTACTATTTTTCGTTTTAATCTGATTAGTAGGCTTCGTAGACATTTCCATAGATAAATTTATATTCGGCAATAATTGAGATAATATTGCTTAATATCTTCATTTTTTTAGGCAAAAATATTATTTGTGTTTTCCAAAAAAAAACTAAATTTAATAACATAGTCTAGAGTCTCCGCACCTATGTTCTTCGTAAATTAACCATTTCGGCTATGTCAAAAAAGATGTAGAGACCATACAATAGAATTTTAAATAGGTCATTTCGACCATAACAGAAAAGTCTTGATTTTCTTACATTCCGATTGCCACAGGTTCAATCGACCCTACAATAAAACTTTTTAGGCATATCGGTTTTTTTAGACTTCAATATTTAGAAATATTTCCTCATCCCTATTTAGTTTACTTGTTATCGTTTAAAGATCCTTTAAAATGCCTAACCCCCTGTTGAACTACTTTGTGAAAGATTTTCCAGTTTTTACCTCTGATGGGAGAGTACTGTTTTGTACCTTGACGTCAATTCCACATGAATCCACTTAAAGTATACCAATACAGTATTGAGCAAAGTTGTTTCTGCATTTTCCAATGACTCCACTAATCTTTTGTTGCCTGGTGGCGTCATGTATGAAAAAGTGGGTTTTATTCGTTTGTTGCCGTTTGGTAATTTCGCTCATAAAATTTCTCACCTGACGGTTCGTGATTTTGTCAAAAATGTCATTTACGAAATTGCCCAGCAAGAAATTTTCATACCACTCGAAAATTTTGCTGACTAAATTTCTTCTCTTGTGATATTATATAATATTCCTTCCTTTGGCTCTTATTGTCACAAAATGGGTAATGTGTATATGCAGACAGAGGTGACTTACGTTGGTCCGATCTCGGATAATCAAAGTAAAGAATCGCCATGAGCGGCTAGTCCTTAGATGGATGACCAACCTGGGAAGACCGTGCTCCGTCTAGAGACGGGCTGCTAACAATAAGTAGTATTTGTTGTGGAGGTACAATTTTTCTATAAAGCTACAGTGAAGTGCAGGTTTCGGTACTTGGATAATGTCGACGAAAATTCCGACTCCTATTGAAAACCACTCAAGAATGCAACCATAGTTTAATGCAACGGTGCATTATCGTTAGACCTCAAACCTTCGCGGTATTTCTAAACATAAGAAAATACGCTTCTATTTACTATGCAGAGTTCTTGGATGATAAAGAGAAAGAGTATTTGACTTCAAAGAATCTAAAGTTTTTAGAAACTAATCATTGTTGTTTGGAAGTATGTTGTGCAAGTGTCTCCTGTGACTGAGAATATATTGACGGAATATAAACTACGCCTATTAGATAATAGAAGAATTTGAATTTTTGAAAATGTATATCATATTGAGGACACATAACCATAATTAATTGCAGTATAAATAAAGGCTGTTTCTTGAACCGGATTAGTTTTAACTTTCTTACCATTTTTTTAACAAAAGATTTAATTGTCAGACATTTTCTGTCTTATTTATTATTACTTTAAAATAAAAGCACAAGTTTATTAAGCAAATTAATTGACAAACTATCCGTGTCACTTTTCAATATAACCCCCTCTCTCTCCGTATATCTCCTCCATCGTTTAACCAAAGCTTCTATTCCTTTGGAGAAACATTCTTTTGATTGTGAGTGAAACCAATTATGCATGGCTTCTTTTACGCTGTCATCGTCCTCAAAATACAGGCCACTTAGATCCCTTTTAAGTGCTTCAAAAAATATGTGATAATCACTTGGGGCGAAATTTCGCGAGTAAGGGGGATGTTCTATGACTTCAAATTTTAACTTTTTGATGAATCCAGTTATTTTTTTGAAGAATGTGGCCTAGCGTTCTCATGTTACAACAAAACACCTCTTGCCAAGGATCGTCGATATTTTGTCCTTATTGCTTTTGATATAAAGTACTATTCACTGTTGTTCCTCTTATTATATAATATTCCACAAGTACTCCTTTTCTGGCTCAGAGTACGATTAACATGACCTTACCAGCTGATGGGACAGCTGTAAATTTTTTAGTGATTCAGAAGGACGCCATTCTTTAGAGGATTGTTTGCATTCTGGCAGAAACTGGTGAACAGGATTGGTCGTCAGTCGCTATTCGATCCAGAAAGTTAGGTCCTCCATTTTCATACCGTCCTTGTGGAGCAGAACAAGCCTCGATCCGTTTCTGCTAGAGTTCGGGCGTTAATTTTCGTAAGATCCATCTGGCACACACTTACCGATAGTTCAATTACTTAAAATCAATATTAGGTGCTGAACCGATATTTATATCAATTTTGGAAGCAATTTTATTTAACATTACTCGTTGTTTTTCTAAAATAAGCCCCTGAACGGTTCTAATGTGCTTTTCTGTGGTCACATGGTTGCTTGCCTGGGACGCGACGAATCTTGAACAGATTCGGTGACAGTTTTAATTTTTTTACTTATTCAAAAATACTTGAACGAGCTATACAGTTACTTCCGTATACATTGAGTATTCTTGAGTGAACTTTAGAAGGATTCACACCTTCCGTACTGATGCAACTCTGATGCGTCATCATTTTTGCCGACTGACCGAATAGTTCGATGTATTGTGTCAAAATAATTTAAAACTTCGGCATGAACTGCTTAAATGTGCAAAGTAAATAATGGCATCGATTATTGTTGAAAAGAATTATACTGGATTGAGTTACAGACGCAATTCGGATTTCATTTGAAATAGCCACTAATTTGCGTATCGTAAGCGACGTAACCAAATACAAACTTTTCAAAAAGAGTGCCGACAGTAGAATATCGTATATTACAATTTACAATAAAAATATAGGATTTCACTTACTTTTATTATCTTAAACCCTTTTCAAACAAAAGTACAATTTTTCTGTACATTTTAAACTCCTATGTTTAAAAATATAGATTTACTAAAAGAAGTCGTTTTCTGTAAAATTTGACTTTTGGAGCTTACCATGTTTTATTAAGAACCCATCGATATTTTTCTTATCAAATTACTGTTTTTTTATTTCAGCATATTTAATTGATTTTATTTGATTTGCCTGCCTCTTTTTATGTTAATTTTATTAAGCTCAACACCTAAAGCATAGGCAATGAATTTTGTTGCGGTGGCACAGACTCGTCGTTGCTTTCATAAAGCATTTTGGTGAGCAAATCCGTTGCTCGTAATCTCTATCATACGCACGTATTTATGGTAACTTTGCGATTTACATATGAATAGCTAAAATAGAACAGACACAAAAGGCTATATAAGCTAGAATCCTGCAAGTTCCCAGCATTGGACAATGCTTCGGGCCCTTTTCACGCAAAACGTACTTACATTTATTCAATTACTGGACCTTCTCTAGAGTGATATCCACTACGCAAATAAATGTGGATTTTCAGAATAACATTAGAGGGATTTTGTTAGATGTGTTAATGCTCGTCTAATTTTGTTATAACGGCAAAATATGCGGACCCGCGGTTTAATTAAGTTTTGGTTCTAAATTGACCTATTCGTTCCATTGGATGTGCCACTTTTAAAAATTTATATTATACCCTTGAGGCCCTTTCCTTGTTTGTGTTTTCTGGAAATTATCGGGATAATATTTAATTTACTATACAATTTACCTTATTCAATAAAAACGTTTACAGAAATGAAGAGAGTTTTGCTGTAATTTTACTTCCCTCGTAAAAGGGAAGTATTCTAATCGTGAAAAATCACACTCCGAAATACTTTTTTGTCAATTCAGTTGATCTGTTGGTTGGTCTGTCTGTCTGTCGGTATGCCTATTCGCGGCATAGCTAAAAAACTACTTATCAGCTTGGCTTTAAGTTTTGGTCAAAAATTAAGGGTCTCATGGGGATAACCTGGTAATATTTTACAAAAAATCAAAAATCGGGGAGGAAAGGGTCACACAACACTTCCATTAAAAGAATTTATAGAAGCTATTAACACTACTTTAAATAATAATTATTTCCAGTATGAGGACAAATATTATCAACAGTTAGATGGTTGCGCTATGGGTTCTCCTATTTCCTCCATTGTCGCACAATTAGTTATGGAATATCTGGAGGAGAGTGTGATAAGTGATCTTGATTTTAACCTTCCTTTTTTTAAAAGATTTGTGGACGATTGTTTAACTGCCGTTTCAAAAAACCATATTAACTACCTATTAAATGCTTTCAATAATTTTCACCCCAAATTAAAATTTACCATGGAAATTGAAGACAAAAACAAAACTAATTTTCTAGACTTAACCCTAATTAGAAACAGGAAAGATCAAAATATAAAAACCAAGTGGTATACAAAAAAAAAACATGGTCAGGGCGGTACTTAAACTTTAACTCCAACCATCCAAAGAATCAAAAAATTAGCGTTATTATAGGTCTAACCGATCGTGCCATCTCACTTACTTCCCCAGAATATCATCCTGGGATTTTAAAGAAGGTTAAGGAGACTTTAATAAATAACCATTATCCGGAAAAAAACATACTACGAGTTTTTAAACAACGAACTCATGTTTTTTATAATAACTTAAAGAAAGCAACAAAAGAAACAAATGGTAATACTAAATACGTTGCAATGCTCTACACAGACGGTCTATCAGAAAAAATAAATCATATATTGTCTAAACACGACATAACTGTCTGTCATAAAGCACAGAATTTACTAAACGGTCTTTTCACTCCCTTGAAAATCAAAGTAATTAAAAAAAAGAAATCAAACCTAGTTTACTCAATTCCATGTTTAAATTGCCCAAAAAAGTACATAGGAATGACAACACAATACTTAGATAGTCGATTAAACTGCCACAAATACACAAAAAATGCATCAACTGCACTCCACAAACACGAACATACAGAAAAACATGAATTCGATTTTAAACAAACCAAAATTTTAGAGCAAGAAACTAATTATCGAAAACTCACAATAAAAGAAATGATACAAATTAAAAAAGAGGAAGATGCCGTCAACGATAAAAAAGACATCAATAACTTAAGCCAAATTTATTATAATCTCATATCTAAGTAAATTAATCTAAATAAATAAACTGCTCCATACATAAAACCCTGTACATTCTAGTAAGATCATAAACCCAAACTCGGTACAGCAATAAAAATTTAAGTAGATATAAAAAAAAAAAGAAAAAATTTGTCTCGTTTTTATCTACCAGAATTCCAGACGTGTCGAAATTATTGCAATCGCAAAACATTCGTTACACATGACATGTTTCCAAGGTACGTACTCTGTATAATATTAATGTTGTTTTAAATGTATTTTTGTGTTCATGATCATAGTTTGTCTTAAATGTAATGTTTTTTTGAGTGATGTTTTTTCAATAATGTTTTAACCAATTTAAATACTAACTATACATGTTTTTATTGTAGAAAATAAAATATCTTGAAAAAGCTTAATATAATGAGCGAAACGTCGATTAAATTATAGTTTTACTTCTCAATGAGTTAACCTATACCCAAGAAAATAATTAACGAAATATTTATATATGGTTAAAGAAAAAAAAAAAAAAAAAAAAAAATATATATATATATATATATATATATATATATATATATATATATATATATATATATATATATATATATATATATATATATATATATATATATATATATATATATATATATATATATATATATATATATATATATATATATATATATATATTATATATATATATATATATATATATATATATATATATATATATATATATATATATATATATATATATATATATATATATATATATATATATATATATATATATATATATATATTTTTTTTTTTTCAAAATGCTCTGGAGTATGTGAACATTGTATTCTCAGTTGAATTCTTAATCAAATCTTGCCTTGTGGACTGCCAAAATGGTCATGATGATATAAGATGTAATCATCTCAGACCACTCCAACCGATAGAATCAACACTCAGTGTAGAATATCTCGGCAAACAGCAGCCGTCAGTCTTCCCTGAATAACTTGCAAATGTCTTGCTCAGATCTAGTCCCAAATAGACATCTTTAGACAGAGACATTGACATCTTTATTTAACATCCATACATATACATGTTTGATGCAAGTCATAAACGAGAAGAAAAAATTAAAAAAAAAGAAGAAGCAAAAAATGCTGCATTTCATTATATAAAAAGATTAAGGCAGCAATTAAAATATATAAAAAATAAAACTCATAAAAATAAAATATTAAGTCATATATACTTAAAAAACAATACAAATGCTGAAACTATAACTAAAAACAACAAACATAAACTACAAACTAAAAACTATATCGGTGGCTCCTTCAGATAATCATTCACAGGGTAAAAACAGTTCTTTATTAAAAATGTTTTGATATTTATTTTAAAAACCGAAAAGTTTAAGGACTTAATATTTTTCCCGATCACATTATACAGTTTAAGATAAAGAGAATTACATACATACACATAAATAACAAGAACAAACAATGCAAACTTTTTTTGTTTTATTAATTTAATTTATATGTGGGATTCTAAATTGAGTTATTCTTTCCATCGGATGTGCCACTTTATCGGGATAATATTTGACTTTATTTTGACAAAAACTTTTACATAAATGAACAGAGTTTTCCTTATACTCAAGATGTCGAAGGACTTTAATTTGTTTTGGGAGTCAATGTTGCTATATTTTTATATATTTCGTGGCTAAATAAATCCCGATTAATATTTTGTTAATGTTTTAATTAAAGGATATTCCGTATTTTTTAACAATTTTAACAAGTTCACTGAGAGGCGGTCATTTATGCCCTTTAAAATTTTTAGAGCTTTCGATGTCATCGGGCAATATTTATCGTAAATTCGTTTATGCACAATGACAGGGAGGGCCTTTGACAAAGTTAGTTAGTTATTGGGGGGCATGTACCCCCATTTAAATGTTGTATACTGACCGTTATGGCCTGGTAAGTATGCTATATGCACTGAGAGAAATGAAACAAGTACTGTACATAGAAACAGGGCAGTCCCTACCTATCGTACTGTTTCATTCATAATGTCGTATATATTTTGCTGCAATGATTAAAGTAAATAAACATGTACTGCAAGTAAGTGTAACAATGAAAAAAATATCTTTCCTTATCGGTCCCAATTTTAGGTAACACTGCACATTTATAATGATATACTTCATTTCTTGACCCATTTGTATAACAATCGTTTACTACGATACATTTACTAGTTTAGGCTGAAATACATCAACTAGCAGCCAACTGAATTATTTAAATTTTCATAACATTTACGTAATTACATATGTTGTTGGATTAAAATTACTTAAGCTATTGACACAATGTTTACATACGTTGAAAACCTCTTGGTTTTTAAAGCAATCAAATGTTAGTTAAAATCTACTGGCAAAAAAACTAAATTCCCCGTTTACAAAAAAAAATATTTCATTTTTTATGGTTCAAATTTATAGGTCAGCAAAATTGACATTCCATTAATTCCTGAATTAAATGAATTTTGTTTGTACAGGAAGAACACAATTTATTCAAAATGCCATTGTTTGTGGTTAATTTATAGTTTTCTGGCGGTAACTTTTATTGTTTGGATATTTATATATGCTATCAGATTCATGTAAGAAATAATGAAAGGTAGATCAATTATCTTATAAAAATCGGTAAATTGATTTTACCCCATGTTATGAATCCTTCGTTTTATGAAAGGGGTACTTTACACATCTGGTTAAGCTAATTACCCGAAATATCTCTTTTACTGAATTATTACATGTAAAATAAGAGAGTGAAAGGTAATATAATTTGTATGTACTGTACATATTATTAAATAACTATATGCCTCAATATCCCTGATAAAAGGAGGGATTTATAACGTAAAAGGAAAAAACCGATTTTTTTATAATCTCTACGTATATTCTTCAGCAGGTTTGTAGCAAATCAGTTAATTTAGTTTTCGAATTCTATTTAAAAACACAGTGATGAATAGGAGAAAAAAGCAGACAAAACACACGACACTTTTGTCAATTGTCCCTATTATTTATCTCTAAAAAACATAGATAAAATTTTTACATAAACTTGGAAAACCTAAAAATGTTCCAAGATATTTTTGCAACTCATTTTATTTTCTTAAGTTTGTTTAAACTAAAAATTCGTAAATTTTTGTTATTATGAGATGAGAAAACTTTGAACCGTTCCTTTTTGTGATTACTTGTATGTTTTGAATACGACTTTTGACTTATTTGGCTAAAATATCCTAAGCTTTATCCCAGCTAGTAGAGGCTTTGGGACGGCCAGACCCTGCAACATCCTTTAGATGTCCTGTTACTTACTTTATATTTCCTCAAAATGTTGTTAACAGTAGATCTTATTTTTAGAAATATTTATAATCAGCAGCAAAAGTTATGGTACGAACCCGCACCTCTGGATCACTTGTCCATCGCTCTAACCAATTGCGCTATCGTACCACTGATAAGCAATTCGTTAGAACTTGTACATATTCAAACCCACCATTATCATAACCATTGTTGATTTTGCCAAATAATCTAACCTTATGGCGTGGCGTTCCTGACTGGACGTCAAATCTGACATCGCTATTAGGTACCGTCCATATTAGTAAATTTATAATTTTACGTTATACCCGTATAAGCCAAATTTTGAATAGAAGTATTTTATCAGTTTCTTTTTAAACTACGAAATATATTTTTAGAAATATTTATAATCAACAGCCAAAGTTATGGTACGAGCGGGGATCGAACCCGTACCTCTGGATCACTAGTCCATCGCTCTAACCAATTGCGCTATCGTACCACTGATAAGCAATTCGTTAGAACTTGTACATATTCAAACCCACCAGTATCATAACCATTGTTGATCCTGCCAAATATTCTAACGTTATGGCGCGGCGTTCCTGACTGGACGTCAAATCTGACATCGCTATTAGGTACCGTCCATATCAGTAAATTTATAATTTTACGTTATACCCGTATAATTTAAATTTTAAATAGAAGTATTTTATCAGTTTCTTTTCAAACTGTGAAGTATATTTTTAGAAATATTTATAATCAACAGTACGATAGCGCAATTGGTTAGAGCGATGGACTAGTGATCCAGAGGTGCGTGTTCGATCCCCGCTCGCACCATAACTTTTGCTGTTGATTATAAATATTTCTAAAAATATATTTTACTGTTTAAAAAGAAACTGATAAAACACTTCTATTCAAAATTTGGCTTATGCGGGTATAACGTAAAATTATAAGTTAATTAATATAGACGGTACCTAATAGCGATGTCAGATTTGACGTCCAGTCAGGAACGCTGCGCCATAAGCTTAGAATATTTGGCAGGATCAACAATGGTTATGATACTGGTGGGTTTGAATATGTACAAGTTCTGACGAATTGCTTATCAGTGGTACGATAGCGCAATTGGTTAGAGCGATGGATTAGTGATCC
This sequence comes from Kuschelorhynchus macadamiae, assembly GCA_030620095.1. NCBI lineage: Eukaryota > Metazoa > Arthropoda > Insecta > Coleoptera > Curculionidae > Kuschelorhynchus > Kuschelorhynchus macadamiae. The sequence goes on from JAUTXW010005372.1 coordinate 852,491, forward strand.
AGAGGTGCGGGTTCGATCTCCGCTCGTACCATAACTTTTGCTGTTGATTATAAATATTTCTAAAAATATATTTCGCAGTTTAAAAAGAAACTGATAAAATACTTCTATTCAGTAGATCTTATTACGTGATTCCGGATGGAATATTTATTATTAAACATATGACATACATTTACCGTGTTTATTTTTGATATACATTTACTTTGATTAAGGCTAAACAACAAGTCTCATAACTCAATTCACTGTCAGAAATGACAGGTTACTACTCTCTACACAAGTCATCGGTTAAGTGAAACAAATACTTTTATCTGTTAAAATAAATTTTTAACCCAGAGAATCTGTAACACTATAAAGTTTTTGTATATTAAACAATTTTAATAATAAACAATTTTAATAATGAATAAAAGTATGTCGTAAATTTTAATACAGTCTGCATGTATCCAAAGTAGCAGGCACGTAGCGAGAAATTTCGTTCATGTCCAAACCAGAAATTAAGTTTGAGGGAGGGGTCCAAATCTCAGGAAAATTAGAAAGCAGCTTGCCTATACCAAAATTTTTTAGAGTTTCGGGGGGGGGGTCCAGACCTCCCTGGCTAGTTGCCTGAAACGTAGATCTCCGGATTGTGTTCCAGATCAGAATAATCGAGAATGTGATGGCGTTCTTCTTAAACTTAAAACCCTCTTCTGTTATGTTTTATTGCTTTTTAATTGATGCGACCTACGGTCATTTCCGTTGTTAAACGAACGTCTCCTGAAATTTATTTAAGAGCGTATACTCTTGTTTTATGGTATGTTTAGCGCAAAAGATATAATTTTGATTATTGTAATTTCACCGCATTTTTGTTTGATGTAGCAACGATTGCGGCTTTTTTATTTCTCGTACAGGGTGTTCCAGAAATAAACGTTACTGAAAATACTATACTGTTTGAGCCAATAATATCTCAATAAAATGTTGCTGGTTCTAAATATACAGGTTATTGAAAGTTATATTGATTTTTTAATGCGTAATAATTCGAAACCGAGTTAATATATTTAATTGGAAATTGGGGTAGTCATATTTTCTAGGCCGAGAAATGTGAATTTGTTAACCATTTTCAGATTTCCTGTAGACCGCGCTGCTTATAGGCACGTAGATGGATGGCTTTCTTGACCATAAATTATAAAAGAGGGGTTATTCCTTAATCAAAAAGGTATACTTCATTGATATCGCTTTCGGTATTCATTCTCGAGATATTTAACATCTAATGTAATATTGCCTGTACCAGTTTTATAATAGAAAAGCAGTAGTTAAAAGTTGGCTTTGCTATCAAGATGTGACAGGTCAGTTATTTTATTGTCAACTTCAATACAATTGTTTAATATTCTCGTCAGTTTTCACATATTTATTAGTCTAAAGTTAATGTTAGTTAACAATGCCCAGACCTAATCAATTTTCAAATCAAGACTTAGGAGACATGCTCTGCATCTACGCATAACAAAATTTCAATAGCCATGCTGCAGTAAGACAATATTCGCAGTTCTGGCTCAACAGAATAGTACCAAATTGGAGAATATTTCAAAGGCTGTACCCAGGATTGGGCGAAACTTTTATTGTTTATGCAAATTGCAGTTAAGCAAAACGTACGAAATTTTGTTGCACATTGCTGAAAATCGACAGGATAATATTCGCATCTTGCATAATAATCAATTCCACGAACTTTTAATAAAGAGAAGGTGTATCCGTTTCATTTTTCTTCCATGCTTAACAGACACAGATTTAACGGTCCAGAATATGTAGGGTGTTTAGAAAACCGCCTTCGTTTACTAGTACATGATATTCCATTTAACATAAAAGAAAATGTAGTTCATGCAGGATCTCTTTTTCTTGTTATAGGGCCCTTAATTTCTTTTTATGGGGCTATATAACGAAAACCTGTTTATAACGATGAAATTAGAACTTAGGCAATAATTGTTGAAATAAATTCAAGGTGACGCTAATGACATTAAAACAACTAATGTATGAGGAATCCGACGTAATTTAAAAATAGGGTTGAGAAGATGCATTCTTTCTTGGATATTTCCAGCACTTACTGAAATATACTCATTCACAAGTTTTAGTTCCTTATGTTAATACATTTGACACGCTTTGTTATAAACCGAGTATATTTATTTTCTCAATATGTATGTCAGCAAATGCACATTTCTCTCCCTATTTACAACTAAGTACGACACTGATGCCTCAAGCAAGAAGGCGGCAAGTGAAAAAAAACGGAAAATCAAAGTTTCGAGAAAAATCTCTACAAATTTTGATTATCTATCTTTTAATTTACAGGTGACTCAATGAAATAGTTTCTTTTAAGGTTTTCTATAGAAAAACGATCATATATTAAGATGGATTACACAGATAAATAAATCCATTATGGCTTTTTCATTTATCCTCTAATAGGATTTAAGTTTTACTCTCAGAAAGGCGGTTTCTGTCGTTATGGCGCCTTCTTGCCTAAAATCCTTTAAAATGCCAGCATGTTTTGATGGAGAGTTATTAAATATAAAAGAGTTGAGAATATATAGAAATATTCTGAAATAAAAAAAGGTTCACTCATCTTTCAAAAAATCGATAAAACTAGAATATGAATGAAATTACATTATACTATATTTTTAAATCGTAATTTAAGATAAGCCCTAACAATAAGAGCATTAAAAAATATTAGACAATACTTTGTTACAAATTCCGAAGCTTTATAAAAAATTGACAGCATAATATTTAAGGTTGGTAAAAGAAACCCATTAGGTTGTTATAAGTAAGTAGTCTAACATATTACATAAAACATTACTTTCAATAATAAATAAAAGATTTTTAAACACAAAACATAAATACGAGCCTTAACAACTATATGTTCGGACGAGTGTTAAAAAACATATTTATGTTTGATTTAAACTTTTTTTTGTCTTCTCGACTGAAAAATTAAGTCACACGCTCTTTACCTAACATAAAGTCCAATATTAAATAATAATTATTTCATTTTCCATAAACTAGATAACAAAATAACAAAAACATAACAAATTTGCTGACAAATAAATATTCGGACATACTTATAATTTAAATCTAATATTAATAAGAGATAACATCACCTTTTGCGACAATAACGGCTTCTGTGTGTTTTGGCATGGAATCTTCTAAAGCCTTGGCAATATTCGGGAGTGAAAGAGTCCCAAATGTACGCTGCGGATCGTTACGCAAAGTCTTCTTCATCTGATGCCATAAAGTTTCAATGACATTCAAGTCGGAGCTACTCGATGGCTACGACTAAACTTTTAAATTATGGTCCTAAAACATTTTTTTGTTGTTTTCTCAGTGCGGAAATATGAAATTGTCATTTCCAAAACTTTGTTTTGATGTTGTAATCAAGCATTGTGATAAAATTTATTGGTACTTTTCTGCATTTATAGTACCATCAATGAACCCATATTTACCAAATTTTACTATATATTTTAGATAATCTTTATGAAATGCTTTTGATTCTGTACGAATTACTCTTTTTCGAAAATCAACTACGCAGACATCAATTTTCGATTCGTCGCTTTTTTTTCCAAATGTTTTTTTTTCGAATCGCTGTTAATAACAGCTTTTCCTTATAAAAATTGTAATTAGACTTATGCAGCCATAGTGTACAGCATTCCCTGGAGACGTTTAATTTTGCCTCATGATTCCATTGGGCTTATATTTCTCGTAACGTAGCCCTTCTATTAGTTCTTTGACCAGAACACGACATTGTATATCAGTGATTCTACGAGATCGGCCTGGACTTTTACAACGAACATTAACACTAGCTGTCTTTCCATATATTTTAATAATATCAGATTTTGCGATATTTAAGTAATTTGAAATTTTTTGCATTGATTTACCTCTACAGTACAGTGCACGTTTTTAATCGTCGCAACACCACGCTTCATTTTCTTAGGAATTTATAGGAAAACATGGAGGATAAAACTTAAGCTGACAGATGTTGACCCACGCATACTAGATTTATCAGTGAGTGTGGCATAATATTGATTTTAATGTGAATAAAGTTTAGCTTCCGAATATTTATTTGCCAGAAAATTTGTTGTTTTTGTTATCCAAAGTAAAATAATTATTCCTTACGATCGGAATTTATGTTAGGTAAAGGGTATGTGTTTTAATTCTTCACTCAGGAAGACAAAAAAATCAAACATAAATATGTTTTTTTTAACATTTCATATATCCTCCGAACATATAGTTGTTAGGGCTCTAAACCTGTGAGTACTATAGAAAATGAGAATAATATGTATTCAAAAGCTGTAAAAATATTCCTTTCTAGAAAATTATACACATAATAAATGAAAATAATAAAAGAGGTATAAACTATTCAAATAAAATTATAAAATATAGAACTAAAAAATACTCAATTAAATATATTAAATATACTATCTATAGCAACTTTTTAAATAAAAAAAAAAGATTTTTTGAAAAAATTACTAGCAACTAAAATACGCAAAAACCCTATATTGAAAAAAAAAATTGTTTAATCCCTTCTTACTAAAGGCGGCTGAGGCGTTTTCAACATATGAGGTATTTAAAACAATTGTTTGTTTAATCTTTAACGTCCTGTATATTTAAAACGAGCAACATTTTACTAAGACATTATTGGCTAAAACAGAAAATTTGGATTCTAGTGTTTCCAGTTATGCTACAATCCATTACTTCTGGGACACACTGTAAAAACCGTTTTGTATTATTAATGGTTTCAACCAAAACCAGTGAAGTAGAGACATGTGGGAAGTAATTTTTTTTTCGAACAAGGTGATATATATCGTTTGAAATTAGTGTAATTTTAGTAAAAGGAACGAAATTATTTATTTTCGTGAATTATAACTAGGAGTACATATGCTTTAAACCAGGGGTGCTCAAACTTGAACTGCTGGCGATCTACCTCAATATTTTTAGACTACTTACGATCGACTCTGAGAGGCTGCAAGTATGTGTGATGCAGGATTGTCGTACATACACGATACATACACACCCTACCCTACCTAGGTAGGGTGTACCGTAGCATATATAGATATTAGCTTTCCGCACAATACACATTATTTTAGTCAAGGTTTGGGTTAGGTTTAGTTAGGTTCTTCTCTACAATATCAATGAAAAAACTCATAGTTATTCAAAATTGCGAGTTTATTGGTTGTTACAAAACAAAAGAGTTTATGGTGTTAAACTTAACTAAGGAGTGACTTTGGATGTTGAAGCGTGGCACTGCATGTCCTTGGCATACTTTTCGTAAATTAGTACTAATCGCAAGCATGATGACATATGATCGACAGTTAGTCGATTGCGATATTTTGACTTAATTATCTTCATTTCAGAAAATGCAGACTCGCACAAGTAAGTTGACACAAACATTGCTGTCAGCCTTAGATTCGGATATTTATCTTCAGATATAAAACACCAGAATTTGTATCAGATGCTGTAGCTTTGAGATGTATATCTGATATAATCTGCACCAACTCATTTTCAACAGAACATGAGTTCATATTAAACTGACTGGCTATTTCAGTAGCTAATTCCTCAATGTTTTTACATGAAAAAGGATAACTCATAAATGATGCTACATTTGCCAATTTACTACAATCATAAAAACGCATTTCGAATTGTCCGAAAATATTTGATAATTCAGCCTTATACGTATCATAATTCAACTGAGGAATCCTTGCTTTCAAAGACGGAAAATGTTTCAGATCATTTCTTTTCAGTTGATCTATCATAAGTTGCAATTTACTTCTGAATGCGTTTACTGCGCTAATCATCTCATTAACAGTTTTTCCTTTACCTTAAAGCTCCAAGTTAATGGCGTTTAAGTGCATTGTGATGTGTGTCAGTCAAAAATGCCAAATCAGTCAGCCATTTTTCGTTTTTTGACATCTGAGTGTCATCACCTCTTTCGTCTAGAAAAGCTATTATTTCGGGCAATAATTCTTGAAACCTTTCTAGGAATTTTCCGCGACTCAACCACCTGACGTCCGTGTGAAGAACTAAATCAGTGTGTTCAGCTGACTCCCTATCTTCCAACTGCAACTTAAAGAGCCGCCGTTGCAAGCTGCGTGCACGGATGGAATTCACAATTTTTGTTGCAATGCCCACAATTTCCTCCGTGTTTAAAACTTTTGAACACAAAACTTGTTGATGTATAATGCAATGGATTGAAAAAAATGAAGGGAAATTTTCATTATCTCGACACAATGCCACAAAACCGTTTTTGTTTCCAGTCATTGCTGGTGCTCCATCGGTTTTAATGCACACTAATTTATATATTGGTAGCTTGTAGTTTTTTACAAAATTGAAGAAAACGTCATATATATCTTCGACACGGGTCTTCTCCTTCAGAGGAATGATTGTCAAAAATTCTTCCTTAGCCAACATGTCATTGAATACCATCCGAATAAAAATACACAGCTGGGCAGTGTCTGTCATATCGGTGGATTCGTCGAACTGTAAAGAAAAGTATGTACATTCCATGATATCATTTTTTAGTTTATCTGCCATGTCCTGACTCATGACTTCAATACGCCTTGTGACAGTCGGACGAGATAACTGAAGTTCTCTAATAGCAGACATGATTTCTGTTTTATTTTTAAGATCTCCAAATAAAGTCTCACCCGCTTCAATAAATGCTTCCTTCACAACCGATCCATCTTCGAATGGTTTCTTGTGTTTAGCCAATATATGAGATATTTTAAATGACGCGATCGTAGCAGCTTTTGATTGTTTGGCTGGTCTTGTGAACATGGTTTGTTCTTTTTTCAAACAAGATATCAATTCACGTCTTTTTCGTTTTCTTAATTCTTTTCATAGTTTTTATGAACCGTTTTATGATGCCTCTCTAAGTTACCCCGCTTAGGTATTGCAACTGACGCACGACAAATAAGATAAATGCACTTATCCTTCACCATATAAAACAAAAATTCTTCCTTCCAATCGTTATTAAAATGATACGTTTTAGATTTCTTCGCTGCACTCATTTTGTACTATTTAACAATAAACTTTGTATCGACGTAGTATTGCCTTCAAGTTGCAATTCAGAATGACTCCAATTCCTGCAGGCGCAACATTTATATCGGCGTGAACGAAAGTCTCGAATGTTCCCGTCAAACGCGCCGCCCGAAATTTCTAGAAAAGCGGCAAGAATAAAAAACGCGGCTTTTCTTTGACAAGTACCGCGCGTTCCTTTGATAAAGCCGCCTTTTGCCGCTAGCAGAGTGTTATTTTATTACGTAATAAATTTGTGTAGTTTAGTTAAGTACCTACTTAGTAAAAAAAATTTTCTTCTCGAGATCTACTTAAAAGGCACTCGCGATCGACTGGTCGATCGCGATCGACCGTTTGAGCACCCCTGCTTTAAACCATTCACTACTATTAATGACATTGGGTATAATCAAAAATATATTTGTGTCATTTTAATGTTATGATAGTTCTTCATACAAATTTGATTTTATTGGTTGTGGTAACTTTTTGGCAACAATTTTTAAAAAGCTTAAAACTGACGGGTTTCTTTCAAATTTTAGACGTTATTGGAACGTATCTGAACAAATCAGGTCTAGAAGAAAATAGGATAAAGGTGTTAAACGCTGCGCTCTGGTACTATTATTTTCTATGGTAGATGCGGGCTGGCAAGTGAACTGGATAATTTGTCGCCACTTTCATATTAAATTGTTTAATCCCTCTTGTTCTAAAACAGGAAAAGTTTCTTAAAACCGCTTATAAAGGTCTCGCAAAAATTAGAGAATTATCTTGGGCACCTCTTTATTTAAAATATTTGCGAACAGCTGTTTGCTCGCCCATGTTTTGCTAACAATAAAACTGCAAAAAAAGAAATATTTCTTATAATTAGTTTTTGTCAGTCGGCTGTAATTCAGTAATAAATGCCTGAAAAAATGTATGCAGACCCATAATTTAATAAACAGCCTTGTGGGACTCAAAATGTCTACTTAAATTCATGTTCATATCGATTTAAAAATGGGTATAATTTTATTAAATAATCGTAGTGACTTTTCTACTTCTGGTAAATAATATTTGATGTATATTTTTTAGGTAATATTATTTATGTGTACGAAGCATAATGTTGTAACGGAATAGACTATTACCAATAGAACAGAACAATATAAATTCTTAATTTATTTTTTTCTCATGTCAAATGCTAAACATGAGTATTTCAAAGAAGTCGTTGAATTAAAGCTATTTAATATTAGTTTTGAGAGTTTTTAAAATCTGCATTTTTTGGAAAGCATTGTTTCCCTTCAGAAAAGTTTGGCTGAGAGGGTTTTTCTTTGCCTTTCTTTTTTTCGCCATGGTCTTTTTAGTTAGTTGTTTACACTGTATACCTAAATTATTTCGAGCAATAATTTGAAGAAAAATTCAGAGGTCAATTAAAAATTTTGAACATTATCTAACTTATGTATATACCTAAAAGACATGAAAGAAGAAGCTTGACTAGATCAAGACTTAGTTTGTTAAATATATTTTTATTGGTTATACAAGTGAAATAGTACATATTTTTAGCAAGGTGGATGTTGATATTTTATTTAAATTTTCAAATAACCAGGTTACAGCAAATTAAATGTGTTTTAATCAGCAGCTTTTGTCTAGACTTAAAGCCTGTTTTTGCTCTTGACTGTAGATTGTATCGAGCATCGTAAACTTCCTGAACTTTTCATGTTAAGATTGATTTAGGAGATTGGACACAAGCTCTAATTGAAGTAACGTGACTGTGAACTTGATATTTGCGATTTCCGTGAAATGGGGAAAAATCTCCTTTAATATATTACTGAAGGATCATAATTTTTTAAAGATCTATGGCGACGTGTGTTTTTATTTTTAAGTCTCTGTAGCTTTGTAATTAGAAGTCGCAATTAAAAATAAACTTTGTAAATAATATCAAACCCCGTTTAAACTTGACTGGTTCTTAATTTCTAAAACTCCCTCTGAAATTCTTTCAGATCTTCATGTTTCAGGGTCTATAGATTTTTAAAAATATGTTTTCTCAATTCCGTTAGTCTGTGTGGCTGCCTCTTGACGACATAGCTAAGAAACTAGTTATCCTATTGACTCAAAATTTTGGTTAACAATTAAGGGTCATATGGGGATGACATTATAATATATTGGTAAAAATCCAATATGGCATAAAAAAATTATTAATCAAAGACTACTTATTAAGTTTATCTCAAATTTTGCACAATAACAAGTTTTATATAGGGCTAAACTGGTAAAATTTTGGCGAGGGCTATTATGGGATAACAAAATGGCGATCTAATTAAATGTTTAAAATATGATATCAAAAAACTTGCGGACACATGTTTACATAAAATTTTGGTTCTAGAAAGAGCCAAAAGAGTACATTTCACATTTAATTTTTGTGCAACCTTTGAAGTCATTTGAATAAGAAGGCTTTTTACCGTTCATTTTTTAAACATTTTATTTGTCTGCCTTTTAGTCTCATCATAGTGAATTCGTGCTACAATTTTTCCAGTTTAACTCTATATATCACCTAATTCTTGCACAAAATTTGAAATCAATATAACAAATAGTTTTCTGCAAGCTGATTTTTAAATTATTTTATTGAGATGCCATTTTGTTATGCCGTCTTGGATTCGTACCAAAATTTAATTAGTTTATTCCTATGTAATACTTGATTTTTTTTCAAAATTTTAGGTAAATTGGATAGGTACTTTTTAGTAATAATCTTTTTAACATTTCACTAAACCGCCATATTGGATTTTAACTAAAATGCTACCAGGCCATCTCAATACGAGCCTTAATTTTTGACCAAAATTTGATATCAACCGGATACGTAGCTTTTTAGCTATGCCGCGAAAAGTTAGACCGACATATTGATGGAATTGAGAAAACATGTTTTTTTGGCATCTGGGTACCCCAAAACGTAAGGGTCTGTAAAACCTGGGAGGGTGATTTTTCATACAAAACTTATATGCCCCTTAAGAATCGAAGGCTTTTAGTAGAAGTTTGGTTTTCGATTAAGGTATGACAATGCTTCAATAGTAAAAAATTGTAAAATTGTGTCTTATTTTAGTAAACTAGATTTTATTATATACCTTGCAAAGGAATGCATTGCCATGCTTTTGTGGTGCCCGGTATTATATCTATGAAATCTACTGTCGGATTTTTCATCCATTTCTATCGCTCAGCAATAATACAATCTCTAAAAACTTTAGATTTCGAAAATGATCCCTTTAGAGGAAGGCATTACGTCTTTTTAACCATTAAGCTTTCAGGTCTGACATTTGGTATAGCTATTTATTCAACTGTTTTCAGTTTGGGCGAACCAATTTTTATGTATGATTCCTAATTCTGTGGGTAATGGATAAATAAATATATAAATAAATATATAAATAAAATATTATACATTCAAAAACCCCTAAGTGGCGTCCTGAGTGATGCAGTTGGGAGGTTGATTAGACTCATTGAAAGAAACATTGTGACACGTTCAATTTCCTTGAAAATGAAGTCTGGTAAAAATTCAATCACCTCATTTTAACACTCAAGAGGAGGCTTCCGGTTACGGAGATTTGATAAATAATTATTATAAGCTTACAAAAACAAATGTTTATAAAAACGAGTTTTTCAAATTTTAAAACTCTTCAATAATTACTTATCACATCTTGGGGGGTAAAATAATCATTTGTCGAACTACTAAGAAGGTCAACAATTATTACAGACAAATCTGGATAAATTATGTTGATCTATATTATCAGTAAGTAGCTAAATTATGGAAGCACAATAGATAAAAATCGAGAGAAAAGGCAATATTAGATAAAGATATTTTCCAGATACAGAAAATAACAATTGTATATTTAAATTGCATGAACTTCAGAAACTCAATACCGAAAGGTTTCTTGGTTTCCCTATTCTATTCATTCTGTGCACGCTCGTCGCATCTATTACTGTAAATGTACTCGTTTAAGAAGTTCCCTATACATTTAATTCGAGAAGTATAAAACACCCCTTCTGGAGAGCAGTCTTGTTTTAAATTAAATTGTTAATGGAAAATTTTAAATCTCTAGAGTTGTAACTTGTTAAGTCGCCTTTAGCAGTTAGTTAAAAGCATGAAGCATTTAAATAAAGTAAGGACAAATTGACTTATCGCTATCAAAACTTCTTAGCCAAAGGGAAAACCAGATATAATTCAGCGTGGAAAGTTCTTTGAGTTAAAGAAGAAATGTATTAAAATAAAATGCCTATGGTGTATAGATGTTATTTGGCCCTGGAAAAAAAAAGAGATAACATTTTAATTTAGACATTTAAACTATTATAAATTACTTACCATCAGTAATTGTTAGATTTGCCTATTTGAGTTTGTATTGTAGTGACGACCTTATACAATTTTGTATTATTTTATGTAATATATTAAATTTTAGCAAAGCAGTGAGAAAATGTTTAACGCTTTGAAATATTCTTTTTAGCAGTATTTTTAAATCAACTACGCGTTTGACTTAAAAAATAACTCTTAGCTTAGCCCGTTAGATACAGTAGTTTTCCAGACATTTTCGAAAATGCATAAATAACTGAAAAACGATGACTTGTAGCGGACTAAGCTAAAAATATGTTCTTTTAGATAAATATTCCATATAAAATATTAAAAAAAAATAGAACCGACTTAAAAAAAATCGCTAAATACTAAAAAATAATTTTTTATTTATTATTATAACATTACATATAAACCAAATATATAGCTAGCCTTACATCTGTTAAAGCTGATGCTCGAATCACGTGCTCTAAGGGCCCCTTTGTGGAACTGCCCAAGCATATACTGCAATTTCTATCCAATCGCTGAGCCCAAACTCAAATCGCAATATTGACTTCCTATAGGACATTTGTAAATATCCAAACAGACCAATAACGAATTCGCATTTCGAGACATGTGCAGAAATATTTTGGGGGCCTTGCAACTATTGGCTAGCTTAGTGCATGAAGGTTTTATTGACGATGGTGTTATAGAAGATACACCTAGGTAAACTAAATGTAGAATAAAAAACAACTCCAACCCTAGCAGCGACCAAATTTACTCGGTAGTTCGGCTTCAAAATAGTAACGTGACCCACTCTCAATAACATATTAAAATCTCTTTTAGATTAATAAGTTTAAGGTTACCAGTGAGTATAGGTATACGCGTATGTATATTTTTTTATATGTATTATTACAGATTAGTTATTATTTGGGAGCCAACTTCAAAATGTCTATATTGATACATACACAGGAATAAATAAAATATTATTTTAAATTTTTATATTATCTTATATATATAAGATATTTTTAAGTCGGTTCTATTTTTTTTAATATTTTATTTCTCAATTTTTAGTGATTTTTTACAAGTTAAATTTTTAAGAATATTATAATTTGTGATATATGTATATCCAATTGTATATAATATAATACAAAAAGTGACTACTAACCTAACCTAAAAAAAATACATACAGGTCGAATTGAGAACGTCCTCCTTTATTGAAGTCGGTTAAAAACTGAATCGTAAAGTTGTGTGTCTATGAGACAAAAATATTGCTAACTTATGTAAAAAAAATCGTATTTTTTTTTCTTAATGAAACTATATTTTTGGTCTTATATATAAATCTTTAAAACTGACATATTAGTATATGCGCGAAAAAATCATTGAGAAAATACAAAATGTCCATCATGTTTAGTTTTTGTAAATTCTTTCATCACCCAGTTTATCAAGGCCGCATCTGGTCTTAGCAATGGGTTGGAGGGGGGGGGGAGGTTTAAAATTTTTATACATAATTATGAGGAGGTATATAATTTTTAACAAACAAGTTTTAACTTTTATTTTGCTGAAAACTGTATAATATATAATAAACTAAAAATGTTCGATGCAGCACAATTTAAGAAAATATTTTTTCAATTTTCACTTAAGCAAGGGAGACCTTGCACCTCCAAACCCCTTTATCTAAGGCCCTATTGTCTAATATGTCGGGAAGCAAAATAATTCAATTCATTTCTGATCATAAATACGGAAAAAGCAAGTTTACAAATTTTAAAGAGCTCGTGAAAATCGTTTTCCTTATTTTATTATTATGTGCATATAAAAATGGTGCTAACATTTTCATGTATTATTCTTTGTTTCAAGCAGTTTAGTTTAAACCGGTCAAAAAAACCAGACACTACAAAAGGGGAGAGTTATCTTTAAGGTTCAGTTTAAAGCTTTTATCTAAAACATAGCAAACTTTATTGCTGCACTGAAAAAAGTATGTTGTGAGAAATTTTAACTACAAATTGTGGATCATACAGGGACAATTACATATTTTAAAAAAATGCTACTAAATTGTAATAGTTTCAATTTCGATTTAGTGTATTACAAATTGCTTTTTTGTTTTCTTACAGGAATGATATTTTTTAATAAAACTTGACTTTTTTACTGTTACAGTAATACCCAAAATTTTATAGTTTCTTCTTATTGTAATTAATGTTCAAATTATTATGCAAAATAAATGTTATGACAAATTATGTGAATTATTTAAAGGAATATGAATAGGAAAATAATTAAAACAATAATACCCAAAATTGTATAGTTTCATCTTATTGTAATCAATGTTCAAATTATTATGCAAAATAAATGTTATCACAAATTATGTGAATTATTTAAAGGAATATGAATAGGAAAATAATTAAAACGAAACCAAAAAAGATTTATTAGATAACAGAAAATGGTAAAATAACATACAATTTTTATATGAAGGAAAATTGATTCCGATAGTGTTTAATCTCTAGTTAATTCTACAACTGACCTATTATAAATTATTTATTATATTTTTATTTTATTATTTTATTTTAGGTGTTACTTGATGGAAATTCATTGTCACTAGTATAATAAATGAACAAACTATTTTTGTTTAGTAACTTCTACTAATTTATTTCATTTGACAGCTGTTTCGACACCCTGTGTCTTTTTCAAAAAAAACAAATCAAGACTGATACTAAAACTGGAATTTTTCACATTAATAAAAGAGTAAAGTGTATACGTTCAATAAAATAATATTCAATATTTTTTGAAAAAGACACGGGGTGTCGAAACAGCTGTCAAACGGATATAAACTAGTGGAATTTATTAAACAAAGATAGTTTGTTTATTTATTACGCTAGTTTTAGAAAGACATATTTAATCAAAACGGTGATATATCATCCGCAACATATCTGGTAACTCTTCTGGTAGCCTTTTTAAAGTTTTGCTTCTTTGGATAATTTTTGCGGCAGTTGTTATGGACGAATACCTACATTTTACACTGTAACGAAATGGACTTCCTCTCCCTCCTCCTTACTTCACTTTAATGAATATTTTGTACCCCTTTCTCTTCACTGTAACTCCATCCTATTTCTGTTCTCCCTGTTCACCACATATAACAATTCAAACCCTCCATAATAATGAATTTCTTTGGCCAAAAAAGCATCATCTATGTAACTTTTGTTAGTATCGTTAATATCCCCTCCCCAAGATTCTTCATTAATTTTGTATTATTTTATGCTGTGAAGCCCATAATTAATATAGGAAAGAATTAGATCGGATATGAAAATTCGCCGAAGTAAAGGGAGTTCTTAAAACTTTAACTGTCGATTTTGGCGATAGCGTCTGAAGCTCTACTCAGAAAATGGTGTAAATTTTATATCTTTTATATAAGACTCTCGATCGAATTAATATTTCCAGTGTTCCTTAAATTTTTGGAAACCAAAATCCTAATTGCTTTGAACCCACCGCGCCTGGAATGATAAAAAAGAAGACTTTACACACAATCAAGATAACCTATTTAAATGGAGCTATATTATTTTGAAATAATACATAGACATATTATTTTGCTACACCTCTAAAGGTATTTATAAATGCTTAACGTTAAACTTAAGCCAAATATAGATTTTTATTGATCATCTATAAAAGTTTTATTTTAGTAGACTTAGATATTTAAAACCAGTTTTCACTTACATTTATGAGTGTTCACAAACTCTTGAAATGCTAATAATTTGTCCATTCTCGGGCAGGAATTACAAATTGAATGCATTCGATTTTGAGTTAATTGTAGTAGACCAAACGACGTAGACATTCATATAACTATCACAATTCACCGTAATCTCACGCTCATAAATAAAAGCCGCGTCGGCTTCTTTCCTGGAAAATCCCAAAAACTCTGTTAGAAACAATTCAACCAATCAGATATGAGAGCCATATTATATTCAAGACGTTTTTTTGCGTTGATGCTAAGTTGATTCTATATTTTTTAAGAGTTACAAGATGATTGTAAAAAAAGATCATTTTAAGTAATTAGCCCGTATTAGTGCTGCATCGATCTAGAAATAATAGGCAAGGGTTTGTAAGATTTAGGTAATGTATTGTATTGCTTTCTTGTATGTATTATGTACATGTTTCATTAGTTGTAAAAACCGACAACATGGTTCTCCATTATTTTGTATTTGTAATTTTTGTAGAGATTTTTCAAGTGTTAAAAAGTATTGAATAGATGGTTATACTTTGTTTCAACATTATTGTGAAATACAATTTTTCGCAGTAGATAACATAATTTTACAAATTTGCTTCACAATTTATCTCTACAATTAAGTGTGAAAATATTATTTCTGCGGTTAGAGTTTTTTAACAACTGTAATAAAAACCTCCACAATTTGTAAATAAAAGTTCAATAATCACATTACACAATATTGTGTGGTTATGTATTTTTCCGAAATACGATTATTTCAGTTCACTGGAATATGGGTTTGATTTGGAACAAACACCCAATTTTTTCCTAAAGTAGAAAAAAAATTGGTAAATTTTCAGAACAAATCGGTATTACCTATATACGTTGGTATCATAACAATATCCTTATTTAGCTCTTTAACTTATGAGAATAATACAATTTTAAAATACAATATAATCTTTGTTAAAACTGTAATTCTAAATTTCCTCTTATTTTCAGGTAAAGAACAAAGTATTCAAACGGAAATCATAAGCACAGAAGTCAACTGTAAGTCCAAATACCTTTGCCAATTTACATATTTTGTCAGAAATGTATACATAAAAACAAAAACCTGTTATTATTTCAATTCCGTGATGGCTTAAAAGCTCTTTGAATAAAGTGGATATATTTTGTTTTTATTGTATACATTTACATTAAACAGGCCAAATTTTGTATTATATTTTTTCTATGTTTATATTATAAGGTCCAACAAGCTTCCCCCAAAAAAATATTCTTGGAAATTGCCATTTCATAATAATTATTCGTTTTAATTATGCCATAATCTAAATACGGCCATTTGTAAGACAGAAAACTATTTTAATAGTTCCTAGTGATTTTAGTTTTATAGGTTGTCCTGCAAATAATGTATAGGAACTTTTTATCGCATATGAGAGTTAAAGTGGGTGTGGTGGGGTGCAAAGATTAATTGATAGTCTTGCGACTTAAGTACTTTGAAAATTAAACTTTGCTTTTAAAAAACAATTTTGTTTCAAATAGGGGTTTTTACAGTAAGAAATCAAGAAGGAAAATGCTTTATACAATTATATTAAAAATGAATGATTCAGGCCTGGAATTCTACATCAGCAAAAACAGTATCAGTTCTTGAAATTGCCAGTGTGAGAATCCTCTCTGGCAAGCGGTTTCTTTGAGAAAGGTACATGTAATTCATTTGTCGTTAATCCGAAAAAAACAACGAATGTAAATCGGTTTTGGCTTCTTCAATTTTTGTATTATTAGATCCTCTTTTTCGGCAAATGGTCATAATTTGTGTAATTTGCCTATATATTTAGGTTATAATGATTCCGAAAGCAATCTGTTTTTTTCTTTGAGAAGTAACTGGTTTATCGTTTAAACGATGGTCACCAAAACTAGTTTTTTGTCTGCTCTGTTATGTTATTATGATGTCTATTTTAATACCACTAAATTTTAAATGCCCTATGTCTTATTCTTTTCTTCATGACTTTATTTGAACGGTTTCATTAACAGGAATAAAAAGAAAAATGTAGAATTTTAAACAATAAACTTAGATTAAAATTTAATATATTTAATTTCAGTTCTGCGGCCTATTAACTTTCCCATCACTGCGCTCGTGAAATACTGTATGATGGTTTCACTTCTCGTCCTATGTTGTATATCGGTCTAGACTTGTATAAGTAATTACGAATAATGAAATTATTTCGAGATCTTTTTATATATGTGTGCTGTCTCTTTTTATGAAATGCAAAAAATGCTGCTTTTATACCAGTAATTCTGATTTGTCGAAAAATTAAAGGAAAGTTCAGATATAGAAGTGACGTCTTGAGAAAGATTCTTCTCCGATATAGGGCTTATCACATCAAAAATGGGGAAGAGTTTCCATTGATGCTGTTTTAATTTACAATTCAGAAAATAATATTTATTTTTAATTAAGAGAATATCCACCTGAATTTAAATTCTCGAATCTGCTGTTAGACATAAATCATATTATATCTGCAGTAGTTGAACTTGAACAACGTGTCGTCGTTTACTAAAAAACCGTTGTATTTTTTGGAAAGAAGTTAAAACAGAGCTTCTAAATTTCAGAAAAGAATATCGGAGCGTCTACCATTTTTTCAATAAACAAAAAGATAAACTTTTGAGAAAAAAAATGGCAAAATACTGGTTGTCCGATAATATTAACAAAGAAAAAAACCACATACTTTTACTAGAGGCATTCTTTCTTCGTCGTTTTAGAGTTACTCCGAGATCTTCTTAAATTAAGGGCATGGGGAAAGTGTGAAAAAATACATTTTAAAAATCCTTTTAAAGCCTTACTAGGGCATAACATAGTTTTGTTGCCAAACCTAAAAGGATTTCCGGCACTTTCAAGACGAAATATTAATAAACACCTATATTTTGACACCCTGTATTCGAAAATAATGTCTGTGGGAAATTACGCTGATACAAACCTTTTTTCGAACTTTCGAACTAGGATTTGCATACATTTATGAATCCCGTTTATTTGACGTTCATGCTTACGTCACATAGATACCATAAATTACAACACCTTAGAAATCCTGGTGCATGGGGTATTACTGTGTCAAATTGGTATTATTCTCCGACGTTTCGCCGTCGAATACACCAGGCTTTTTCATGGATTTTTATTCGATGAGATCTTTAATACTCGACTTGTGATTACCGAATCGTGCTTAGTGTTAAGATCAGTTCCCGCCTGTAATGTTAAATTAACTGGTATATTAGAATGGTTTCTATGTTTAAAAATTTCAGTTTTCAAATATTTTCCTCGTTAGTAGGGAAGTATCGGTTTTCATTTGTAGAATCCTGGAACTGAACCTTAGTTTTATTTATACATTTATGATATGTCCAGTGTCCAGTGGTAAAATGGTGTTCAGCTGCAGCAACTAAAACAATTCTGTTCTTTTTAAAATATCAGTTGTGTTTTTAAGTCTACTGAACATGTTGTTTTTGCCGCATATACTTCTCCACAGGAGCAAGAAATTTTATATATTCCTTGTGTTTGAAAAGGTATGGCATCGTTTGCGTATGGTAAGCATAGTCCAATCTGCTTACTTTTGTATATTGAAGATTGTAGGTACAGTTGCGGTTACTAAAATCCAGGCGCCTATGACGTTTACTTTTTTACATTTTGCCAAATCAGACTTGTATCACGTGATTTGTACCAATTAAAAATACGGTACCTAATCAGATAAATCGTATTTTACTTTAAAGCATTTGTTTATAATTGTTTATTCTGATATAAGTAATATTGTACCCAAATGCATATATAAATATAATAAATAAAGCGCGATTTTGACACTGTGAAAATATAAAAACAAATATTGATATAGTGAAATATTGTTATTTTAAACTGTATAAAAATAAAAGTAAACTAGTATTTGGTTGCTGCGTTATTAAGTTCCTTTACAGAAATTATGTATTGAATGAACTAAATTCCTAGTGAACTCTGGAGTGAAGTCATTGCAGGCTACCTGAATTTTGGCCTGTAACGAGTGTTAGATAGTCTATATACTCCAAGGTTCTAAACCATCGTAAGTTCATTGAATTATTGAAAATTTTGCTCTTCGGTGAGTATCACCTTTTTGCCAAAAATCGATTTCAAACAAAATTCGCTATGAGTCCGCGATAGAAATTTTTTTTTACTGTAGCATAGTTACGAATCTCCGATAATAGTCTGATTCTATGGCGCTCTGCAATTACAACTGATCCGGGAAAAACAGTTTCTATTTTAGCAATTACAGCAGATTTAAACGAATTGTCCCGCAAATACTTCATTAAGCTTTTATCTTATTGGCGAGTTCAACAAGAAAACATCTAGGGTATGTCTTGTTTTTCACCTAAATTTTATATCGTGTACGATACTTTTCAGAGCCCCTATTTGTTCACCTACCTTCTTTTTGATGCTAGCCCTCCACAATGAGATCAATTATTATAGCTTTTCCAGCTTATAATAAATACGATATAATGTTCACAATCAAACGCCTTTGACTTTGGCATTCAGTCTTGAAAACCAGGTATTAAATGCTAACTCATAAATACAATCACACCAGGGAAAAGAAGTTGTTCAAAGTGATCGCAGCTGGATGTTGGAAGGCCGAAGTAATTGTCCTGTTTTGGCATATATGTAGGGAAAAAACCACACTACCTACGGTGATTCATTCATCTCTTGCCGCGGCGTTGGATTACTATAACTAAACGCGTATACCATAAGATTAATAGCAATTCACTCTTGGAGCTTCAGTCAGTTTCTCTATTTACGATGTTAAAGAATCCGTATATCCCGGCGAGTAACAAAATCTTGAAGATGCAATCAAAAGCGAAACACGATCTAATCCCAAGAACCATGATCTCATAATGAAAAACCGTGAAAGTTTCTTTATTTTATTAAATTATAAAACTTTAAAATGTACGAATTTAGTGATTAAATCGGGAAACTAAACTGAGATGATATTAAGCAGAAAATATATAAACAGGTCTATCTGAACCGGAAATTAAAATATTTGAGAACATTCATAAGATGACGCCCCGAGAAAGGCAGTCTTCTGTAAAATTTTGGAGCTGTCATCTTACCCGCTGAAGCTTGAAAGCATTTCCCATGCATATTGTCAGATGTTATTAATGTTAGGGAATATTAGCATAGCAGAGAACTATTTTAGAAGAGACATTAAAGGGCTTCTTGAAGCCCTTTGATGGACTCTGGTGGAGATAATTGTTTTATTGAACGTCAGTTAATACTGAGCTCCTATCAAGCTTGACCAATTGCGATTGCTTTCTGACTAAAATGGTGAATTCCATTTGGAAATAAAATTTTTATTACAAGCAGTTAAAATATATGCAAGGTAATATCCGTTTTTCACATTCGGTTCATCTTTTAAACGTATTTTATGCTTGGGTTCATAAAAACTTTGAAATACATTTTATTTTTGTTAAATGTCGGCAAAATGTCAGCGTCCTATTCATTGTCTGCTAGATATTAAAGCTTTTAACAGGAATCTGTTACTAGAATGTAATTTAAGTTGCATTGAAAATATATTTGTCTATTACCGCAAACGTACAAATGATTGGAAGTGCAAATATTTCAATTAAGGCCTAATCTTATAATATGTCTTATTTATTCCGAGGCTATCGAATATACTCATATAGTTGGGTTTCATATTTTTGCAGGATTCAGCACTGCTGTCATTATTCATTATTTAGAATTCGGTATTTTATACAGTGTGTTTACAGCCAAGCAACCATTTATATTTGTATTATTTCGCGGTACCCCCAAAATTGCCCATTGTCCCACAATAGCTCGAAAACTCACCCATTGACACCTCCGTTTTTTGTAGAAATAAGTTAACGGGTCATAGTCTAACTCATAAAAAAAAATCAGGAAATTTGACCGAAACGTTTTTTAATGTACTTAATTATTGCTTGGTCCGTTCTACAGAAAGGAAATCGTAAAATGAAATGACTCTAGAACATAAATAATCGGTCAGTCAGTTCACCTTTACCAATAACATTTATATAGTCTACAAAAAATAAATTATATGCGTTATTGTTTTCTTCCATAAAATGGTTTTATTCTAGGAAATAGAATTTTACCGACTATTTAAAATTTTATTAGACCGCCATTTTGGTTTGCTATATAGGATTCGCCATAACTGATAATGCAATACTGGATATTTGTGTAACATTTCAAGTCAATTGAATAAGTAGTAATTTTGGTACTGAATTTTTAAAGATTTCATTTTGGCCGCTATTTGTTCCGCCATATTGGATTAACACAAAAATGTTACCAATTTATTCATACCTATATCACGCTTTACTTTTGAGCAAATTTTGAAGTGTATTTGATAAGTAGTTTCTAAATAATTATTTTTTTTTAATTTTGTGAAGTTGTCATTTTGTTCCGACATATTGGATTTTTACCGAAATATAATGATTTCGTTTCCGTATGACCCTTGATTTTTGACCAAAATTTGAAGTCAGTCGGATTAGTGGTTTCTAGTGGCGTGCATACAATATAAGTAAAAAAACATTGCCTACCCTATGCAAATTGTTGGGTAATCTATTTCTCTTTTGTCAGAATTCTCTTAACTATTTTAAATTATTATGGCTTTTTTTCTATAAATTTGATATAAAATCCTCCATTTATCCTAAAAAATTATTACGCCAGAATAGCCAGAGCCAAGAGCCAATAGACAAGCAAAATTCGATCACCACAAAAACCTTACGGGAACTGTACGAGTGCTATAAAGATGTCACAGTATAAGTTATTATAGCAATAATTGATCAGTTGGGTCTTTCTTTTTCGCCTTGTTATGTACTTGAATAAATTATAAAAATATCCTGAAAAAAATAAATAAATAAAAAATACGAAATGCTTAAATTATGTGATAAGAAAATATGTCGTCTTTTTCCTTAATTATTAAAGTTAGCAAATTTAGTAACAATAAAATTACAGTGAATGGTGACAGTTATTTTGTTGTTATTAAATTTGCAACGATCATTTTCTTGTTTAACAATAACTCGCACTTCTTTGCTTTTGCGAAATACATGTTTAAAGTTTAAACTGTTTATGAACCTACATATACATTTAGAAATAAGTCGAACACTGAGATGGGAGTAAATGAAGTCACTCAATTTATTATAATTTTAATTCGAGTGACAAATCTATAGGAGTTTTTCTAGACCTAAAAAAGGCCTTCGATACCGTATCACATAAAATGTTATTAAGAAAATTATACAGCTTTAGAATACGTGGAACATATCACGACTTATTAGAGTCTTACTTATTACGTAGAAGAGTGTAATAAAGGTAAACAACCAGGTAAGTAATGAGTACGATATGATATATGGTGTACCCCAAGGCACAGTCTTGGGACCTGTTCTTTTTACTGTGTATGTTAACGAGTTAATTAAAGCTTCCGCATCTGATCGTACCATTTGTTATGCTGACGACACAGTATTACTATTCCGAACTAAATCATGGGCAAAAGTATTAAGAAAGGCAGAGGATGGAGTCTAGAAAGCGAAGCTATGGTTAGATCAACACTTGTTAACACTTAATGTTGACAAATCATTATTTATACCATTTTCAATGACAAATCATAACTTACCTACTTTTAATAAAATTAAAGTGCACTCTGCAGACTGCACAAAAAATACTGACTGTGGATGTAACTACTAAGGCATAATAATACTAAATATTTAGGTGTCATACTTTATAGTAATTTAAAATGGAATAAACATGTAACATATATCTTAGAAAAACTTTGAAAAATAATTTTCAAATCATTATTTATACCATTTTCAATGACAAATCATAACTTACCTACTTTTAATAAAATTAAAGTGCACTCTGCAGACTGCACAAAAAATACTGACTGTGGATGTAACTACTAAGGCATAATAATACTAAATATTTAGGTGTCATACTTTATAGTAATTTAAAATGGAATAAACATGTAACATATATCTCAGAAAAACTTTGAAAAATAATTTATAAGTTTTATCAATTGCGCAGTATTTTAAATAGGAAACTACTAAAAGCCCTATATCAGTCATTAGTAGAGTCTATTTTGAATTACTGCATTATTGTTTAGGGAGGCGCACGTCATAATTCTTTGAATTCAGTGGAAATGGCTCAAAATTCACTTTAAAAGTAACGCTATATAAAAAGAAACGGCATCCTACGGATCTTTTATACATGGAGGCAAATATTTTGTCTGTTAGAGAACTATACGTTAAGAATATTTTGAGATTCACGCTAAACAACAAAAAATATAAAATACTTATAACACACACTCAACACCAGAATGGTGGCTGAAAATAGCATAGAGGTTTCTAATACTAGTTTTTTTTTTGTAACTCAAAGATACATCTTTTACAGGACCTAAACTGTTTAACCTCCTGCCAAATAAACTTAAAAATGAAAATTATAACAATTTCAAGAAATATGAAGATAGTTGGATAAGGGATAATTTTAATATAATAAGACAACATTTATCTGGGTTTTAATAGTTGTCTAATAGTCAATAGTTTTATGTGTTAGGTATAAATGCGTACATCTTTACTCCTTTATGTTTTTCTTTTTTCTTTTTGTTTTCCTTGTGTTTATTTTACAATATTCATTATCAATATTTAATATAGGTATCTATTAATGGGGTAGGTAATACAATTTATTTATAAGAACAATTAATGGGTTTCAATTATAAATATTCACTTAGTCTATATTTAAACATTAACTCTTTGTAAAAAAAAATTATTCAGTTCTGTGTAGAAGTATAAATATTTAATGATAGCGTTCTAATGTATGTGCACACACAAATTCTAGGCAATTTATGTGCACAGAACTGCCGTTAGCATTTATGTGTAAGTTTTTCTTTTCTCTAACAAAACTATGCTATTTGCTGTATTCTTAGTTATTATGTTAGTATTGTCATATTATAGGCAATAAATATTTCATTTCATACTGATGCAAGACAGAAATACTTTTAAGGGGTAAGTAATTTTAAGAACATATTAATTCATTATTGCCTATCCTGTTTTAAAAGGCACTGTACGCCAAATGGGAGAACATGTTTTTCCGGATATAGTGACCCTAAATCACAAAGATCTGCAAAAACATCGGATTTTTTTCGCTATTAAACATTTCCCTTGTACGAGGGAAGGGAAAATCAGTGTACCAAATACTACATTAGAAGCAATGTATCTCTTATTTTTTAACTATTAGAACTTTTACTTTACGGAATTTGAAACAAGAAAAATACGTATAATGTGATTATGCTGGAAAAGGGGTAAGTACTATTGATGTCACTTTGCAGAATTATGTAGACAATAAAATATAAGCTTTAATATATTTTACAGATTTTCAAAAAAATAAAAGGAAATTCGTAATTCTGTGACGATCAAAAAATTAAAAGCATAAACAGTAGTGCGTTCCTTTGCTTCTGCCGATAAAACTTCACCGTAAAATAAGTTTAAGGATAGTATTTGTTTCTCACACGTGCGATTTGGTATTTTGAAAAACGCTATTAAATATCAAAAACAGTAAATTTTCATTTGCAGTTGTCATGGAAACGGTTGATACTGAGAATAGTATATAGATACTATAATAAAATTATAGGTATTAATCGTAGAAGCTAAAAATATACAGGGTTGTTCATATAAATTCACTTTCACCACGGGTTTAATCAGGAATCGGATTCAAATATTGTATATTCATATTGCAAATGAAAGGTGACACAAGCTAAATAAAATTTACAAACAGTTTCTCATTTTAACATATATAAACTATTTACATGTGGGTTCTATAAAATGTAATAAATCCAGTCATATCAGATTTGCCACATAATTTATTTCGTGCTTGTCATTTTCTTCCAATATTTTACAGTAAATTATGGTATTTAAAGAACCGTGCCAAGAATTTTAGGAAGGCGTTGAAGCAGCTAAATTATGTACCAAAATATGATTAGTAAAACCACAGCTTTCAAGAATAGGAGAAGGTAATCCCCAAGAAAAGCTAAATCCCACAGGCCTGCCTTAGTGGAAATTAATTTTGGCAAAAAAGGAGAAATGCTGGTTTCAGAGATTTACGCAAGAAACTATTTATATTTTCATTAATAACATATAATCTAAGGGAAAACTGGGAAATAAACTAATCTTACCAAACTATACATAGTATATACTTTCAAATAGGAATTTATAAAAATAAAACCCTGGATTACACAGGGCATTCTGAATTCGACATTTCACACAAGAAAAAAGTAAATAATATAAAATGTATAGAAACAAGCGTACTAAAAAACTCAAAAAACAATTACTATAGGGTCAAATTAAACCAGTCTAATTAATCGCAGATAACAAGGAAATTGCTAATTATTTTAATAAACAGTATACTCACATAAGAAATAAACAAAAATATACTAGCAACAATCAATTTGGCGGAAAAAATATATACAAGATCACATTCTTTCTAACGGCTGTAACAAAAAACAAATTAATTGCACACATTTCCGCTTTAAAAAATGACTCAGCACCAGCTAAAGATAATACAATTACAGAAATAATAAAATATATACATATTTTTCTTCTAAAATCTTTGAATTTTGAATTTAACTTTGGTGTTATATAAATATAGGATAGTTCTTTAAACTTTAGAACTATCTTGTCATATACAAAGAGTAAAAATTAATGAAAATTTTAATAAACAGGAAACTCTAACTTTGGGCATATCATAAGCACAAGGCACTATTTTGGAGCTGGTTGTTTTTCTAGCTTATATTAATGAAATTGTCAACATTCAACGGCAAATTCGTAAGCTGACGAGACTGATATTTTATTTGAATATGATAACTAGGTTCATTTATATAGAAACGCCGAGTTTGGACTCAGAAACTATAACTAAACTAGTTAGTGAAACTCACTTTTCCACACAACACTTCTATCTGAGTATCCCATGTAAGTATATGATCTAAGTGAACACCTAGAAAATTTAACCTATTTGTTTGTTTTACACAATTACCATTTTCAAACCTTGTAAGCATGCTTCTCTCATAATTTTTATTTCTTGTTATAAATTGCAACAACTGAGATTTTTCGTAGTTTAAGTTTAAGACATTAGTTTTTAAACAAGATGTCATGCTATTTACAAGGTTTTGTAGGTCATTATTATTGCTGGAACTTAAGAAAGAAAATTTGAATCATCTGCATACAAGATCGGTTTTGTTGAATTATTCGCTATGTGAGAAAGATCGTTATTAACAACTGTAAATAGAGTTGGCGCTAGTAGGCTACCCTGTGGAATACCAACCCCGTTAGTCAGTGGAGTGGATTGGGCCCCAGAATATAATTTAACTACCTGGTTTCGATTACATAAATAAGATTTAATCTAATTTAGTGCGATACCTCTGCCACGTATCGATTCAAGCTTAAAAAACAAAATATCATGTTCCACGTGTCGAATGAGTAGAGCATTCGACATGGTGGAACATGATAAAGTCGAAAAATACGCTCGACACTGATTTATGTTCATCTACAGACTCTAGAGTGTATCTTATGCTCTCGTAGACTGCCGTCTCCGTACTTTTAGATTTTACGAAACCATGTTGGTTAGTTGTAATGACCTTATATTTAACCAAAAATTCAAGTAATAGTTTTAAAAACGCTTTTTCAAACACTTTTCCGAATTTATTTTCCACTCTATTGGCCTATAATTGCTCATTTTATTTCTGTCTTCTGAAGATATATCTTTTGGAGCAATGCGCAGAATGTAAAAACAATCTTAATATAAATTAATTTTATTTTTATAAATATTATTGATGTTTCTTTATATTTTTATTTGCTAGTCGCTACATCACAGTCAAGTTATTCCTTATTCTGTGATTGGCTTTATCCTAGTACAATAAGTATAAAGGTTTTTTTCATTCCTGAAAATAATTTATAAGCGTGAACAAGTAAAAATTTCATCATTTAAGGTTCAAGAACTGTCTAACTCAATAAGAGTATAAATAAAACTACGATTGTGTTAAAATGCTTGAATCAATTGGGTCTAATTAAATTTAATTACCATACTTTTGAAAGCCCTTTATTTCCGAATGGAATGGATGTTTTGAAATAATTTTTAAAATTCTCTCTGGAAAACTCTTTTAACTTTTATTCATTTTCACAAACAATATAATTTCAGCATCAATGAGGTTTTTTACATTTATCGTTATTGGATCAGAGGATATTTTTCTTTTGATAAATGTTTCCAGAAAAAATCAATCTTAAAGCCGAAAAAGAAACTATATTTAGCAAAACTAATGGTAGATGCTAGAGCCTTAAACTTTTATTATTATGCTTAAATTTTTGATTTTACTAAATTATAGAATTACAAACATAATTAACTTACATTAGTAATATACAATAGTAATAAATAGATATTTTACTTACTTACGTTGATAAAACAGAAGAACAGATACTGCACTTTCCAATTTTTAAAAATTTTATAAAAAATCTACCCAAAGACACCAAGCAAGGAAAAATTCCTTTTAAAACAAAATATAGTTCAACAGTGTATAACACATTCATTGTCCTAAGGTGAGGAAAGGAGGAGATAGGAGACAACAAATCAAAACACATTGAATATGTACCAAATAAAAACGAAAGAATTTATAGCTTTTGTAAAGAACATATAAAATTGGAAAAACTGTGGCACTGTCAAGATACAAAATTTAGTATAAATATTTAACTACAACACAAAGTTATCTCATAATAGAAATGAGCAAGATAATAAGAAAGTCCATGCATTTATTACCTTTATTTGTAACTGATAGAAAAACCTATTTAACACCAAAGCGCAATGACACAAACTAACACTCTATAAATAAATAATTATAATAATAATAATAATAGTCAAAAATGGAAACCACTAATCTGAAAATTATGTTAACAGAAAATAGAAAGTGTGCAATACGTGGTGATCATAAGTGGCAAAGTTACGTCAAAGATATCTGCAGTTGTTGAAAGTGAAGAAGTTGTAGTAGAGTTTGCAAAATGAAACCAGTTGTTGATTTGGTACCGCATTCATAGCTGAAAGACGTCAACTATATCTACGAAATGTACCTAACTATATGATACTTTATCTTTATAGTCATAATAATAGCAATACATTAACCAACAGATACGAGACAGTCAACTAATATTAAAACGAATAACAAATAGTAAGTGAAAATAGAGCAGTGGGCAGATAAAAATTCACATAAAAAATATTTATATATTATGGAAACACAAAATGGTATTAACTAACATACATTCATACTACAGAGTGGTCCAAAGGAGAGTAAAAATACCTTTTATACTCGTTGTTATAAGACCAAATGTTTCTTATAAAAGTAACTCAGATTTTTATGAAGAATTCAAATTTATTTTAGAATAAACCATTGAACATTAAATCAAAAAGATATATTATAAAATGTTCAAAGCTTTTCTTATTTTCTATGTAACTAAATTTTTCAAATCCATGGTAAAACTAGACAAATTGTATATAACATATTCTATTAGAAAAATATAACCGTTTTCGAGATATTTGAAATAAAATATCCACATTTTCTGAACTTCAAACACAACCTTATGAAAAAACGATACCTAATATCTTTATCTTAATTTTTTATAATCCCTCCAAAAGAAAGAAAAATACATGTTATTTCATAAATAAATATACTAGTAGTTCATATCAATTTTATCATATTTATCCAAGTGCTAATATGCGTTATAATTTTATTTAGTCATTAAGATTTTTTTCTTGTAATATTTGGAGATATTATTGCAGAGTAAGATAGGAACATGGGCTTCATTTGTTTCTCGTATTTAAAGTTAAGAAATATTCGATATTTTGTCTGAAATATCCAGAAAATTATTATATTATGATATTGAACAGGTTATATAAAAGTTCACAGAAAAATTTAGTCAAATTTAGGCCACTACATTTAAAATGAGAAAGAATTTGATATTTTTTTCTATTTCATGTTCAATTATTTTTCGAAAATAAATTTAAATTATTCATAAAAATTCTAGTTACTTTTATATTTTACATTTTTCTTTCCTTTGTGTCACCCTGTCATCACTATGGAAATGCCAGTAAAAAATTTCATTGATTTGCCTTAAAAAAATATATTGAATAAAATAATAATAAAAAGTCCAAGTGTATTTTTTAACCAAATTTCAATAAGTTTATCTCAACAGAATATGTTGCTTGAGGATGATTTAACTAGGTTTGACGCACCAGATAACATTTCAAAATTGTAATTCATTAATAAACATATATACATGAAACATATTAAATGCCCAACTGCCATCGAGCAAAGCAAATACAGTCAGCTTGCCAATATGAGATACCCCATAAACAAGCCTGTTCCAGCTTTTTCGTCATTCTGAGCAAAGTTTTTTTTTGGCTACCCCAATATATTGTTTAATTTATCTTTTTTTTTCGGTGATTTTTAGGCAAACAAAGAGTTCGCTAAAAGACCGAAATCGCGATAATTTTTTGACTAAAGTAGATCATTTTTACTTGACTGCTCATGCAAAGGAGGGTATTGTGTTTAACGGTCATGTATGTACGTATATAACTAAGTATCCATTCTTTATCAGCTTTCAAAGGTAAGCCATCAAGAGATTCTTCTGAATTCCTCGAGTTTTCTTAGCTTAGCTTTGCCCAAAACAAATCAAAATAGCAGGTGCAGTACGCCATTTTGTTCAACATAAAAGTATAAATATTTTTGTACTTCATCGTGGTAGGTTTCAAACTGAAGAGCTCACTAAGGCGATTTTAAATATATGTATATAGTAAAGAAGATATCTCAAATACAAGCAATTATTTTCAATATTATCTAGACCATTTTACTACAATAAATACCCTAAGAAAAGTCTATGTTTTCTCTAGAAAGAACAAACCCCCACTATCCCAAAAACCAAACTCTAAATCCCCATCCGCTCCCACATCCTCACACATATCCAGAATACAAACCACCAAACCCAACTCAACTTGTAACTCAAAAAACACAAATTCTAATAAAACAGAAAGATCAAAATCGAATACATCTATTAAATCAACACACTCTACAACACCATCTAAATCATCTTCATCAAATAAAATAACAAATACATCCAAATTAAAAAATAGATAATAGCATAAAACTCGATAGAGATAAAAATAAAAAATAATCCTAGATACTTTACAAATATTACATCATTAAATGGCTCCACAAATCATTCATTGGAACATCAAGGGCATCAAACCACGACGTCAAGAATTACAGCTATTAACTGAATCCATAAAACTACACTTCTTATTAATACAAGAAACTAACTTAAACGAAATTTATAACTTCAAAAATTATGAAATTGTAAGAAAAGATCGCCATACTCCCAACAGAGCATCTGGAGGAATTGCCATTTTAATTAAGCACAACACCTTATCCTCAGATATTCACTTAAATACAAATTTAGAAGCTATTGCTATCAACACCTATATAAACAACTTAAATATAACACTATGCAACCTTTACTTACCACCATCAATACAATTTGAAAAAACAGATATAAAAAATTTAATTACTCAACTACCATGACCAAATATTATAATGGAAGATTAGAACAGCCATAACATAGAATGGGGATCCTGTCGAACTGATGGTAAAGAAAAAATAAAATCAGAAATAATAGAAGAACTCAACTTAAAACTGTTGAATGATGGATCACTTACATTCATTCATCTGCCACTGGGACATTATCGAGCATTGACCTTTCCATCTGTAGCAAAAACATTGCATTTAACTTTCAATGGAGCCCATTAGAAGACACTTACGATAGTGACCACTATCCTAAAAACTCCTATCGTAAATAAATACAATCACAGGAAAACCGACAGGGATATATACAAAAAATAACTACAAATTCCTAAAATGATAGAAAATATTGATGCGGTTATAGAAGAATTTACAAAAGCAATCAATCATGCGATTGAAGTCAACACCCCTAAAATTAGAGTCATTGCTTTCAAACCATCAGTCCCATGGTCGAATGATAAGTGCAAAGGAGTTATCAAAAAAAGAAAACAATCCCTAAATGAATTTAAAAACAATCCCAATACTACCAATTTTATTGAATACAAAAGAGCAAAAGTGTATGCCAGAAAAACATTTAGGTTAGCAATCAATCATGCGATTGAAGTCAACACCCCTAAAATTAGAGTCATTGCTTTCAAACCATCAGTCCCATGGTCGAATGATAAGTGCAAAGGAGTTATCAAAAAAAGAAAACAATCCCTAAATGAATTTAAAAACAATCCCATTACTACCAATTTTATTGAATACAAAAGAGCAAAAGTGTATGCCAGAAAAACATTTAGGTTAGCCAAAATAAATTCTGGAAAAATATAAAAAAACTCAAGGGCAAACCCCATACTTCTATATCAATGGTAAAAGACAGAGACACAATGATAACTGACATCCACCAACTATCGGAAGCTTTTGCAAAATATTTTCATGGATCGTTTAGTAAATACGAAGATGAAACAATTACCATTCCTAATAAAAAACAAGAAAACATATCATATAACCTACCTCTTACTTGTAGAGAGCTCTTATCTGCAATTGATAAATGTTAAGACACAACCCCGAGAGGAGACGGAATTAGAATAACACATATTAGTATTTTAAATACAGATGGACTAAACCAATTACTCAAAATCAATAATATGATATGGAAAACCGGTTACATTCCAGAAATTTGGAAAACTCGAGTTATTTGATTCTCCATTTCGGAGTAGAACTCCTTCATAAATTAAAAACCATTTACAGTATCTTGAGTTAGGATCCTTACTACCAATCAGATTTCTCTTAACCCTTCCACAAAACACATCTGCACCTTGTGCCTCTGCAAGATTTTTGTAGTTTGTCTTAACAGTCTTAAGTAAAGCTATGTTTCTGATCGACGCCACCTCAAGTTCAATATTATCCGGAACCTCGACAATGTCTTATTCATTATGAACTGAATTCCTTGACAGTAAATCGGCTAAACGATTTTCTTCACCCTTGCAATATTCCACCTTAATATCGTACTCTTGGAGATACAGAATCCATCTAGTGAGACGACCACTTAACAGTTTACAAGATCTAATAAAACTCAAGGTTTTATGATCACTTACTACCACCACCTCACGACCTAAAACAAACACCGGCGGGTGTTTGTTTTAGGTCTGCAGACAGTGGACAATAGCTAAAGCCTCTTTTTCAGTAACTGTATAGCGCAACTCCGGCCCACGTAAACCTCTCCTAAATCTCCCAATTGATATAAACAACCCCCTAGAGCGTAATCGGGTGCATCTGTGTTGATATAAAACTTCTGACTCATATTGGCATGTTTTAACATGCAAACGTGTAAGAAGGCATCCTTGACCTTGCCAAAAGCCTCTTGATGTGTGTTTGTCCACCTCGAGGCACTGTTTTTTCTTAATAACTTCAATAAATGGAC